>VZTH01002394.1:606794-619862 GCA_013397815.1 Aleadryas rufinucha | reverse complement strand
TCCCATACAAGCTATTAAAAACAGTCCTATGGTTTTTGTAAATGATTTCTTTCTATTTACACCTGCAGCTTGTTATGTAGTATTGTTATGATACTGACTGGAGAAATATTTTGAAATGGGTGTTGTAGGATTCAGCCAATCACCCTGAGAGGTGGGTGGCCAAAGGGCCAATGACCTTACACCATGTAAGAATACTAAGATATAAAACGAGTCTGTATATTATTAAATAATTTCTTTTTCTTCCTGGACTCGAATCTGTGTTGTGATTTCTCTCCGTCCCCACTACAACAGTGACACTTTGTCAGTGATTCTTTGAGCAACCTAAAACATCTCTTTCATGACAGCTGTGTTTTGCACGTGCTTGTACAGGAGTCACACCTTTACTAAAGGAAAAGGAGAGCTGAGCACTCAGGCACCAGCTGCCTTGCACAAAAAGACAGTGCTCATGGGAAGGGAGGTTTGGGATGTACCACTATGCACGCATTGCCCAGACCAAGAAAATAAAAAAAAAAAAGCACTGGTAAGAATGAAGCATTAAAGGAAAAACTCCTGCCCTTCTCTCCCAAGAACACCTGACAGTGCCTGCCCAGTTTCTGTCAACTGTCCCAAGTGCTGCCCAGCTCTAGTGCTGGCTGAGACAAGCCACCACATGCCTGGCAGGTGCAGCATTTTGTACCCTTTGCCTTCTAATGCAATTCACAGACATTTGCCTTGGGAAGGTCACAGGAGGGATCACAGACATAGAAGCTTGGGGAACAAAAAGAAATCACCTTGATTCAGTCCCTAGGCAGCACATTTAGTTATTATTCCTGTCTTAAGCTCCCACCAACACTATAAGCCACAAGTCAAGGTGAGTTTAAAATTCAGCACATTCTAAAGAGTTTTAAAATATATAAATACATGACTGTAGATTAAATGTATTGATAAGCATTTATGGACCCTCATTATTTTCCAGGGTCACATGGGAAGACAGGAGCAATACCGAGAGCTGAATCTGTTTGCTAAGGAATGCCTTAGAATTTTGTTAACAATGCTGCCCTCACCATTCCCTTCCTAATTCATCCATTATCTTCTTTACAAAAATTTCAGCACCTTTCCCTTTAACTGACAAACGTGTTGCTGGGGGGCTGAGAGCACTAATATATCCTAAAGGCCTCAAGCAGCTTCACCTGGAGCCTCCTCCCACGCCCCTGTCCATGGTCCCAGGAAGTATTGACGCCCAGCCCAGGGCCACAAATCCTATCCTTTCTTCTGTGGGAGCGTTGGTTTTTGGCCTTGCTAGAGTTATGAGCATTTCTGTTCTATAGCTCCTGCATGTGTTTGAGCCCCTAATGCATAGTAGGCTGGGGTGAGTACTGCTTTCCTGTAGTGGCTTTTGGAGCCTAACTGGGGGGAACAGGGGGTCTGGGAATGTGGCAGTGGTTGTTTTTTCCCCCTTGCTGCTATAAAGGTGAGTGGCCTCTGTATAGAGGATATGAGGTGCTCCTAGTTCCTTTGTGTATAGGCAGAAACTGCTATATCCTTCAGTCACAAGTCTGCTGAAATGGGGTTTTCACCTTTGTGACTTTGGTCCTGCTTTTTATCCATCTCCTGGTGCAGCTGAAGTTTTACCCCGACTTTATTCAAATTACAAGCGTGCTAAATCCGAGCAGGGTCTGCCCTACTGCCGTGTGAGCAGCCCCGGTGTCTGAGCGGGGATCCCGGGCCCAGGACAGCAGAGGGAGCCGCAGCCCCGCGCAGCAGCCCCGGGCCGGGCTCGGTCCCACCGGGGAGCCTCCCGTGCAACCGCCAAGTCCCGGGCAGATCCCACATCGCCAGCAACTGCAGCTGTCCCTGCTTCGTGCGAGTTGTGTGGTCCCACATGAATGAAGTGAAGTCCGTGCCAGGACCCTGGTAAGGCTGCTCTGCCCGTGCCTACGGCTGAACTTCAGTAATAGTGACAAAAATAGCGTTAAACTGAACGGTGAGGCAGGTCGTAGTCTGAGCTGCCAGGCAAGGTCAGATGCAAACTGACTGCAAAGTCATGTGTCAAACATGGGCTATGACCATCGAATTATGATCTACATAGCAATAAATGCTGCGGGCAAGAACTGCTTTCCCTCTGTTTAACTGTATGTATCAAAGAATTTGAGTGTCATCAATGCTGTTTTAAAGATTAATTTATTTGGTCACCATTTATAATAGGTTCAGTCTTGTTCAACTGCACTGTTCAGTCCTGTTCAACATCAGCCCAAACTAGAACCTCAAACATCATCTCTGCAAAGTAGCTTGTGCAGCTTGGTAATGCCCCTAACTTATAAGGCTAATCTCTGTGTTCAATATATAAGGCAATAATCTGAGTAACCATAATTTACAAGCCCCTAGAGCTGTGCAGGGTTTGTTCTCTAACTGCAGTATTAATACTGATCACTGTTACCCAGAAAACCTAGGGCAGAAGGTAACTGCTGTTTCATTTTGGGGTAGTGACTGATAGTCCTCACCCTGTCAATCTTTAAAACAGCAAAATTTTGTAAGGTGGGTAAACAGAACAATTGTTTCCCAACCCGCATGTGATGTTCCTTGGGTTTGCTAACCTACTTTGCTAACCTTGAGGAAACAGAGAAGAGTGTTCCCAAATCCTTCCTGCTTCTCAGCTGTACCTCCCAGTGCATCAATGCACCTGTTAAAGTTGAACAAGTTGAGCTTGTTTTACCAAGTGCTGGAATGCTGAGGGGAGGTAGGATGTAGGTGCTGCTTGCAGTGCTGAGCAGCATCTCCAGCAGTGAGCACGCAGGGTGACTGCACTCCTCAGTCACACCACCAGATCAATATATTGACCCTGCCTCCCTGGTAGAAGTCTCTTTCACATGTGGACATCCCCACTGGCAGCTGAAACAATCTCTTGACAGCTCGGTGGTCTCCCTGTGCTAATGCCCTGCTCCTGGGTAGCCAGGTCACTGCCAGCATGGCAGGGCACTGTGCAGCACTTTCTCCTTGCCTATGTGGCTCTTGGTCTGGCAACTGCTGCAATGATACATCCACTAACAGGTCTCATTGATTGCTGGTATCAAACACACTGGCAACTTGCTCACATTTGTGATGGATTTTTGTAATCAAGCTCATCTCTTCATCAATCTGGTTAATCAATTTTATTATCCCTAGGGCAGAGCTGCTTGTGGACAGGTATAACTGGTGATATTGAAGTAGCCTTAGCATATGAATCAAAGGGAAGAAGAGACTCTGGGTGTAAAGAAGCTTCTATTCATCCTACTAAAATCTTAACTTTGGTAATGAAATATTAAAGCATTTTTATTTAAAGAAACATCTCTGTGAAATGAAAACAATAAACAGCTGCTGATGGCTTAATAGCTTAAGTGTAGCTGGAGCATTCAATCAATCTGAAAAATTGTAAGTATATTTCAAAATGGTGGAGGCTATTGCTATGATACATCTAACCTTAATCGCAATGAGAAAAATATATCCTCTCTTGAGAGTTCTTGAATAAGCCTGTCACTCGGTGACCAGTTTATTAGATTCCCTCCTGAGTTCAGTCATCTGTGGCTGTGCTGAATAGCTGAGTATGGCTAAAACAAAGAACTGACCAATTTCTCCAAAAAGGTGCCTTGGACAAGCTTAGGCTTAATATGTATGCAGGAAGGGAGAGTACAAGTCCTGGGTGCCCTGCTACTAGAATATAGTTGCTGCTGCCTCTCATTCTTCCTGCAGCAGAATTGCTTGGAAGCAAGTGCTCCTCACTGCCATGTACCTTCTGTGGTGCTGACAGGCATTGCCAACTGTGTCTCCTGAGGAAACAAGATGCAAGAAACCAAGTGGACTTGTTGGCTCTAATACTCCATTTTGCCTGTAGCAAAAATAGTTTGAAATATTACCAAATCCTAACCCACTTCAGTGGCAGGCTGGGTGTGAGGTTCCTGTCATTCATGTGAAAATTTGCAGGTGGATGGTAGAAAAAATTAGTTGGTGTCAGTGGTGATAGGAGGGGAGAAGTCAGCCTGCAGCTGTTCTTTGCTGGTTCAGGAGCATCTGCTTGACTGGTGAGCAGGACCACCAGCCTTCTATGTTGTGCCAGCAGCCTTGCATGGACCCTGGAGAAAGCCAAATGTGATGCTTGGAGCTGGCAGTGCTGCCCTGGGAGGGAAAGGCACAGTGGGGGAGAGCTGAGGATACTAGGATGTTCCTGGGGAGTGGCATTGGGACACCTGGCACGAACATCTTCTTGGGAGGCAAGCTGCACTAGTCCTGGTGCCCTTCAATTGCTCCCCTCCTTTGCTTTCACTATCTGCTGCTGCGTGCAGCACTGCCTGCTACCTGTGAACCACTGGAAGCTCATCTGCATCTACAAATACAACCTTTCTTCAGACAGAGGTTAAAATGATAAGTTGAAATGAATGTGAACAGATGCACTTGCTTGTTGGTTCTTAAGTGTGATTGATTTAAATGTAGAGCTACTCCTTAACTCTATGGTTTGTAACTCTGACCTTCACAATTACCTCTAGTACATCTGAAAGTGGTTCATTTTCACTGGGCTATCTCTAATTGCACTGCAGTTATTCTGTTAATGGTTTTGTAACTATCCAAATCCATCTGCTATGTTTCCCTTCAGTTGCTTCCAGAGGCTACTATTACCAGGATGATCAAGCCACTTGCTGGCAGGAAAGCTGTCTGTTCACAAGAAATGGAAATATGTAATATTTCAGTAAAACTGACTGTAAGATCAAGCACAGGGTCAGCCTGGGAGCTCACCTGGCCCAGCAGCAGAGGGTATCAGAGGAGTGAGACACAGAGCAAAAGTGCAGAGCAGTTCTGCTCCCAGGCCAGGCTCAGACACTGCAGCCAGGACACTGTGTAGTTGATAACACGTCATGACAAGACATTCCACAGCTTAACTGTATCAAACCCCACTACCTTTTGTTTTGAAAAAGCTGTTGCCAGACTAATTTGGTATTTCTTGGTAGAAATCAAGGTCATCCTTTTGCTGGCCTGAAGAGTCCCAGTCTGCTTTAGCTGGTCCTTGTCTGCTGATCCCCCCTCACCCTCTCCTTTGTATCTTGTCTTGTTTGATCATGACCTTCTGTTATGTGAGACCAAAAATGCAGGCAATATTCAAAATGGGACTGCCTGGCACAGTGGCAAAGTGATGCCTTATGGGTTTTGTTTCCTGTTGTCTTAGTTGATTTCTCTTTTTGTGTGACTGGGCATTAAAGAACATTATACCACAACTATCTTTTGTAGCTCCAAATCTAGTTTCTGAGTGGGAATGGTCAGAAACCACATGCCTTGAAAGTGGGAGAAACTTACACAGCTACCTAATTTTACTAATTGTTGCTTTTACTGGTCACTTTGTTACTTGTCTTGTTGGTACTGTGAGGTCCTTACACTTATCTGAGCAAAGCATATTCTAGTCACAGGAATCTCCTTTTGACCTGCATTATTTGGACAAATTGCTGGAAGAAATAATCAAACATTTGTTGTTTGTTGGTTTTAGGGATGGTCAATATATCACTGTCAGTTGTTTCTGATGTACAAAAGTGTTGTGGCCCTATGGAGAACATTTTGTCTCCTCAGCCCAAGGGCAAAGCACTTGAGATGCAACTGTAAGTCCTACTTAGTTTTTAAATAAGTTCCTATGGCACTCTGCATGCATTTGCTTTTGCCTATTGATTAAATAGGAAAGATTCTGGTTTTTTAAAACAATGTACATGGTTTTTTTCAAGGCCTGGAGGATTATAGATTTTTGTGTGTGTGATACCAGTCTCACATAGCTATTGAGAAAACAAAGGCATCCATAAACTTGCTTTTATGTATTCCTTTATCTTTGTTTCAAGTTAATCGACAAGGAGAGCTGAATTGCTCCACAGGGGCTGGCTTGGGTTGAAACAGCCCTTTAGCAAGAGGCCCATCTGAAGGCAAGCTGGCAGCTCCAGGACTGCTCCCCATTGAGTCACACAAACAACTGTGCTGCCCAAATTGCATTCCCCTATTCCCAAGGGAATGCCCTCTGTGCTCCGATTGATTTCTGTCTCTGACACAGCTCTGTGTGGGATTTTCTGGCTTTGGGAGCCATCTACAAAAAGTACATATTGATTGGATCCTCCTGGGATGAGTGGGTAGGAAAAAACAACAGCCCTTTCCATCATGTAGCAAAGCTTTTATGAGTGAATGGCCTTAGCTAAAAAACTTTATGCAAACTTTAGAGTACAGAACCCGAAGAACTTCTTGTCAGCAGGAACAACAGCATTTTGAGCTAATGGGCTGTTCTGAAAAAGAGGAGAACAGTAAATTTCTTTCAAAAATAACTAGAAATTAAGACACTGAACTCATTAAGCAGCTGCCCTGTTAAGTGCTGCAGTGTCTGCTGAAATGTGGCTGCTGCTGAGAAAGATTTGCATTTGTGGGCACCATGGCATCTCCAATTACTGCTCAGCAGTGAAGAAGCCTGCAGGGCAGCAACTATTAGCAGAGGGCTCTGCGAACTGATCCATGCCAGCACTTGTGCTGGACAGCCAGTGCTGTTATTTTAATTGCCCTCTCTGTTGAGTTTGAAAAAAGGAAAGTGCTCCTAGAGGAAGAAAAGGGGGAAAAAAAGAGAGGGGATGAAATGAATGTGCTTGCAGGGTGTTACAAATGCTGCAAGTCAGAGCACCATGTCTTCTGGGACCAGCCAGAGAGCACACTGTGCACTATTTGGCACACTGAACCCACCAGGCACAGTCCTTCAAGCAGCTGATGAGAACTCATCAGTTCTTCTCTGGTCCAATGTTGTGTTTAAAACAGACCCAACTGGGACAATTACTCATGTACAGCAACAGAAGTGTTGATAGAAGAGGTTGTATCCTGTAATGCAAGTTGTTTGCAGTGCAAATTCTCATCCTCTTTTTATTATTTCCTAGGTCTGCTCTAGCATGGAAACTCTGAGAATTTATTCACATCTCCAATATGTGCACTAGCAAGTGGAAAAACTTGATTTGAATTAAATTGCAAGTGTGTAGTTGCTAGACGACTGTCACATGTCAGATCAGTGATCCTCCTAGCTCTGGAAAAGGGTAACTCCAAACTTCACAAGACAGAATAAGAAGGTGTAAAGGAGGTAGGTGTAAAGGTGTAGGTCAGCCCAATAGCTATGTAAATCCTCCCAAGATCATCCAGTGTTGTAGCAGACCATGTTGTGACCAGATTGACCCTGAATCTGATAACCTCTGGGACTTTGGCACCCTCCTACAACACCATTAATATCTCAATGGGAGAGCTGCAGGATAAGGCTGCATCAGGAGCATCATTATTGTCCTTGTCATCATCCAAAACATGTTATCTCACCTCCCACTTGGAACTACACCTGGCTTATCAACTGCCAAAACAAAAAGCTACTGATGGATGTGCAAAGGTGGCTTTATGGCAATTATTAGTTACAGCTGATAACTGTTTTGTGTGTATCAGCACACCTCGGTGACTCTGATTTTTGATTTGAGCAGGATATGCAGAATAGGCAGTGAAAGGGAAAGTTTGGCTCTGCAGGCAGTGCTGGTGGGTGGGCCCAAGACATGGATGCACCACAGGACTCCCAGCAAGGAAGTGCCTTTTCCCACCTACAGCTGCTGCAACTCAGGTGAGTGGGCAGAGGTGCTGCAGGAACGTGGCTTATGTAAGGAACCTTCCTACAGACATGGGAAAAACATTAAGCAGGAGGATTAGAGCCTTTCAAAGATGGAATAGGTTTTGCTTTCATAATATTTTTCTTTTCAGCCTCCACAAGAGTTGGTGCAGCCTAGTGTGCTACAAAGCACCCTTTTTTCCCCTTGCTCAGAACATCTTGAATTAATTCTTGGCAAAACTATCTGACTCTGTGTATAGATAGGAACAAACTCCAGCCAAGCTGGGTCCTCCTGCAAGGCCACTCACCCGGGTCTCCGTGCTCCAGGATTTTGTGAGTATGCAGATTTTCCCTGTACTCCTCTGGCAGATGGGTGGATGTGGTACAGCAAAGGCACCAATGTCAGGACCCACACGCAGTTGGGAAATGCAGGTGTCTAGAACTGACACAGAGAAATGATTTTGTAGACAATAAAGGCAACTGAAAATACCTAGCAAGACAGTGCAGCTCAGATCAGCATCTGTACAGTCAGATGTCACAGCATGAACGTACACAGTGAGCTCTGCATTGGCATCTCAGTAGCTCCTCTCAAGAGAGGAGCCATCTGGAAATAGCTGCCAGGTTTGGCAAGATGACCTGAACTGCTACATCGTTGAGAAGTATGGAAATCCCCACATCTCCCTGTGAGTCACAGAACGCTTTCTGCTACACCTCAGTCCCTGACCACACCTGCTGCCACCAGGGCTTGTGTGCTAAAAGAAAATCAATCAAGATGTATGTGTCAATTGGATGTTCTCCAAACTGTGTCTCCCCTCCAGGCTTCTCAAAGTGCTGGATCCATACAGGAACCTGCACAGGCTGGAGCCCAAAGCACCTGCTTGGTGTGGGAAAGGAATCTTTCCAGGAAATCAGTATAATGTGAAAATGCATTTGAATGCACCTTATTGACCCTCTGAAGGCACCTGCACCATCAGCATGGCTGTGGTCATCAGGGACCTCCTTCTTTACTTACTGTAACCCAACTGATCTTAGTGGGCACTTGGTGCCTGTGTACATTTTAAGGTCTAGATTTTAAGGATCCTAAGTAAGAACATAAAGCAGTGTCAAGTATTTCTGGGGTTTGTGACTGAGCTGGAGAGGGAAGTCAATATCCTTTTAGCAATTTGCTCAACTAACATTTCTGAAAATCTGTTTTTCTAAAGGGGCAGAAGGAAAGAAAATCAGGAGGGTAGCAACTGTAATAATCATTGGATTTGCTTCTGGATTTTTTCCCTCTATCTTCCAGAAACAAGTGTTATTGCCAAAGTTGATTCTGATTTCCTGTCAGAAACTGTCCACTGTGTCTTCCATGGGCAGTGCTGAAGTGTAATGCAAATGTAAGCAGTTAAAATACCTGAAGAAGACAAAATCAGATTGGTGCAGTAACTCAGTGACGTTTCCCCCCCACCCTTACTTACAAAGTGCTGCTATTTTACAGCAGTAGAAATCCTTTTGGAGTTTTGTAGCTGCCTCAGAACTGCAAGAAGAAGAAGAGAAATAGAGAGGTAATTTCTAAGGTGAAATTAAATTAACCACAAAATCAAACATTTCCCAAGGCACTTAATTTCATGTCAATTCAAAGGCAGCTTTTGAATTTATGCCATCTAAAACGAAAATATCAATACACGTTTCAGGACTGATGGTCTTTTAATACTCTGTGTTGCACTTCAGAAGCTGTAAGAAATGTAATTGGATTTTGTTATGCCTAAATTAGTAACTAGAATCTGTTTTGGAATGTATTCTTCTGTTAAAAAAAGAAATAATAGAGTTTGCATAATTATTAATCTCTTGTAATAATCCTTAATTGTACGGATTACTTTTCAGAAACACGAGCAGTATCTTGCAGACAAGATGATGATATTTACTGGCTTATTTTTCTTCTGTATGCTGATGAACATGCTAACAGGTAAGGTTACTACTGAATTTATTCTTGTTTATTTTTTCAAGCCGCCTGAAATATTTTGTTACAAATACAGTATCTTCTGTTTAGTATTGCTCACATATTAATCCCAACTGTTCAGGCTGTGAGTTATGACCAGCAGCCTGGCTAAGTTGGTTCGTAGCACTGATTGCAAACAGGGAAGTCCTTGCTCTGCTGTTCAAGAAACAAAAATCCTTTTGCTACACAGAGGGTCCTATGTGGGCATTAAAGAACTTGTCAGCTTCCAGTTAGACATGGAAAATGTTTCGTTAACAGAAGGTCTTTTGGTGCAGGAGCTGGTACTGATGCGTCTCCTCTTTATTTACAGATGCCCGATCCATCCAGGATGGAGATGGTAATTCCTAATGTGTTTTTATTTCCTTTGTATCACTAGTAATTAGGAGAGTCATTTGTAACTCCCAGACGTGATGTCCAGGCAGTGACTTTGGCAGGAATGCTTATTAACCTCAGTGGACCATGGAAAAGCTTTCAATTAGTTCTGGTGGAGAAAGACTAGTGAATTTAAAAAAATTCCTTGAGAATTTATTAAAAGGTGGTGACATATTAATGTATAATAATAGAGCTAATATCCAGTCTTAAAATGACAAGGGATTACAGTCAAGTCACTAATTCTGTTGTACAGAGTTGTAACTGGAAAGCACCAGACTGATAAATGTATAGGACATCTGAGAATTTTGTCTGTCCTGAACAATAGTGCTGTATGTATATCTGGTTTTTGGCAAGAGATACCAACTTTCGTGACAAAAAGCTTAAAATTTACAAATTGCCACAAATCCAATTAAAGAAATGTTGGAATAAATCCCTTAGCACAGCTACCCTGTGGTTCATGTCACTTTGTGTGATTAGTCCATTGGATTAGTGTTTGCCTTTGATTAAAAAAAACCCTCAACATTCTAATGATGTTTACTGGCTTACTGACGATTCTATCATTTAACCTCTCTTTGGCTTTTCAGACAGAATTCTGTCTGAAAACAAAGTTGCAGAGAAGTATCTGCAATAACCAAATACTGCTATTGCTGGTGTACATCTCAGTTAACCAGCAGGACAGCCAGCAGCATCTCCAGTGCAGAAATATGCAGAGAGTATTATAAGAAATATGAACAGGACAAATACAGAATAAGGTCTAATATGATTACTTATAATTCAAACCTTTTTTCCCTATGCTCCATTCCATTTCTTTATGCCTCTAAAGAAATATATTTTTAATATATCATCATATCATATCATCAATGAAGATATATTTTTAATATATCATCTGTGTTTGTGTACAGGAAATATTTTTGTGTCAACTTTTGAGACAGTCAGGAGAGCCTGCATCAATCTAGAATTAAAACCCTGTTCAGGCAGTGTCCTGTTGCTCTCATTACCAGCAATTATTGTTTTCTTTCACACTGGGCCAAGCAGCAGCCTGCAAAGTGAATCTGAGGTCAGCTGGTATAAACAGTGAGTCCTGCTCTGCAGACAGCATTTGGCTGGTTCATTTGGTTTATGTGCCATCTGTGTCTGCACACTGCAAACTTTACTCTGTAAAATTAAAGTCTGACAACAGGATTGTTGAAGGCTCCTAATTTCTACTAAAGACCCTGGCCCCAAGCTGAGTGGAAAGACTTTCATTTATCTAAATGGGCTTCAAATCAAAATAAAATACTCTGTTTAGCTTTGCCGCACAGAAAGACATTTGTGACTGTGGTCTCAGCTGCTGTTTGCATTTTATATATATGCTTCTGTTTGCCCACATTTGGGCCCAAGGGTGGTCAGCTCCTGCATTTTCAGAACTGATTTTGTTTTCCTGCTGAATTTGAAATCTTGTTTCGATGACTGTATCACATTCTGATACTGCCAGAGCAGGCCCAAATGCAGCAGCTGTCTCCCAAGTGGCAAAGCCTTTCCTCTTCATCCCCTCAGCTCATTTCCTACAGTCCCCTGAGAAGAGGCACAACTCTGCAGTTCCAGGCAATGTCAGGGAAGTATGGCCCCAGTCCCTGGGAGTTGTGTGGGCAGTGCAGTCAGCTGTAGGGGCATGGCATAGAGGGCGGTGCCTTATTCCTTACATTTTTATATTGGGCAAAGCAAATTATGTGGAATGAGGAAAAATGGCTTTCAGTTGCAATTGCTCCTTGCTTTTAAATAACCAGCAGCCTTCTAGAAATTAAACCAGCCTGATGAATTCTTGAATTGGCATAAATGCGGATGTGTCCCTTCATTCCTGCTCCCCATCTTGTCCCACTGTGTCACTCCTGGTGCAGCTGGAGCAGGGAATAGCAGCTCCATTTTCTGCAGAGTGGGTCATGGAGAGGGGTCAATGGCTCTCCTTGCCTCTCTGCTGCCAGAGGAGCACACCAGCCCCCAAAAGGGAACTACAACCCCAAACCGTGGTGGCTCCAGGCCCAGCCTTTCAACAAAAGCACTTCATATTATAGTAATCTGCAATATTTTATTTTGGTTGGGTTTTTGTAGATCTCTACCGCGAAGCTGCAGCCTTGCCGTACTGGCCCTTCTCATCCAATGATTTCTGGTCCTATGTGGAGTATTTCCGGACCTTGGGAGCCTACAACAGGATCAATGACATGGCCAGAGCCTTCTTTGCGCAGTTCCCTTTCGGGAGCCACCTTGGCTACCACGTGCCTGACCGTGAGCACTGAGTGCCTCGCTCAGCTTTGCCAGAGCTGCTGCTGCCCAGGTGTTTGGGCGAGCACCTGCCTGCCAGTGAACACTCCTGGGCAGCGTTCAGCTGCTTCGTGATACCACGGTCATGTGCAGCGTTTTATGGTTTCAGTGAGTCTCTTTTTTACCATTTCTTGTAAGGGTCTTTGAGTGAATACCTGACTGACAGCAAGTGTACCTGGACTGCGCTTCAGCCGCTAAATGACACTGCAGCCACATGCAGCATTTCAGGCTTTAAATTAGTCTCTTTTTCACAATTTATGCTTCTGTGTGAAACAATAAACTCCTCCATTCTAATGCATGGTTTTGGGAGTTTTGGTTTGGTTTTTTTTCACAGGTGATGCTCTCAGCTTGGTCTCGGGAGCCTGTTGTCAGTGTAGAGGAGTTATTTAACGCTCTGTGTGTACAGGACTTATACAGTTTGGGGGCTGGAGGGGCCGCCAGTATCACTCGCACCCACCTGGCTTGCACGGTGATGCCTCACCCAGGCCTGAGGGGGCGCAGGGCCCGCTGTCGCCATGGGGACGAGGGCGTGGGGACCAAGATGGCGGCCGCCGGGGTGGTCGCCACGGCAACGGCGCGGCCCCGCCCGGGGGCGGCCATTGGCCGCGGCCCCGCCCCGGCGGCGGAAGTGACGGCGCGGAGGGGCCGCCATGAAGCCCGCGGTGGACGAGATGTTCCCTGAGGGAGCCGGCCCCTACGTGGACCTGGATGAGGTGAGGCGGGTGCTCTGGTGCCGGTGGCGGGGCTGTGGTGCCACGGCGCGGAGGCGCTCAGCGGCTGCTTTCGCAGGCAGGGGGAAGCACGGGGCTGCTCATGGATCTGGCCGCCAACG
>VZTH01002394.1:484222-605951 GCA_013397815.1 Aleadryas rufinucha | reverse complement strand
CAAGATGGCGGCCGCCGGGGTGGTCGCCACGGCAACGGCGCGGCCCCGCCCGGGGGCGGCCATTGGCCGCGGCCCCGCCCCGGCGGCGGAAGTGACGGCGCGGAGGGGCCGCCATGAAGCCCGCGGTGGACGAGATGTTCCCTGAGGGAGCCGGCCCCTACGTGGACCTGGATGAGGTGAGGCGGGTGCTCTGGTGCCGGTGGCGGGGCTGTGGTGCCACGGCGCGGAGGCGCTCAGCGGCTGCTTTCGCAGGCAGGGGGAAGCACGGGGCTGCTCATGGATCTGGCCGCCAACGAGAAAGCGGTGCACGCTGACTTCTTCAACGGTAAGGACCGCCGTGCTCCGGGGGGCTGGAGGTTGTCTCAGCACACATCGCCTGGCTTCTCTCTCGTGGCTTTGGTGCCTGGTGGTCGCTAAACTTGCCGCTAACTACGTTTTTGGGGAGCGGTGTGCGAGCGAGCGCTTCAGTGCCAAATGATGCGAGTGGGAGCGGTAAAATGCGGGGTTTTCCTCTCCTGGAAGTCGTAGCGTGTTAATCGCTACAAGGAAAAACGCCTTGGTCTGTCCACATAACAAATAGTTTATGTTAAACAGTGCAAATACATGTAAAAATGTGGGCAGGACTTTAAAAGTTTGTCTGAGTGTTAGTAGTTTCCAGGTAGTTCATTAACTCTCAAAGTATATGTGCATATGTATCCAAACGAAAATAAAAATACTTTCTGCATTTGAAAGTCAGCTGTATGCATATAGAATCAAAGACTTAGAGAACGCCTGGAGTGGAAAGGACCTTAAAGGTCATCTCGTTCCACCCCCTGCCATGGGCAGGGACACCTTCCACTATCCCAGGTTGCTCCAAGCCCCATCCCACAAGTCCTTGAACATTTCCAGGGATGAGGGAGCCACAGCTTCTCTGGGCAGGCTGTGCCACGGCCTCACTGCCCTCACAGGGAAGAATTCTTTTCAAGTATCTAAACCTACATTCTGTCAGTTTGAGGCCGTTTCCCCTTGTGCTGTCACTCCAGGCCCTTGTAAATAGTCTGTCAGCCTTTCTTGTAGGCTCCCTCAGGTACTAAAAGGCTACAGTTTAGCCACCCTGAAGCTTCTCTTCCAGGCTGAACAATCCCAATTCTCTCAGCCTGTATGTAAGTATTTACAGCTGCTCTGAGAGACAAGAGCTACATATCGAGTCACTTGGGGTAGAATATAAAACACTGGGCCCTTGGTTGCTAAAGGAGTTTTTACACTTCTGAAGAAATATATTTAGACATTTCAACAGTGAGTTTTAGATGGTATTAAATGTGGTTGCTGTGGTACTGTGCATATCACAAACTGGTGTTAATTCCACAATAAAGTATGTTTCTCATTTTGCTCAAGACTTAGAATACAGTAGTAAAAGGCAGTTGTGGGGGACACCCAGCTATCTGTTGGAGCCAGCATGTTCAGCAGTAGCTATTGCCATATATTTCTACCATCACACTGTGGTATTGTATTCCACTGGTAGTTTAGGACTCTTCTAAAAAAGGATTCATCCTCAGTTCATTGTACGGTACTTGTAAACTCCCTTCTGTAAGAATAAAGACTTGTATTCAGTTAGGTTATTAGTTGATGTTCAGCATACAAAGAAGATGCAAAGCTGAGTAGTTAAGAGTACTTCCAAAGGTGACTAGAGCCATTTCACTAGTGGGAGATGTGTTCTGAGACAGAAGTGTTACTGGCACCTCTAAAGCAATTAAATGTATTTAAGGAAGGGGTTTTTAACACAGATCCCAGTTCATTAATCTGCAGGGTGTGTGCTTGGATGCTATGACCAAAAGCCAGAATTCTGCAGGAATGTCTACATTGAGACTTGCTGCATGGATAAAGCTGGTACTTGCTCAGTTCTGTACTCTGGGATTCATGCTTGAGCCTCTCTGTGATAACTTAATAACTTTATAAAAGCCCTTCTTTTGAACCTTTGTTTTTATGCATTTACCTGCAAAGCTTGTATTGTACAGGTGAAGCAGTTTAATTTCTCCATGACAGAGAACATGTGTGGGTCTGCCTGCCTTTGCTGTCTCTTCTTACCCTGATGCTACATTTCTAATAACCGATGGTGCAGCAACTCTCATTCACTTAATTCACCTCTATTTCTGTCCTTAATCCAAGTAATGAAGTACTGTATTTTTATGTGCATTTGTAACATGGAAACTTGGGGTTAATTTTTGTCTTATTTTTCTGACTAGATTTTGAAGATCTCTTTGATGATGATGACATCCAGTGAACTTAGTTGTCCAGCTATGCAGTGCTGAGATGTGGATTTTTCTCTAGAATCACCTTTGCAGTCCATTATTTATTAAATTAATCAAAATGGGAAAATCACAGAGCGGGGGAAAAAGCCTGTGTAAGCTGCTTGGGGAATATGAAAACCAGATGGTTAAAGATAACTAAGGAGGGAACTGTGCACTGTTGTTTCTAGGAAGCTGTGTGTAGATTTTCCTGGAAATTTTATTTGCTGATGTGCTTATTGAATAAAATACTGAAGAAAACCCCCTCTGTCTGGTTTATACTTTGAAAGTAGATGTTGCTGTCTTCTAAGTTCCCTTAGAGTGATTATTTTGGTATTAAATAATTCACTGTTGCTTTTGGATATTACATAAAAGATATGCAGTAGGGGCACACTGCTGCCTAGAAAAGTTTTGTTCATCCCACAATAAATAATTGTCTTGGGATAAGATGGTTGCTTGTTCTGAATAGTCCAACTCGTTTGTTGGTCACACTGAGAAGAGTGTGGGTTGTCTTTTGTTTCAAGACACAAAGCTACCATCAGTACTTCACTTTTAATTTAAGGAACACAGAAAAAGAAAGTAATTTCACCTTGATACATTAAGCAGAGAAATGTTCTCACCCCAGACCATGGGAATGCTTGGATTTGAAAATATAATTTCATTCTTGAAATTGTACTTCATAGAAAAAGAAACCTAAAATTATTTTCTTTTCCTGCAGAAGCTAATGCACTTATTTTTGCTTAGAGGTATAGTGTATATGAATCAGGCTGTTGAAATACTAGTTCCGATTTTGACATAAGCTTTTCAGAACATAGAAATGCTTCATTTTTACCCTTCAGTGACCAAGTGGAATCTCAGAATGAAAGGAACAGGTGAGTTGTTACTACATTTTTTCAGTCAAGAGTGTAATCCTGTCTAATCTCAAATGCAATCTGTATTCTATAAATGATCACAAACTTTATACTGTGACTGACCTTTCTTTAAACACTTCACACTGCTTAAATTTTACCTGCAGTGAAACCCTTTCATACTTCTGTCACATTTTTATTTCTTTAGGTTGTCTTAAAAAAGGAAATCTTAAATCTAACAGTAACTGTTCTGACCAGTGAGCTTAAAAATGTAAGCACAATAAACCCAGTAGGATTTAGGTGTCTTTTGATTGTGTTGCTGTGGATTTCTGAACAGCTTGTGTTTCATCATGCAGTGTACTCTAAATCAGCATTCTGACATTTACTCTGCTTGGTGCCTGACACTGTGCTGAGTCCCTGAAGGAACAGCCTTGCTCAGGCAGTGTCCTTCCCTCTTAATGCTTGCTTTGCTGAGAGCCTGGGGTTTCCAGTTTTCCTCATTGAGACCGAGGTAAAACAACTTGAGTGGTGGCAAGTGTGCTTGGACTGTCTGTGGCTCTGGTGCTGTGCTTTCTCCAAACTAGGTTTTGAGAAATGAGTTGCTGCCAGGAAATGGAGGCAGCATTTTGGGCAGGTGCAAAAGATGAAATAAGATTCAAGAAGCAACTCTCCTTCTCTGCTCTTTTATCTATTTTTGCTGATTCCTCAATATGGTTGTCTTGGTTTTGGAACACATCCTTGTCAAGGTTTTGAACATACATCTTTGTTTTTCATTTGCTTCCTTAAGTTGTAAGAAACTAGAACTTTTAAGTTTGATCACAGCAGCAGCAGTATATTCTGTGATACAAACCCACCCTCAGGAGTTGTTCTTCAGTATGGATGGTGTTCTCTCCTTTAAAGATGTCTAAAACCTCAGTGAACATTGGTTTGAAGGCGCTAATGGTGAGTGGTTCTAGTTTTGTAACTTCTCACCTGATCACAACATGGAACTCTCTCCGTGGAACTGGATAGAGGGCAAATAATGCTCCTGGGTCCAGCAGGAGTTTTCATCCTGGTAGGATGTAACTATCCATTCAAGGTAGGTATAGGTAACACACCTTTTTGTGAAGATTTCCAGAAACTCGGGGTTTCATGTAGAAAAGCAGCATAAATAGTACTGCTGGCACCTGGAGGTATGGTATGTGTGTCAGTGGGGAGGGAACTTCACCTGTGCAGTGTTTAAAAGCATTTAAGTTAATCAAAGTCCTAATGAAGAAAGCTGTGGAATCTCATGAACTGCCTGGGTGTGCAGCTAATGCTGCTGTGGCTGTAGGTACTGTGAGTACTGGGGGTTCTTGGATATTCCCAGCTGCTGTCCTGCTAATTGAGCTTGCACTTGAATCTGATACCTGTGTGGGTCTGGAAGGACCATGCAGAGTTGGGATGGGATATTGCCAAACATGCATCTTGTAGCTGTCTGTAGTATGACATTCCCTCCTGTACAGTGAGGCCAAGGGTGTGTATCACATCATCTCTCCAAAGAGGGCTGTCAGCGTGTTAAACTTCCATCAGGAGCTGTAATTTGTTTGGGTCCCTTCTGGAACAGTGTTGATGAAGAACAAAATGCCCTTCAGCTTCACATAGTTTCTGTGTTACCATTTGTCAAGGCTTTCAGTCTAATTAGTCTGTGGCAATCAGCCTGTTGTCAGGAAATAATCACAAGATGTCAAAATGTCTAATAAAAATTGATGTAAAGGGCAGTCGACTGCCTTGGCCAATTCATTTATTGAGCTTTGATTCCTGTCCCTTTTATGGAGATTGACACCTCTCATAATAAGTGTTTCTTAGGGAACAAGGCTCTTCAAACAGCAATATGCACACATTTAGACTGATGTGTATTAGTTTAGAAGCTGCTGGGTACTGCTCAGTATTTCAACATCCAAATAAAGGCTCTAGTCTGAACAGATTTGTGAATTGTCCCAGTGACTGCAGTGGGAGAGCTGGCAATCTATAAAGCTGACCTGCCTGAGACTTGGTGGGATGAGGTCCCAAGTGCTGAAATGCCTTAGAAGGGTGTAGTCAGTGGTGCAGCACAGATGAAAAGTAATTGCTTCAAAACACTTAAATGTCAGCCTGTTCCCTTCAATACTCTCAACAGGCCAAGGCTCTGTTTGCAGGGAACTGCAGGCTGTCCCAAGACATTCTTTGGAAATAAGAATGTGCAGTCTGTTTTGAGCTGAAAAGAATCCAGTCATTGTGAGGTAGAGAAAGTTGCCATGCTAAAGGAAACTGGCTGTCATCTGTGTATAATATTTCTGCAATGCTGCTTCTGAGCTGGTTTCCAGGTTATCCAGTATCCAGTGCTCCACTGCTCTTGATATGAGCAGGAACAGGCAAGCTCAGACCTAGTGTGGCAATTGTGGATTTTCCTGGGTGGCTTTTTGCTTAGTTAACTTCCAGGGAATTAAAAGTTTTCTTTTAAATATTTTATTTCAATAATTGAAGTGGAAGGTCTTTTTTCTTGATAAAGAAGGAATTCATTTAGGTGAATAAATGGACTTCTTCCTGCTTCCCTGGGGTGTTGAGAAGCTGGCAGGCGTCTTCCTGCTCTCAAAGTGCAGTTGTTGAGAACATGCTGGGCAGATGATAGGGCAGCCCTGTTCTCTGCGAGTCCCTCTTGGTGATGGGGCTGGAATGCCAGTGTCACATCAGGGATATTTTTGAAAAGCACAATGCAAGTCAGTCCTTGGCAGCAGGGGTGGCTTTGAGCATCAAGATCGCCTTCCATGTTTTTGCTTTCAGGTTTATTTATTTTTTTAGTTTGCCTTTTATATTTGCTCATTGGCCTTTGCCAAGCAGCAGGGTTAGAATCCTGACCCATATTACAAACCTTTTAGTCAAGCTGCTATAAGGAGTTTAAAGCAGAGGGAGACAGGAGCAGTGTCTTTTAAAGTTTTTAAAATTCACAAATAGGACTATTTTGTGAATGTTGCTTGCTTATGTATGAAAAAAGTCTTAGGTAATCTTGTACAAACTCATGTAAACTTAAAGCCTCCTGGAAGAAAGGACTCTGTTTTGAATATTGTCACTAATTCTGACTCCAGAAGGGAACTAGAGATTGTCTTCAAGTGTGATCTCTCTGCCTTCCTCCCTGATGCCTCTCCATAAATCTGTCCTGCTTTATGGGAGGGATCCCACAGATTGCCTTGAGGGTGGGAATCCCTGCAGGAAGAAATAGATATTGACATTTAATGCTTCCATTTCATTGGGAATAAACCTTTCCTTCCCCCTGGATTGGCTGGAGGGTAATGAACTGCACCTCCATGTAAGATAGTCTCACAGTGTTCTCAAAGAGCAGTGGGCTGGGTTGATCATCCTAGGATCAGCTAAGGGTGGGTTTGCTGACTTACAGTCCCATGGCAGGCTGAGTCTTTTCATCAGATACCTACACCCAGCTCAAGTACAGCCATAGAAACATGTGGCAGCCTGGGCATGCTCTGCTTTCCTCCACAGTATTTCAAAGACACTAAATCTGATGGTATTTCTTGTATGGAAGAAGAGTGGCTGATTAGCCAAATGTCGGACTTGATCCTAATCCCTCTGCCTGCTTCCGTGATGAAAACCCTCTAGTGAGTTTATACGTCGGAAATGCAAGTCTTGCAAGCAATTTATCTTTTTCTTGTAGCTCTTCATGGTTTAGTGCAGCTGCTATTTGTATTCCAATTAATTACTGGCACAAGTGATTACATGGGATTGAAGTACAATTAGGACCAGCTTATAATTTTGTTTGAAAGGGCTATGGATGCTTTTACAGATGGTTTCCCTGCTGGATGAGATTGGCCAGTCTCTCCAGCTGTCTCCAGCTTTCCATGTTATTTCTCCCTAATTGTTAGTGCAGTGACTTCAATCTTTCATTGCGGAGCGTTCCTGCTTTCTGCCTCTAAGAGTACATTAGCTTCTAAAGGGAAAAGCATCCATTTCAACCTGCCACAGCCAGAGAGGCAGTAAATAGTGAGACATAACTTTGTACAAGGCATCTACTGTCAGGATTGATTAAAAACCACAAAATAAACCACTTAAATTTGTTACAGAGCAGGTGATTCTGTGCCCTCTCAGCATGTCAGTGTCATTCTTGCTCTTTTGTTACAAGATAATTGTGTGTTCGATGCAGTTTGATCCTCAGGAGCCAGCCCAGGCCTTGGAGATGTGCCTGTGTTGGCCAGGTTTTCCCATCCCATGGGTTTATGAAGCATGGAGGGATAGTAAAACCACAGCAACTCCATAATGGAAAAAGGTCAGATTCCTTAGGAACTCCCCTGAGCTCATCCTCCAGGACCTCATTATCCCCCTAAACCCTATTTGCAGCTCTATCTTGAAAGCAGCCCAAGGCTAGCACGGTGCCCTGCAGCTCCCTGTCCATGGGCTACCACGGTCAGCCTGGCCATGTGGCCCTGACGTGGCAGAGCTGGCGAGGTGGAGGTCTAATATCCATCCCACGTGCCGGAATTTGGAGATGCTGGGCTATAAGGGCTCCCCAGGGTGATTGATGGCCATGCTCAGCTGCAGCTCCTGAAGCATGTCAGCACGTTTTGGCTGGCTGAGACCCCCATGCAGACCCCTGCAGGGGCTGGGCAGCCTCAGGAGGCAGGAACAGAGGTGAAAGGGCAGCTGTGGGTCTGCAGTGGGGCAGAGGTGGGGCTGCTTCTCTGCCTGCCCTGTGTCTGTGCTTGCTTTGTTCATGGAGCGAGTCTCTGTTGGGAGCATTTGCCTTACAGGAGAGATGGGAGGTGGCTTAAACTGGAATCTGGTGCCTGCTGGGAAAGTGCGTGTCTCAGCTGAGCAAGAATCTTACAGAGATTTGAGGTGAAAGACTTTTAAAGCAGTCCCAATCCCTAAAGGGAGGGCTTTGAGGCCTGTTTCCAGGCAGTGGGTGTTTGCCTTGTTCACAGCCTGCTGCCTGGGCTGCTGTGTTTGCTGGGTTTTGAGGTGCCTGGCTGGGACATGCATGAGCAATGCAGGTACTCTCCTGGAGTATCGTGGTGAAGCTGCAGTTCAGTATTTGTGTCTGTGAGAAGGGGGGGAAGAGTCAGTACATGGAACAGCACTGCCTTAATGGCTTTCTTTAAAATTTTTCCCAAGGTCTAAGCCTCTGAGTGCTGGTGTACTGGACAGAGCTGTAAGCATGTTTGCTCCTGCTGCATGGCAGCAAAGAAAGCAATAATTTGTTTTGGCTCCCTCTTGAACTAGTCTTTAAACTTGTACAGCTTCCTAATGTTTATCCCAAATGCTTCTTAGTACTCTGGCTGTTTCAATTTTCCCTGCTTTCTGAAGATCCATCTGAAACCATCTGAAAAAAACAGTGCAAAAGCTCTGACTTGCTCCTTTCAATTTAAGCCTCTTACGCCATTTGATCCAGCAAATGCTGCATTTTTAAATCTCCTTTTGTTTATGGATTTATGGGGGTTTTTTACCTTTGCCCTGTTCCCTTCCCATTAATTCCCCACGATAAGAGCAGGATTTTTCCCAGCTTTCTGAATTTAGCATGACCAGATTGAGCATCCGTTTCACCCTTGCCAAATCCAGTGTGCTTGAAGCCTTCAGAGCCAGCAGAGGCCCTCGCTCTAGATGGCCATTTAGGCTGGATTCAGGATATTTGGTTGGGGAAATAGTCTGAAAACCAGAGCTCAT
The DNA here is from genome assembly GCA_013397815.1 of Aleadryas rufinucha. Lineage (NCBI taxonomy): Eukaryota > Metazoa > Chordata > Aves > Passeriformes > Aleadryas > Aleadryas rufinucha. The sequence continues at coordinate 597,172 of VZTH01002394.1, read as the reverse complement.
CTTATCCAAAAAGGATGCAGTACAGTGTAAGGTGGTGAGATGCTGAAGCCTTGATGAAAGTTAGAGTGTGGAGTGTTTCTTGAGAAAGCAAAAGGGGGGTACCCTGTGTTTGCCAGACTATGGTGCCCCCACTTTGCTGGAAAAAAAAATAAAATCCTGGGCTGCCTGGTGAGGCTAGGAGTATATCCATTTCTTCAAGTCCTTCCCAGCAACACACACAAACATGTGGAAACATTCTCATTGAGAGAGTTTTTTATTGTTTTTTATTTGCAGTGTGGTAATTCACTAGAGTGTGGAAAATGATGTTGCAAAGTAATTTCAGTTGAAGCTCTTAATGCTGTTTTGTGCTTGTAATACTGCATTAGCTCTGATCTGTGTTAGCTTGTTCTGAAGCTTAGTAGCAGGAGTCTTCTTTGGATGTATCTGAGAAACCATCAAATCCTCTTTTAGCTAAAAGTCAAGCAAGCTCCTTGGAGAGCAGTTTGATGGGACTGACACTAATTCCAGCCTTAACACTCTTCCGCATTCAGGTAACCTTGCCCAGAGCTGGGGCAGGGCCTGGGGGTGTTCATCCCAGGAGCCCACTCCACAGGGGAGGCTTCAACACCACCGGAAGCTCTGCCCAGCTGGTGGGCAGACCATGGCTTATGGCACACTTAGGGCCTGGAAAAGTAGAAACACAGCTGATAGATCTCAACTTCTGGGTGCATTTGGGAGCTGTTTAGAGGGGAGATGTGACAGGATCTTTGTGGTCACCTCAGGACCCCTGAAACCTCACAGTCACCCATCTCCCCCCTTTTGTTATGTGGCCTCACCATTGCTCATAAGGCTTCTCAGATAAATCACAAGAGAAGAACCCTTCCCTAAACCAGCCTGCTGTCTGCATGAGAGATAATAATGGGATAAACATAAAAGGAAAATCAAAGGATTAAAATCAGTGGGTGTTAATAACCTGAATATATTCAAAGATCGAGGCTAAAAAAAGGGAGACAACAAACCAGGAATGGAAGTCAAAGGCTCTAATAAGAGGGAGTTACAAAAAATTGAGCCATCTGTTCCAGCTGAAAACAAGAGCACTCTGCTTTTGTGAATAGTATTTTCCCTCTTCTACTCAAACTTTAAAATGCTGGCTAAAATTTCTGCAATTGGTTTAAATGGATTTAGGTGGCTAAAAAAAGGAAATTTAGAATGTCATATTTAAATGCAACCAATTTTTCTCTTCTCACTTTTAAAGAACGTTAAGCCACGTTGAGATTTACTTTTTCATGGCATGGCAGGAGTGGTATTTGTCTTTGAGCTGAGGTTTCCACAGGAAAGCAAGAGCAGAGGTAGGAGTGAACTCTTGGTTCCATGGAAGTACTCGTACAATCTCACTGATTTCACAGGAGAAAGGGTCCCCCCTTGGCAATCGTTGCCCTTGGAAAAGCCAATTTTCTGGTAAATACGTTATAGCTATAGCGCCAGTGCCCCAGGACATGTCCGGGGTTAAGCCACCTCATCCTTTCCCATGCAGCACCCCCTACTTTAGTAGTTATCTGGGTCAGGGTACAGCAGGAAGCCCATGAAAGTGGAATCGTTGAGGTTGTCAGCATAGACACCATTTTTATCCCCATTCCCATACACCTGAAGCCAGACCTCGTCCCCGGAGCTGAGGTGCAGCAGGACAGAGCCGCTTGCTTGGTCAACGTTGTTGTTCTGGAACTGGTCGTAGGTGAAGATCACGGCCTTGTCCTTCCTGTAGAGGCTGACCTTGACGTCTGACAGGTAGACTGTGAGGTGGTAGGCGAAGTAGTAGGTGCCAGGGACATTGCAGAGGAACTTGCCCGTGCTGGGGTCGTAGTGGCCCTGCTCGTTGTAGAAGATCTTGCTGAAGCGGATGGGGACGTTGGGGGCAGGGCTTCGTTCCGTCAGCCCTACGCTGAAGGCAGAGCGGTGGACAAAAGCATCTTTGCCCTTCTGCCCTGGGGTTCCAGGAATTCCAGGAGAGCCGGGAGGTCCGGGAAAGCCTCGGCTTCCTGCTGGGCCTGGTTCACCTTTGGGACCTGCTGGACCTGCGGGACAGAGTGGGGACTAGGAGCTGTGTTTGCACTGTGTTGGCGGCTGCTACCGAAATGCAGGGGGGGGCTGTGGTGTGAGCCCTGCTCGGCAGCACGGAGCCAAGGAAAGGCTCAGGGACCTCAAGAGCTCCCAGAAGCTGAGGCAATGAGTGGAAACCCTGCTCACCCCCCACCCCAGCTGTGTGCAGAGCTGCTGAGAGCAGCATGTCAGAAAAAACATCATTAACTGGGGGGAAAAACCCCACACTAAACTGGCTGACTACGGAATCTCCACCCCAGGAGATAATCAAAAGCCATCTGGATAAAGATCAGGCATGGACCCACCAGACATGAAACCTGTTGGGACTGGGACTGGGGCTGGGGCTGCCTGTGGATTCAAGAACTGACATACCACCTGTTCCTCACCAACCTTCATCTCCTTTATCTCCCTTTAGTCCATCTCTTCCATCTTTCCCATCCCGGCCAGGGACCCCATTGTGGCCAGGGTAGCCGGGCGCTCCTCCCATCCAGTTGGCACATGGCATTTTGGGGTCAGGCTGGGTGTCCTGGGCAGACACCCCTGTGGAGTGGGAGGCCATCAGCAGCAACAAACACAGCAGGAAGCCTGCCAGGCCCCTCATCGTTGGTTCCTGATGTGGACAATTGCTTTGTTAACTTTAAAGGTTAATAGTNCCAATAACAGAGAGGCACAAAAGACTTTCGTTTGACTCAGTACATCTGAAGGAAAGCAGTTCTGCTGGCCCCAAGGGCCTCTCTGCATCCAGCATGCTGCTGGTGTGAGCTCCATGAGCCAAGCTGGACCCCTGGGGGCACATCCAGTGCAGAGAGGAGCAGACACCAGCTACTCCTCCAGCACTCACAGGCTCTGTGCAGAGGCACAGATATTTCAGGACTGAGCACGGCAGATGCCAGGGTATCTGTGGCTGATCTCCTTGCAAAGCTCTGCTCAATTAGCCACAATAAGCCCTGACTCCTGCCTGGGTGAGTGAACAGCTGATGGAAGTACGGGTCTGGCAGAGCCTGTCTCAAACCCTCTACAGCCTTGAAGCCAGGCAGGGGTGGTTTGTCACTGCACGAATAGCCTGCTCACCTGGGTCTACCTAATACAAACAGAAACTACAGCCAGGCTTCCCAGCTCCTCTGAGCCACCATATGAAATTATGACACTGGAGTTTTTTCCATCTGAATTGTTTTTTGATTACGGGAAGACAAATTGTGCAGTGTTTAGGCACTGTAGGACTGTATTTCTCTTTAATCTGGCTGCTTTGCTGGTCAGAGCAATTAGTGCAGCTGCTCAAAACCAGGTTGGTGGTGACACCCTGCAGCCAGCCTGGCTTTTTCCTGTGCTCCCAGCCCTTGGTGGGCTTTGGGTCAGGTTTTTACAACACAAGATATTTTAAAATGACCATTGTTGTGTGATACTGCTCCCCGGGCAGAGTTTATACTCTGGAACAGTAAAGGTATCCTGTTAGGAGCATTGTAAGTGGCATAATAGGCAATAAGAGGTGAGTAACAGCATGGCAATTAGAGTCCCTTAGCTCTGTAATTTTCAAGAAAAATAATGTTTTGGAGCAATTTCTTTGCAGGGTTGATTTCCTAGGCAAGCTATTCAAATGTCATATTTTAAATAATGTCTTATTAGCTCTGTTGTAATTGCTTCAAAGGAAGCTAAAGAAATGTGCTGGTTTTAGCTGGAGCAGAGTTAATTTGTCATGGGTACCATGGGTTGTGTTTTGGATTTGTGCTGAACACAGGGTTGATAACACAGGGGTGTTTTTGTTATTGCTGAGCAGTGCTCATACAGCGTCAAGGCTTTCTCTGCTCCTCACCCCACCAGTGAGGAGGCTGGGGGTGCACAAGGAGTTGGGAGGGGACACAGCCAGGACAACTGACCCCAACTGACCCAAAGGATATTCCATACCATGGCATCATGCTCAGCTATAAAGTAGGGGTAAGGTTGGCCCCAGGCTGCTGCTCGGGGACTGGCCAGGCATTGGTCAGTTGGTGCTGAGCAACTGTTTGCATTTGCATCACTTGTCTTTCTTGGGGTTTATTTCTCTCTCTTTGTTATTTTCCTTTCCATGACAATTTCTTACTTTTATTGTTACCATTTTATTCCAATTATTACATTATTCTACCCATGAGTGTTCTCACTTTCACCAGTGCAATTCTCTCTGTCCCATCCGGCTGTAGCAGGGGTGACCGAGTGGCTCTGTGGGGCTCAGTTGCAAGCTGGGCTTAAACCCCAACAGTAACAAGGAGGTTGCCATGATTTCAGTTTTTGCAGGATATTGAAGGGGCTTTGAAAAAAATCTTAAAAGCTCTGTTTAATGGCTTTGCTGGGCAGTGCCTAACACCTAAAATCAGGAAGCTCCCAAATCCATGCCCACCCAGCCAGGCTCCAGCAATCCAGCAGCCACACAGCACTCTGAGATGGGGCCAGTGCCCAGACTTGGGGGCAGATTTGGGGCTGAGGGTGCTGTGCGGTCCAGTGGGCACAGCCTGAGCCTTAGGCAGTGTTCTGTGTCCCTGCCCTTTGGGAAGCAAAATGCCCCTTTGCAGCAAGGGAGGTAGTAGTGATCGTCCATGAAGCAGCGTGGACCAGTGAAACTGATGTCTGTAAATCCTGAAAGTGGCTTGGTTTGCTTAGCAAGGGTGTGCATAGTGATCACACTGCAACATGGCCCCCTTGCCATGTCCCAGTGGTTGGCACCAAGCAGAGGGATCTTTGGCCCCCCTGCCTGGGTCCTTTCCAGCTAAAGCACATGCATGTACCCCTCCAAAATCAGCACAGGCTGTCTGGGGACACCTAACTGTGTTAAAACATGGTGGTGATCCAAAAAAATCTGGCTCAAAATTGTGTTTCTTGAGCCATGTTTTGGTGATTTTGTTGGGGTTAGTTTTCTGGTGTGCTGCCTAGAACTCAAATGTCATTTCAGTTTTAGTGGTGTGCCCCACACCCAGGTCTTCTACTGGTGCAAAATAACCCCCTCCTGTAAGGTCACAAGCAGTGCAGGTGTGAGGAGCCCAAAGCAGGGCTGCAGGGAGCTTTTCTGGTGGCTGCCTGGCCAGTTTGCTCCGGAGGGCTCCGAGCCATGCCCTCCCCAGGATTAATGCACACACATCACACACTCAGTGCTCTCCTTTCTCATGAGAAAAGCGCTGTGATGTGCAAGGAGAGAACTACTTCTATCCCTACAGTTTAACTCAAGCACAGGTGATTTCTGTGCTTGAGAAGCCAAGCAGTTCTCTGGCATAAGCATGTCTTACAAAGGAGAAGTTTTAAGCTGTGTCTACTAGATCTGAGCTTAAACTCTGGTTTAGAAGTGACATCCCTTTACTTGATCTTTCCTATTTCGTTTTGGTTTTCCCTCTGATGCTTTGCATCAGTTTAACATTAAAGAATCTGCTATATTTGAATGTCAGTCGAACCTTTTGGACAAGAAATAGATGAACAAGAAATAGATGAACTCTGTACTGCTGGTGGCTTTCAGTTATTGCCTTGGCAGCTACTGTATTAAAAGCACATATGTGTTATATGAAGCTTACTCATTTATCAGCAGAAACCAGTGTAGCATCTGTGAGAACAATGCCATTCCTGAGGGCTACGTAATGATTCAGGATTTAAATTTCAGACAGCATTATGTAAAAATTATATACTCTAATCCCCCACACCTTTCTGCGCAAAGCAGACTGAAAAATATCTGTTTCCCACTAGAGAATTTCCCTCCAAGGGTATTAACCAGGGCTTTGGCTTATGTCAAACGTTTTTCTTTTTGTAATTCTCATAGCGTAGTTTTTGCTGATGTTCCAGCAGTGACTTGTTCCAGAGGGCTCACACCGTAAATGTGAGTGGTGCAGGTTTCTGGTGAGGAACTGATGCGACTCGGGGAGATTTGGGGCAAACCCAGACTTCCCTGGAGTCTTTGAGGAAAGAGGTGAATTGAAAGGTGCCAGTGCAGTATTTACTGTTACAACCATGCAGTTTTTCACTGTTGTTCCTGACTACTTTTTGATTTAGGAGTTCTGTTCTCTAAATAGTGTTTCCAAAAAGGGGAGTATGAATCTAAACGAGATCAGCTATTCTTGGTTTAAAATACTCTCTGGCTATTACGAGAATAACTCTGAGAAAGATAACTTCTTGCAAACAGAAAAGTCCGTCCAATTCAGCCCAAAAGAAGAGAAACTCCTGAACTTAGTAAGGAGGGGAAAAAAAATCATGCTTACCAGCTGCTTTGAGTCCTGGTTGGCTTGCTGCAGTCTGTTTAGAGAATGAGGTCTGGCTATCGCATCGCTATCCCTAAGGGCATGGGGAGCTGTCAGCTCAGACACTGCAGTTTCCATTTGCTATTGCGCATGCTGACCTAAAAGTTGGGTTTTCCCATTAATTTTTCCTGGACATTACTTAAGTTTTGGAACACATATATAATCCACTGGGATAGCTTGTGAAGATGGCCTTACAGGGAAAAGATGGGTTTGGGAATTGGACAGGAACTGGAAGAGCAGTGGTTTGCTGGAGAGTCCGTGAGAGCCTGCTCAACCAGGGCTGTGCTTGCCCAGCACAGGCTGCTGCTCTCTGCAAATTGGGAAATGTTGTTAGTGGCTGGTGGAGAAAGTGTGTCCAGCTTGCAGTAATGCACGCACATGGGGCTTTCAGTGTGTTAGTAGATTAATTACAGTGGAATAAGTTTGGGCTTCTCCTTTTAACTGCAAGAACCATTCCTGCTTGGAGGCTGCTGCCACACCAAAGAAGGGCAAAGCTGCCCAAGGGGGAGGGCAGCGCTGGGGGAGAGCTCCTTTTTAAGGCACCCAAGCATGTGCCAGCACTATTGTAAATGACTGGAGTAATTTCAGCCCTAGGATGGCTTTCTACCTATCGAGCTTTTTGGCTTTAGGTCAAAACAAAGTGTCGTTCTCCCTGTATCCGTCTCCTTCCAAAGGAGAGGTTGAACCTTAGCTAGCAGATGCCTTCCTCTGCAGCTGCTCTGGGGCAGCTCAAAGTTAGCTAGGTGGAACCTTGGCAAACCTGAGCTCTCAAAATCATACCAGGAAAAAATAGTGTGATGTGTGATGTTGCAACTGGGCATGGGGAGCTGGTGTGCTTGTGAGAGGGGAAACTCATCCAAGTGAATGCCAGCATGGCAGTATTCTGAATTGCTGAGTTGTTTTCAAGAGCTGGCTATCTGGAGGGACTAAAAAGATGTATAAATGAGTGCATAAATAACTTTTTATATGTAGTACTGGGAGTCAGCAAGAGTGAATTTTTAAGCCTGAAGAGAAGGTGCAGAAGGGAGGAGCCACAGGACAACTGCATACCGCCTGCCTTGTTTTGGTCAAGCCTTTAGTCCAGCATTTGAAGAATATTTTTAGTTTTTGTTGGATGATGGGTTTTCCATGCAATGTTGAGTCTTAAAACAATGCAACCCCAGTAAAATATGACAGTGATCTAGTTGGATCTGTTTTGTTATAAATGTGATTTTCCAGAGCCACGTGCATTTGTGTGCAATGCCAATGTTTGTCAGTCTCCTGAGCAATGAATGGAGGAGCAGGAGCTTGGAACTGAAACTGGACCTGCTTTTGCTGTGGAGTGAGAGGTTTTCAGCTGCCCCTGCCCCAGGTGTGAGCAAGACAAGGCTGGTTCCCCTGCCAGCTTTCGGCTTGAACCCCAAAATGTATGATTGGGATATTTGTTAGGCTGCCAGGAGTTGAGGATTGGACCTGAGGTGTTTAACAGGTAGTGCTGCAATTACCTCATGGTCTTTCAATTCAGTTGTCAGGGAAATACCACAGTGATAAACTTTTCAGTGGTCCATGAAACATCTTCCCAAACATTATCCCTGCCTCCCAGAAGAGAGGTGGAAGTTTATCTCTGGGGGTACACCCAGCTGATACAACCCCTGGCACACTTGCTTGCAGTTATGTTGTGTTGCACACTTGGTTTGCAGATTGGTGCTGGCTCCTGTTCCTGCTGCAGAGGGAGATATTGTACAATCCAGGGCGCTGCTTCTGGCTTTGTGATAGGAAAACAATACCAATCCCTTTGGCTCTGCCTGGTGACAAGCAAAACCTGCCACCAAATGTGGGCTGTCCTGGCAGTGCCCACAGCTGCAGTACTCAGGGACAGCAGCTCTGGATGGACTGGGGGGTGTTTTGACACAGAGAAAGCTGCTGCTCCCAAGTCCTGCAATGCCTGCACTGCTCTGCTCTGTGGTCACCAGCTCTCCTGTGTGGGACACGCTGCCAGTACCTAACTTGGCTACAGGCCTTTGTGCTGAGCCTGGATGTTTCCTCTCTTGGATAACTGATGCAAGCCAGCCAATAAGAAAAACACAAAACTGCCTTGATGGATTGTGGCTCGCAGCTTTCAGTAAGAATTAAAAATAAGCACAAGGTTATATTTAGCCATCTATAAACAGGAATAAAATAGAGCAGAGGTTCATTATCAGCTGTCCTCTGTCAGATCCCTGCTGGTGTTGTTTGAGGGGTAGAAAGCTGCTTTGTCCAGGGAGGTTGGGACAGCTGCCTCAGCAGGAGGTTTGTGACTGTCCAGGCCCTGTTGGCAGGGTCTGTGCCGTGGGGCAGGGGCAGGAGCCCTCAGCTGCCCACCACTGTCCTCTCCCAGCAGGATCAAACCTGCACCACCATGGAGCCCAGTTCCATGGGAACCCTCATCCCCCTGGTTGTCCCTTCCTGAGACTGCTCTTCCCATCCAGAGCTGGGGCTCCTCCACTGGGATCTGTCCCGAGCACTGTGCTCCGATTCGCTGTTCCCCCGGGATGCCAGGTCATTCCCTTGTCTTCCCTCTGGCCCTGGATACCGCATGTCCCAGAAACAACACACATTCCCCACTTTGCTAAAAATGGCCAAAACTGTTGATGCCGTCTGGCAGGCAGCCTGGCAGGCTGCTCCCTGCTATTTTGGTGCTGTCTGAGGCTGTGTGCCCCGGAGCGACCACAGCCTCTATGCCAGGGTCCACAGTCTCCATGCCAAGGGCACTGCTGGCTCCGTCCCAGGGCACCACAGGCAGCTCAGACCAAGTCAGCTCCGGCCAAGTCCACTCCTGTGGCCAGCCAGACCCTCTGCCCATTCCTGCCACTGCCTCATGGGCACCTGCATTGGGTGCAAGACAGCAGCGAGTGCTGAGGAGCCAACTCCAAAGAAAAAGCAGTAAAATGGCCTGTGCTGCCATCTCCCCAAACTGCAATTCCCTGTGATGCCAGGCATCCTTGTGCGCCCAAACCCTTCCCTGTACAGCCTTGTACTTCCCTCTAGTGGCTAATTATTAATGGGAGCTCTCCCTGTGCGCGGCTGGAGTGTGTCAGCCTGGTCCTGCGTGCCCTTGGGGCCTGCTCAGCCCCTTCCCCATGAAGCTGGCTCCTGTGGGATCGGCTGTGCTGGTGGGTGCACTCTGTGCCATTCATGTCCCCAATAGTGCCAGCTTCTTGGGGTTTATTTCATCAGCATGACGTGTGGCACAGCCTTTCCTGCTACAAACCCATGGGCTCTGATGTTCCCCCTGGATTTTCCTACATGAGCGTGGGGAGGTGGCACAGGTCCAGGGACAGGCAGACCTGGCAGCAGTGCCCAAGGCCACTGTGTGGGTGCAGTGTAGGTCAGGCCAGCCCGCAGCAGGGGACAGCGGCTTTCTGTGGCCATGTGAAAGCCCAGCTGGGCTGTGCAGGATGGCTGCTCACCCAAGGCCATGGTAGTGTGATGAGGGGTGGAGGGGGACAGGACATGCCACAGTGGGGATGCTGAGGCAGCGTTTGGGTCCAGGGAGAAGGGGACACACCCCACTTGGTGGGCTGGGGGAAGCCTGGCCCTGGCTGCAGGACATGGGACCCACTGCCACACTCTGCCTTTGCTCGAGTCCAGCCTCCTGCTCAGCGCTGGGGTTACCGATTTCTCGGCCCATTTCACACAGACAAACAGGCTCTTTTCTTCCCTGTGATGGGCAGCTTGGACAGAACAGCTCCTTGCCAGGCTTGAGCAACAGCGTGTTTCTCTTCTTGGTGATTGCAAATAAACTTCCCTGGCCTCAGGGGATCCCCGCTTGGCTCCCGGCGAGGGATCTTGGCACAGCAGGATTTCTCATGCCGAAAGGGACACTGCGACGCGTTTGTCCAGGAAATGGAGCCCTGTAAATGCTGCTCAAAGCTCCTTTCATTAATGTCATAGCTGTTCCCAGGGCGCTCGTTTCTGCACTGCAAGTTCAGGGTGCTGCTTTGGCCTCCCCAGGCTGGCCAGGGGAAGGCAGCCAAGGGCTCGGGGAGGGGGTTCTGCACGACTGCATCCAGCTCCCCCCTGCTCCCACGCCAGCCCCCAGCTGAGGCAGGTACTGGCTGCTTTCAGCACAATCTGGTCCGGTTTGGGGGCTCGCTCTAGGCTAGGAAGAAACTGGGCAGGGAACAGAATAACCTCAGTGATCTGGTATGCGGGTCACTCTCCTGTGACCTCCCCTGCCGAAACGCCCCCCCAGCTCTCACTCCCTGCAGGGATCGCGTCTTTCCGACGAGGCACCTGAGAGCGCACCTCTGCCGGGCTGCCCTGTGCAGCTCGGCTCCACGGCTGAGCTGTTAATGAGGTAGTTAATGAGATTGCCACTTGCCCAGCAGCTCGGCGGAGAGCCGGCAGCTGCTAACCAAGCANCTCGGCTCCACGGCTGAGCTGTTAATGAGATTGCCACTTGCCCAGCAGCTCGGCGGAGGCACGGAAAGAGAGCCGGCAGCTGCTAACCACGCAGCCCCTCGCAGCCTGCTTGCATTCAGCGGGACCGCATTTTTACAGAGTACAGGAATTATTTATTAGGAGAGCGCTTCTGAGTCATTCGGGCAAGGAAAAGCGCATTTCCTTCGCGCAGAGGAGTTATCGCAGGCAGCCCTTCCGCCGCTGGACAATAGATGGAGCTCACCGCCCTGGCCAAGGCTGCCGGACCGGGGATACCCCCAAAGAGCCCCCGAGCTCGGGGACGGCCCCAGGACCCTTCGGGGGCAGCCAGGCCCTTCTCTCTGCGGGTGGGTGGGCAGTAGGGGGTGAGGGAGCCGTGACCCCAGCCAGCTGGAAACGGAAGAGGAAAACTGGGGTTTGTCTGGGGCTTTGCAACATCTGTGCAATGTGGTGGAGGTAATCCCAGCACAATTTCCATGGTCTTCCCAGTCTACATCACACTTCTGTCCTTTTTAAAGAGGTGTCTGCCCCCAGTCCCCTATTTTTATTTGCTTTTGGTTGCTGAGGGACAGAAATGGCATCCTCTCCCCTTGTCACCCCATCACTGGACATTGTCCCTTCTTTCAGACTCCATACCTGCTGCTCTGGATTTGGGTAACAGTGTTGCCAGGGTGTCTGGGGGAGCTGCACAAACCAGAAGAGTGTATTTGCTCTGGGTCTGATGGCAAAGGGAGCATGTGGATCCCCAGAACCCTAAATGGTTTGGCATAGCCTGGGGGGGGGTTGGTGGCTCCATGCTGGGGCCCAGTGCAGGCAGCAAGGAGCCATGGGATGCCGGAGCTCCTGTTACTGGGGTTTCAGGGTACCCCCAGCCCTCCACACAACAGCCAGCTGGGACTTAGGACTCCTCACAAGGGGATTTTCTTTCCCTCTCTCTGTCCCTTTCCCCCATTATCCCCCACTGCAAACAGGACAGTTGCTCTCACTGCAGGCAGGTGTGTGGGTGCTGGTGCCCCCCCGAATGCAGCCCCAGGCAGACAGGACGCAGGCAGGGTGCAGACAGGGAGCAGAGAGGGCACAGGCAGGGGACAGGCAGGCACAGGGAGGGCACAGAGAGGGCACAAGCAGGGCCCAGGCAGGGCTCCTCATGGCTCCATAAACCACAGCCCTCATCTGCTGTGTTTGAAAGCTTTGCCTGGTGGCAGCCCCGTGCCGTCCATGTCCGTGGTCACCCCAGCACTGGGGTGAAAGTCAGGAGCCCACAGGGGGGATGACTCCTTCCCATCACACTTTGCTGTGCATTATGCAAATTCAGCAGAACAATTTTTGGCCATAATGGTTTTTCCATTCACTGAAGTATCGATCCAGAGCCACCGGCCCCATAACCTCTGCTGTGCATTAGCTGACTCCCTGCCTTTCACAGATGATGGATGTGGCGTTAGGGCATGGGGTGGCTTTGGCACTGGCCTGCTGGAGTCTGGGGCTCTTTTCCCAGTGCAGGACTCTCCTGGACTGTCCTCCAGCTGCCCATGAGACTGAGTCACTGTGTTCTCAGATCAGGCAACCGGTCCCTGCCTTCCAGAGGGTCTGTGCTCAAATTCAATAATCTTTGAAAACACCAGTGAAGTGCTAAGGGGTAGCAGTTTGCTTGTTTCTCTCATCTACAAAATGTATTCACTTCGAAATGAGGATGTGATTAATTAAAGGCATAAGGAATCTTACATTGTCTATAATGTGAAACATCATTGCTCAACCTGAGTGATGGATGTTTCACCAAGAAACTGTAAATCTCTTTAAAAATTATTACCCTGTGTTTTTACTTTGGGCATAAATCATCTCAAAGTGCTCTTTGGGAAGTCACAGAGAATGACACATCCATGACACTTTCAATAGGGCATTTCTTTGTGCTTTGCAGAAAGCGTTTATGTTTACTGTAGGACTAATAAAGGGTTATGGTATCTTCAATTATTCATTTTTAAAAACGCTTGTTGTCCTGACTTGAGCAGTCAAAACTACACTGTCACTGGTTTTAGCAGTAAATTATGGGCTTTTTTCTGGAAGCAGATGACTTTGCCTCCATTTTGCCTCTGTTCCACATAAAAAACAATGGTGGTTCACTCGGCCATCACAACATTTTATAGGTTTCTGGCTTTGGAAAGCACCTTTCTTTGGAAAGGCAGTCTGGCAGCTCGAGTGGCAGCCGGCTGACCCATCAGCCCTTGTGGCTGCAGCACCTTGTCTTGTGGCTGCCAGGAGTGTACGTGCGAGCTGGACAAGCAAATCTGACAGCTGGGATCAGACTGGGGGCCTCAGCACCCTGTCCCAGCAGATATGAGGAACTGGAGGAACTCTGCAGGACTGATAGCACATATTCAGGCTGTTGTGCTGGCTGTGGTAGGCTGTGGTCAGCAGCCTAGTGAGAGCTTGCTCCTTCCTGCTTGCAGCTTGGCCTGGGCAGAGCTATGACCTGATGCTTTAAAAATCCTTTACAAATGCACACACAAAACTTGTGCTGGTTTGTGCCAGTGCCCCTGAGCTGGAGCTCAGTTGTGGCTGGATGCCACGGACCCTTTGCTCTGGGCACACAGCAGCCATGAGACCCTTAATGCTGCTCATAAGGGCTTGAGACAGCTTCCATGCCCACATGGCAGTCTGGGGGGACTAGGCCCCTGGACACTGAACCCACAGGCAAACCAGATGTCCTGAACTCTCCTGCCATTGCACTCAGCCTCCTGCTCCTGCCGTGCCCTGGCTGTCCACCCTGGCAGGACTGGTACCCTATCCATGAGCCCCAGGATGCCCTGGTGTGCTGGGCTCGGATCCTGCCACCTTGGCATCATTGGAGTCTCCTCCTGCAAAAGCTGTAGAGCTAGACAGGCAGGTGGGAGTGAAAGTACTTCTATATAAAACACATTTTCTGGTGCTCCTTTATAGGTTTTTAATGTGATTCGTATGTCCCTGCCTGGCCCATCGCCCACAGCCAGGCACTCCCCTTCCTCCTGTTCCTCACTGCAGTGTTTTCTGTGGATTGGGTTCAACTGGATAATTTCATCTCCTTTTGTATTTATAATTCCTACGAGGGTGGTGTCTTTAACAAAGACTATTCCTTCTCATTGCTTTGGCAAAGCAAGCAGCAGCTCCCTGCTGTGTCTCTGCTCAGATGACACAGAGGTTCTCTGAATAGCAAAGAGAGAAAAGAAAAAGAAACAGCTTAGATGCTTTCTTTTTCCAGGCAGCTACACATATCCACCTCATGATACACATATCCACCTCATGGAAAATTCCCCCCAGTACTTTAGATTTTTCCTTTTCATCTGCCTGCATCCACAAGGCTCTGCCTGTGAAGCACACTGCTGGCTCATAGATGGAGATGGGGACATCAGAGAGAGTGTCTGACAGGAGGAGAGGAGCGAGAAAGGGGCTTTTTTCCCCACAGCCAAAGAGGAAAGAGTAAGGAAATTCCGAGAATCCAAATGAGATATGATATAGATATTCTTCATGAGAAACACCCCAAGGCCTGCAGTCTGGGACTGCAGTGGGCAAGTGGTTCAGCTAAAAAGTATTTTAATTCCTATAATTGCACAAGCCATTCCTGTGCTTGGTCAAGGCTGCAGACGAGGCAGGAATGGCATTGCCTCATTTTTCCATGGCAGGGCAGGGCACTGGTGCCTGCTGACCCCAGGCCCTTTACATCCCACTGGCTCTCTCAGCAGGGAAACCCTTGGGCAAACTTCCCATCAATGTCTTTGGAGGCGACTGTTGGTGACATGTGGGTACTGAGACCTCACCTGCCCTGCGTGGCTGTGCAGCACTGATCTGCCTTCCAGAAATGCAGGTGGCACTCACCCCAGTGGGCACCAGCACCGGACTGCACCAGTGCCATCGCTGTCCCCACTGGGTTTCTGGGGGCATGAGAGGCAAAATCCAGCCCCTGAACCCCACTGCTTGTTTGTTTATTGTCTCTTGGCTTGCTCTCTGTAGATATTTGTATCCAGCTGAACCAGAAATAATTGCTCACAGCTCTGCCGTGGGGGTTTGTGATGAGCCTGCAAGTACCAGCGTGTGTGCCGGAGATAATCCGGGTGCTTTTGTGCTCAGTGGCTCTGTCACCTCTCACTGTATCGCTTTTGTTTCTGGGTTCTGTTTGTCTCCCACTCTTCCCTCAGTGCATGGTGCCTTTTCTGATACCTCTGAAAATAACTGACTTCACATCTTGGTCTTTCTTTTGTATTTGTTTCTGGAAAGTAGGAAAGCAGCATCTCTGCATGTGTCCCCTGGTGACCACTGCTCACACAGCATGTGTCTTTATGGTTCAATTAAAAATGTTATGACATTTCCCCAGCAGACCCTGCCACCATCCTGGCAAAGCATTTGCTACCTTGATAGCATTTTCCAGTTTGTGAGTGCAAGGTATTATGCCAGCCCTTCCCTCTGGGACAGCATGCTCTGGCTGCACTGCAATGACTCCCATAGGCAGAATGTTTCTGATGCTCTGAAATAGAGATAAAATGTAGCCCCAAGGCTGTTGCTAAAGCATTTCTCCAAGACTGAGATTACCTGATTTTTGAAGAGGAATAAATACAATTGAATTAACCACAAAGTTCTCTTCTTCTCCCAACAGACTTCCACTGCCTCACCTGGGGGACAGGGCTCTTCCTGGCCATATAGGTCCAAAGCTTTGGCTCTCCTGCTTCCCAGAACAGCTTTGTCACCTGCAGGAAGGTTTCATATATGCTTATCAAAGAGGAGCATTGGCCATGTTACGTTGCCCAAAAGAAATATTTTTCTGTCCCTGTCCTGATAACTTTACCCAGCTTCTCTCCATCAGTTTGTTACTCTTATTTCTGACACTGTTCAGCCAGTGTTTGCTTTTCCCTCACCTTCTGCATATTCAGTTTGTTATTTGCAGCCAGTCCTGAGCATGACATGAACCTGGCAGCACTGTAATCATATTTTCCACTGCTAGTGTCAGAAGGCAGCATAAATCAACCTGTATGGCTAATGACAGGGCTATCCTTGAGACCTTACGCATGATGAGATTTCTTACAGGTGGATAACGAAGCACTGATACCAAGAGATAGGAAAGGAGTGTTGGTGGGAACCTGGCTCAGCTGCAGCTCCTCTCCACCAACATATGCCGAGGCTGCTGCACGGTGGCCCAGCCTCAGGTACAGAAACGCTGCTGCTGTTCCCCTGGAGGCAGGCAGTGAAACCCGGTGGTTCAGCACCCATCACAGCCCCAGTGAGTCAGCAGCAGTGCAGAAACCTTTGGTGTGGCTTGCTCTCAGTAGTGCTCAGCTCCATCCTCTCTGTCTGGGCTTCCTCTGCAGCCTCTCTTGCTCCTGAATTGGGAACGTGCTTCCCCCAGAGTCTCCCCTCTGCTTTATGCAGGGAAGCCAGAGTGAGCAGCTGCAGCAGAGACTGGGGATGTTGCATTTCATGGCAAAACTTTCTTTTCACAGCGAGTCTGGTTTTGAAGGTGAGGCCTGTGGCTGACTCCTTGCAATGGATGGGACTTCACCCACAGTCATCACTCAGTCACTCTGTTCTCCAAGAAGGTTGTTAAGATGCTGCTGTTGGGTTTTAAACCAGAAGCAGTCTTTCAGAAACCTTATGAAGTTTTGGTTGTGTTTTTCTGTTGCTTATCAGCCCACCAGTGTATTGCTTATATTACCCAAAGGTTTATGGTGTCCCTCCTGCCTGTGGAAGGGCTGAGGCACAGGATGCAGTCCAAATGGCTGTTTCCTAAAGCAGTGCCTTCCTAAAAGCACAGAGAGATCTTAGGGTGGGATGAGGTTGGTTGTTTTTACCTCAGGAGGAAATCAGCTGAAGCCTCTAGTGTGGAAAAGCCTCTGCTGCCTGCCTCACCACCAAATACAACCTCTTACACTAAGCATAGGGAAATGCCTGTTCTGCACATTTGTTTAGCTCTGAACACAGGCAAATGTTGTAATCCTTTGTTTTTCATAAAAAAGGAGCCAACTGTGTTGTCTGTCTCACTTTTCTGAGATGGTTACTTTAACCATTCCCTCAGGCTGTATCTGGCACCTTGCACACATGGCAGCTCTGCCCACAGGTTGGCCCTGATCTGGCCTCCCTTTATTCCCACCATCTCCATGCTCCTTCTGACTGTCTCCTACCCTTTTGCTTGGTGTGGATTTTGCAGGAAGCATTTCCTCAGAGCTCCTATTTCTGCCCCCTTTGGCAGGTTCCTGTTGTTTCCATGCTGGTCTTCTGTGGTCCCACCCGGCCATGCAATCCCACTCCTTCTTATGCTGTGCATGCTGCCCTGTTCCAGCTGTGGGTTTCTATATTTGAGGAGGAATATTCTGGCAATCTCTTCTTTTAACTTTCTGAGCCCATTATACCCTGAGTGAAGAATTCCCCTGTCCTCCAGAAGAGAACATATAATTTGGGTGGTTTTGTGCTGTGTATAAAAACTTCTTAACAAGTTTCCTGCTCCTTTTGTTTCTCTTAAATCCAACATTTTTCAAAGTTTGATCTATGAATGCAGTATCTTGAAAATCTATGTGGCACACAACGATAACCTGCTTATTCTTCTCCATTTAACTTTTGAGCAGACCTCCTGCCTCTGATTTAGACATATTAAATAAAAAAATGTGGCTTTTATTCATCTCCCCTTCCAGGCTCCCTTTGCCTTCTTGAAAAGCTGAAGTTTTTGCTTGAATCTTTTTCAACTGCCACAAGTATTTTGGGGAGGCTGAGGTAGATTAGATTTTATAGCTGCTCTCTTCCACATTCCATATCTGCTTTTCTCACCTGTTCCCTGTTGTGTGTTTAGACCCTCACCTTTTGTCCCCTGCAGCATTGTGATCTCTAGGAAGGACTTTGCAATGTGATTTGGACAAGTCACTAATATAATGTAGGGAAAGATTTGCATGTTTCTCTCAGGTTGGAGCTGCTGAAATAACAACAGCTGCTCTAAACCCAAACCACCTTTCAGCTGGAGCCTTCTGGCATTTGCAATCCCAACCCCTTGCAGATGGGGCTGCAAACCACAGCCTCCTCCTCCAGCTCTGTCCATAGGGATCTGTGCTGAGCCTGGCCCTGCCCCTGGGCTCCTGGGAGTGAATACTCGTGCGTGAGGGAATGGGGCCAGCGGCTGCAGGTGGCCCTCTGCCAACGCATTCAAAGCAGACCTGGGTGAATCTTGACTTCTCCTTCGAGGAAGATGCTGTCCAGGCCAGCTCCCTCTTTCCAGCCAGACACATGGAGGGCTGCACGGCAAAGGCTGGTGACCACACATCTTCCCCTTGGGGACATTTGGCTTCACCAGCCCTGCAGTAAAGCAGGGCCAAATCTGCTGCCAGAGGTCAGCGGGGGATGCACCCTGCCACCGTGGAAACAGGAAATGGTGAGAGGCTAAACTTTTTTTTAGAGCTCAGTTGGCTATTGAGAAAGTGAAGAGTTATTTGTTGCTCTTATCTAACAGTGATTCTTTGCTTCCTCTGTTATTGTAGGTAATGCAGAAGTTGTCTTCCTTTGTGAACCTCATTTATGCAAGATCTTTTTACAGCTCACTGCTTCCCCTTCACACACCGTTATGTAAAAGGTTCTCCGGTCACATCTGATTCTGAAGTTGTGTCTTGAAAAGAAGAGATGCCAGAGATGTGGGCTGAGGGAGGCCAGGGATAACCCCTGTTTAGAGCTGTGTGGTTTGGGGATTTGCGGTTGGTGCCTTGTCTGTGTACAAACAGATGGAAGGATAAAGCTCCAGAACAGGCAGAGAGCACAGTGCCTGTGCACAGTCTCATGTGCATTGATGGGTGTGTGGAGGGGCAGAGCCTGGGCTGGGGCAGCACATATCAGGCTGCTGGCATCCAGGGAGTGGGTGTTGTGCATCCAGAAGGACAGACCACTCCTGCAGTGGGTCTGCTGCCTTTGCAGGTGGAAGGACACCCTGAAGGATACCTGTGGAGACTGGAGTAACCAGGCTTGGTCTGAGCTTTTATTTCATTAAGTGTTAAGAAACATGTATTTGATCATCTTCTCTGGCATGGGGAAGTTCTAAGCAAGTAGATCTGGTGACACTTAGAATTCTTAGAAAATGTGAAGGGTGCTGTGATGAAGGGTGCAGGAGAGGGGAGGGCTGTGTTCCCTGTGTTCTGAGCTGGGCAGGCTGCAAGGGCAGATGTTCTGCCCCCTCCTGTAATTAGAAAGTTGATCACAGCACTACCTTTGGAGGGAAAGCCTTGTCCCTGGGGACCCTGCGCTCGTGCAGACATCCTGGGAGTATTGTGGGGAGCCTCTGTTCAGTGAGCACTGCATGTTTGGACATTTCCTGCAGCACGTGGATCCACATCACTGCTCTCCTCCCTCCACCTTTTGGACTCACAAGCCACCTCCCTGGGAGGAGATAAATCATCCTTGGAATGGCAGCCCCCAAATGTGGGTGAACTGCTGAGCAGGTCTTAAAGGCACCACAGCCGTGGGGGTGATGGCTGACATAGAATCCATGCCATCCCTTCCCTTGCCTCGGGGCTGTCTCGACACAAGTCTCTGGGGAAGGATGTGCTGCTTTTGCTGCCATCTTGTCCTCACAAGCAGGAGGAGAGGACTTGGCTTGAAGCTTGTGTACCTCTGCATCAGCTGTACAACTGTGGAAACAAAGGAGAGCGGGAGCTCACAGGATGCTGAGCTTCTGAGCTGGCCATGAAGTGCTCACACCTGTGCCTGAGCCTGGAGAGTCACTGCTTCCCACCAGAGAGGGGGTTGGCCTGTGTCATTGACAGAAATTGTGTCAGTGATTCTGCCCATGCCTAGGTGGAAATGGGACTTCCTGAGGCTGAGACAGGCTAAGAGAAAGCAGTGAAGCTGATCTGGCAGGGAGAGTGTGGGCAAGAGGCTGCATGGGGCAGGGGAGGCATTGCTGCGGAGCCTGCAGCTCCAGAAATGCTTCAGAAAGCCATGATCACAGCCAGGCAGGCATAAAAATAATATGTAGAAAGGTTATGTGGCATTGAGACAGGATCAAGTCACAAGCAGTTCAGAATCTAATGGGAGCAAGTAAAAGAAGAGCCCAAGTGTTGGAGATATGAGAAAGGCACTTTGCAAGACAGTGTGGGCATGGGGGCTGAAGTGTTCCTCGTTAGAAGAAGTGGAAAATATGGGAAAAGAAAGAGGAGAAGGCTGCTGTAATACCTATAGGAACAAAGTGTTAAATGCATGAAACACAAAATCATTGTGGCATTAAAAATAAAATATATCAAGAAAGCATGGGCCAAGCAGGCAGCACTTAAAACTTGTGAAAGAAAATAGTTATAGCAACTGTGAAGAAATATGATCCTACACACTCAAGTGATAATAGAGGAGTAGGGTTATTGTTGGCACTAAAAATTCAAGGTGACAGTAACTGGGGTCAGTCTTGCAGAAAGCAGTGGGTGAGATAGAGACTGTTTTAAGAACAGGCTGAAGTTCCTCTGATACACCATTTGTGCTTCAGCGACTGGAAAGGGAAGCACAGTAGGAAGCGAGTAGGGAATGGAAAATGTTTGCCATTTTCCGCAATTTTAGAAAGTTCCCTCTTAGTTTTGCAAGGAGGGAAAGCAGTGAAATTACAGTGAAAGTAGCAGCAATCACTGAGACGTGTGCAGGGTGGGAGGTTTCTGTATTTCTCATCAAGCTGGGAAGGAGGCGACACTTTTAAGTCAGTGCCAAGAGGAGACTGTTTTTGTTTGATTTTCCATCCTGCATTTAAACCTCCTGCATCAGGTGGTCCCTCCTCTGTCTGAAGAGGTGCATCCATTCTGTGTGGAAGCTGCTGAGGGGGACACAGGGTCCATCCTCACCCTGCCACGGGTCCAGCAGAGCTGAGCTGGCAGCTGCAAGTGAGGGGACGAAGAGCAGAGGGTTGGCGCTTCAAAGCCAGGTGTGCAGCTGCTTTGCAGGCACGGGCAGCTGCAGGCAGGTAGCTGTGCTGTACAGCAGGGCAGGTGGGTGCCACCCAGGCTGTGCTTTCAACACAACCCTCCATGCCAAGGGATGGTCAAGGCTGTGGGCTGGAGACCTCTTTGTATCAGGCACTTTGAACAGGTACCCACACCAGCCATGAGTAAGGCAGGAAGGTTGTACCTGAGTTGCTTGAGTACTCTGCACGAAAGCAGGGAGGTGTTAAGGGCCACCAGCTGAGGTGGTTCTGTGTGGATGCTTGGGAGGCAGCCCACACCCTCACTTAAACACTTCTACCAGAGCAAATGGCATGGGCAGGGTGGCCTCAGGAGGAAGAAGTGCTACCTCTCAATTGCCCAGCTTGTGACTGTATTTTTACAGTTAAATATACGAGTCAGTATAAATCACTCTCTGAAATTCCTGTACATATATTATCAACTGGTGGCATCTGTATTAGCCCTGACTCCTTATTTATCTGGAATCTCAAGGTCAAAGAAGAATCCTGTATGTGTTTTCCTTCAGCAGTATAAACATTGCTTCTCTCTTGCCTCAGCTGCATGCTTTCCAGTGGGCTGTGGGTCCCCAGGCTAATTCTGGTGCTTTTAGGGATACTGTGCTTTACCATAAGTGCTCTGGTGCTAGTGGGCATCCTGCAGAGCAGGGTTTGCCATCAGCAGCGTCCCACAGCAGTCCCCTGCAGCCAGAGCCAGAGCTCTCCTCTGACCCTTGAATCCTGTCCAGCATGGGGAGCAGTCCCTCCTGGTGCTGGGAAGCACAAAGGATGTGGGAGGACCAAGGCACAGGTAGCCTGGCCATCAGAGCCTGCATTTTGCAGGACAGTGGGAAGAGGGAAGGTTTTTTCGGATCCTGGCCCACAGGTGTAACCAGTATAACCTAGAGTTCAAATATTTTATTTTGGTTACTTTGACAAGTTATGCTGCTGAAGTTTCAAAAGGAAGTGCTGGGTCTGTCCTGCACCACATGCATGGCATTAGTGGAGCCACACTTCTGACAGCAGGGCTAAACATCCATCTGGATGTGCTGCTTTTTTATTTTGTTTTTGTACCTTCTCTTTCACAATTTTTTACTGAGAAACCGGCAGTCATCTAGTAACTAGTGCTGCTGGGTGAGTCCACCAGAAGCATGGTGAAGGACAGCCATTTCTCTAAAACAGCATGCAGGCCATGAATTTTAAAGAGAGAAAACTTTAATTATCCTTGTCATACAAGTGGTGGTGCTGGGGAATTTTCTGCAAGCAGTGGGCAGGAGGGGCAGTCCTGGCAGCAGAGAGGAGCCTGTTCTTGCTGGTGTAGGAGAGCAGCAGGGCTGAGCTGCTCCTGCGGCCCCAGCCGGGGCAGTGCAATACCCCAACTGGCTGGTGATGCTGCAGCAGCGAAATGCTATTGAGACAAACATTAGATTCCATCTGCTGCTGGGGAGAGGCTGGAAAGGAGCAGCCATTGGCTCGGGGGATGCCGCTGCCTTGTGTAAATCCACTGCTGTTTCTCTTTCATTCCTAATTGGCACCATGCAGGCAGTGGGCACCGCAGGGGAGGTGGCTGATGGTGGGCTTAGGTCTCATTCCTGTGACAGGAGGCAAGCAGGGCTGTGGCCACATGGAGTGGTCTGACACACAGGAGTCATGTGGTGGCCAGTCACTGGAGCAGTGACAGACTTTTCCCCTGAGAGTATTTTGGAAATCATCCCTAAAAAAGTGCATCTTGATGTTAAATTATAGTAATGGACAGACAAGCTTTCCTGACAACAAACCTCTATGCTATGCTTCTAGTAGAAGAAATTCTAGATATTTTATTAAATTGTGAAGCTGTGGGGCTCAGGGTGAGCATGGTCCCAGTCCCCAGTTTGTCACATCAGGGCTCATTTGGAGTAAATTTTGCTGTGATGCTGCAAATGCAACCAAGTATCACAAGCATTGTCATTCCTGGAAAGTGCCTTTTCAGGCACTGCTGAAGTAGGTGCTGTGTGAGCTCTTTTTAAGCCTATTTTGGACACAGTTTAAAACGTCAGCACACCAGATAGCTGCATCCTGTTGGATACCTTGCCTCCCCTATTGTCTTTTCTCAAACAAGGATTCAAAGCATGGGCACAGGACATGCTGTAATCAGCATTTACAGCACCCTTACAATAACCTTCTCTTGCACTTTTCAGGAAACCAACATCAAGACTGAACACAAAATAATTCTGTTTGTTGATCTTAAAATCCCCTGAATTGCAGGCTCCAGAATCAGGAGCAAGTATGCTAGAATTTCCAATGAACTGTCACAAAATGAGAAACCAAATACTTCTCACTACCCCAGACAGTTCTCTGGAAATCTTAAAAATGCAGAATCCGCACACTGCCGTGTTAAACAACATCTTGCTGGGACTGTGGGGTGGAGCTTCTTGCCCACAGGAGTGTGGATCAACAGGGTAAGGGCTTTAAAATCAGTCCCTGAACTTCCATAATTGTGACTTGAAAATGCAGTTATTTATTTTGTGTATCTCAGGATGATGAGTTCAGGATCTGAAGGTGTAGAGTGCATTAAGGATGCAGGTACATGTATGATAATAAAACTATACCCAGGAGAACCAAGGGGAAATTGCAAACTTTTAATGTGAGTGACACATGGCAAAAATATCCCGCTGCCTCCCTGCTAGGGGTGCTGGAAAGCCATACCCTACCCAGCACAGCATTGCTCAACATCGGGTAGCTGATTACTTCAGGAAGAGATGTTACACTTGCATCAAGTCAAAGCACAGTTCTGGATTTAGAGGAAAGAAGGGGTGATGGAGAATTTGTAGAAGCAGGCAGAATGGCTTGTATTTGGACGTGAGTTGGCTCATCATGAGTTCACTAAAAAGGAAGGTAAGCAATAATTTCTTAAATTTTGCCTAACACATCCTTTAATTTCAGCCCTGCTGTAGTGAGTGAGACAACTCCATCCATCAGATGAGAACCCCCTGCAGAAGTGTGGATGGATCCTGTGCAAGGCCCCTCATCGCTGCCTGTCTTTGCCAGGGACAGGCAGGAACTGTGAGAGGTGATACCCTCTGGTGAGCACAGCCCAGAATCTCTGCCCCATCCCACAGCACTCCCTGCATATGCTGAGATCACATGGTGGGTACAAAAACACTCCACGGTCCAGATGTCACTGAAAATGGTGGTTTCTGCCAAGGCCATCTTTCTCTGTTCAGTGTGTGCTGAGTTTTGATGCATCTTTAAAGGTTTCTTAGACCTACTGGGTTGAGTTCAGCTCAGATAAGCTCCTAATTCTGCAACTCCACACAAACAAACACCAAACAGGGTATGACAGGGAGTCTGGACATGCTGTTTCTTAATTCTGGGCTGGGCTGGAACATCTCTGTAGGAGATGTTGCATCTGTCCAGCATTCTGAGGAGTTGGATGTCCTGATGAGAACTACTTTAAAATGTTTCCTTGGAATTTATTTTTCCAATTAACTAAACTTTTGCTGCATGTTTTGGGTGGGTTTTTTTTTTCCTAACAAATGTAAGAAAAATATTTTATTAAATTCCATCAATAAAAGCACTTTGAATTGAGTGGTTTTGATGTTGGAGTGGTTGGTTTTCATTAAAATGTTTTGTTTCAACTAATGGCAGGTGCTGACCAGAGTGGCTGAAGTGTCTTTTCAAGGTCTGACTCTGGACTGCCTTGTAATGAAATGGTTTATTGTTCACAGTTTAATTACTGTAGACTGACAATCAAACAGGATAACTCAGCCAGCCCCAGACTAAGCTCATTGGATTTTTGAGCCATGTGGATTGTTTGCATTTCACAGAGGACAAAATTATAATACTCCTGTAATAGCAACTTGTGGTTCAGATTATTCCTCTGGACAACAAAAGAAAGACCCTGCACAACTTCAGGGCACTGTGACTGTGTCAGATGTGCTTTTATCTTTGACCTGTGATGGTTTACAGTAGAGAGAGGAGAGGGGTTTGGTGTGTTACTATTTCAGGGCTGTGCAGTTCACCTTCAGGGGGAAGGCTGTTGCCTCCCGGGTCATTCCTTCCCCCTCCCCCCCCCCCCCCCCCCCCCCAAAATTAAAATAAAAGTGCCAAAACACAAACCCAAGCACTTCAGAGACCCCTAGAGAGCAAGACACCAGAGCCTGTGAAAGCTCTTCACTTAAGTGCAAAGTCAGGCAGATTTGGGCTGGCTTTGCAGAGAAGCAAACTGCTGCTCTCAGAGCTGGGCCAGGAACATAATCCAAAGATATTTTAAATCTGGATTACCACAAAGTAAGCAAAGTTTTGGGACTGTCTTCAACCAAAGTCTGACTGGAGACAGCTGATGGTCGTGTCTTGGCTGTGACAGCTGCACTCTGCATCTCTAGAAGGAAGGGCAGCTCTTCTGCAGGCAGGAAATCTTTCAAGGATGGGCACTGGCCTCTGCTGACCCTCAGGAATGAACACTTACCATGGAGTGGCTGCAGTCAACTGCACTCTTCCTGCCAGCCTGCAAAAACAAGCATCCAGGAGAAAGACATGAGACTCTGCATGAGGGCTCCTCTTGCCCAAGAGCCTGGGCTGGGGAACTCTGATCTTGTCCAAGGAAATTTCTCTTGCTCATCTCTTGACCTCCCAGACTGTTGGCTGTGCTCCAAGGAAGACATCCTCCTCCTCCTCCAGAGCACTGATGGGGCTGCAGCAGCCTTAACTCCAGGAAATGAGTTAATGAAAAATTACCAGTACTCCCCATCTCTTTCTGCTTGTAACAGCTTCGCCTGGGAAATCCCAGTTGCCTCCTGCTGCTGCCTTAGTAGGTTATGGCTCGCAGGGTAGGTGACACTGGACTTTCTCCCATAATTAGGACATTACCGTAGATGTTCAGGCGGTAATTTAAAGATGTTTCAGTTACATTCTGAACTTAACCAGTCTACAAATTGGTCCTTGCAGGCCAGCAGTTTCTGTGGCAATAGCAAGGGCCTCAAGTTCTCCCTGCTGACGTTGTGTAACCTCCATGATCTGCAGAAAAGGATTTCCTTTTTTTATTTGTAGAAAGGCTAACATGCCCCCTTTTTTTTCTTTTTGTAACCGTGATCAAGATAATGTGCAGGGGTGAGGGGAAAAACATCACTCGTAATCTGATTCTGCTAATCTTAAAAGTATATGAGTTCTTCTCTTACCCAAGTAACTCTCAATGCCATTTTCTTCCCCACTTTATACTCTCAAAGAGCTGAAGACATCAGCAATGTACATAATAATGGATGCGGGTTGCAGGAATCATTCTAGGTCTTCATTGTTCGGACTTGAATCTTCTCTACCGTGTGAAGAAAACAAAGAAAATTCTACCTGCAATTTATTTTTAGCTTGGCTGGAACATAACAGCAAAAGGAGTGGTGTGATTTTTCTCATTGGCATGTTGCTGTGCATCATGATCTGGCTTCAGAGCAACCTCCTCTGGTGCCAGCGTGGGAGGAGGTGGGAGGTGAGTGGGGCTGGGTTACCTGTGTCTGTGCATACGCTGTTCTGCCCCACTGCTGTAAAATAATAATCACAGCCCTGGGAGGTTATAAAACAGTGTACATGGGGTTGCGCTGTGCCCAGAGCACAGCCTGGGGCCCTGGAGGCAGAGCAGCAATGTGGTCAGTCCCCATGACCAAAAACCACATCTGAGAAAGCCCCAGCTGCCATGACCTGCCACACTGGGTATCACTCATTCTGCTGGGTAGGGGCCGGATTGTGCAAAGAATCCAACACCCTGCCAGGCCCCAGCTTGTGCAAAGAATCCAGCCCCCTGCCAGGGCCTGGTAAATGCAGTGCCTGGGCAGAGCAAAGAGTGACTGCTGTGTTTAAGATGTGCTTTGTACTTAACCTCACACCTTTCCCCCCTGCCCTGACCCCGCTGCTGTGCACAGAGGCAAACCTGGGCTGCTCTCACAGGGAGCTGAGCACGGGGGCATCCCTGGTCAGCCACATCCCAGCTCAGGGTCTGGCCCCTTCTCCCTCCTCTGACAGATGAAGGGAGGATGAGCTGCTGTGCCATCCTAAACTCTGTGCTTGTGCTGGTAGAATTGGAGAAGAAGCTGTGGCCCACAGGCTGCTGGGATTTGTGCTGACCCATTCATTTGCAAGCAGGATCCTAGCTCAGAGTGAGATTTTGCTTTCTTCCATGGAAGGCAACTCAGTGACACAGAATTTTCCAGCCAAAAAGATAGGATCTGCCTGCTTTAGCTTGGGCTGTGTGTAGACTTGCATTTGTAATGTCTGCAACTGCGATCTGAGACAACTGAACCTGCCTAATTGTTGCTGTGTGTATGTGCTGTGTGTGTGCCAGCATGGATTATACATCCTCCCTTCTCCTTGCTCCTGCTGCCTGGGGTGTGCTGTTTCTGCCACACTTAAATGTGTCATATTTTTATTGAATAGCAACGTCCCAACCGAAGAGATAAATACAACACTGGCATAATGAATCACGGGCTCTGGTGGACTTGCTCAGCCCCAGGAGACTGGGGCAGGCCAAGGGATGAAACACCGCGGTCTAACTCTTGTTTTCTTCACTTTTGCCTGGAAAGTGCACCCCTGGGAATTCAGAAAACAATACTCATCCTGCCTGTGCAAGAATCCAAGGATCCTAAAAGGGCCAGGAGGAAAAGCATGTGCAGGGGCCAAGAGGGCTAAGCGGCATCGTGCTCCTCTCTGCTCAACATCCTTCTCTGAGGTGGGGTCTGGCTGCTGCTGCTGCCTGGGGAGCCTGGCCAGGGGCTGGAGGGCACTGGTCTTACCAAAATTCCTTGGTCACTGCAGAGCACAGCAGGCTGAACACGAGCCTCTAACAACACTCCCACTATGAGAAGAATAAATGAAATGAAGAATACAGACAGAAGTGCACTTGTACACACCATGCAACCCTTTCCCTCTGCTCAGGGCAGGGCAGGCTTCAGGACAAATGTCAAAAGATAAAGCCTGACTGGGGAAGAACCAGAGATGGGCAGCAAGGAAGACTGGAGGACTTGGAAACATAACCTGTGAGGGCAGGCAGAGTGAACTGGCATTGGTTAATCCAGAGGAAGGAGGACTAGGGAGATGAGTCAAGCCTTTAAGTGTATAAATGACTACCACAGAGTAAGGCAGTAAATCGGTCTCCCACTGGGGATAGGGGAAAATTACAATAATATTTTTGAAAAGACATTGAGAGAAACTTTCCAACTGCAGGATAAATAAGGACTGGAAAATATACAGGTTGGCATATTTCCACCAACAGATGTTTTTAAAACCAGGTTAGACAAACCTCTATCAAAAATGCAGGTTTTGGCAGCAAGGAAGGACAATGAGGGGTGTTAAGATTAATTTCAGTATTTTTTGTTAGCTGGTTTCATTGTACTGAAGCCAGAAGCTTCTGAAGAAAATTTCTGCCATTGCACAGGGTGAAGGTATTCATGCACATCCTGAGCATGGTGGGACTTCCCTGCAACCACTCTTCCCTGCAGTTCAAGGACAGTCTGCTCAGGCAATTGAGGAGGTGGCAACTTTTTATCATAAAGCTATTAAAGCTTTAAGCAAAGAGCTAAAGAATTGAGGATGTGACAAAATATTTTTTTCATGTAAAAGCCACTCAAACCCACCTTTATGGGCCTCTCAGTAAAGGAAGGAGTCTTTGAGGAAGACTATTTAAAAGCCCCATAAAAGCATTACCTATTGTTCTCGAACTTCTAATATTAGCAGGCACAGAGCATAAATATTAATTACTTCATTGAGCAGCTGAGTGCTGGTCTGTGATGTTTCTAGCACTGCACAGGTAAGTGTGCCCCTTCCCCAGTGATTCAGTCATGGGTAGAAGTCACACACATATAGCCCAGAAAATCAGTAGTGCTGAGACAGGCAACAGCTGCCAATGCCAGGGGTGGTACAGGAGTCCCTGAACTGGCCTGAGATGTGGCTGGGACAGGACAAGGGCATGCTTGGACAAGAGCCACCTTTCTATGCTGTTCTTCTTCTGACTCTGCCCATCTCTTTAGAGTGACACATTGAGAGGGGTGACTATGACTCCCAGCACTTTTCCCTGAAGTGCTTGTTCTGCAGCATAGGAAAAATTGACTTGGACGAAGATGCTGATGCCAGCTTTGTTCTCCAGAAAGAAGCTCTGCTGGAAGGTAGGAGTCATGAGCCTGAAAAAGCCAGCACAGCTCAGCACAACCCTCTGGAATTTGGATGCTCTCCCTCACTCTCGCTGTGGTCTCCTGTGCTGCTTGCCTGGGGGCATGGCAAGGTGAGTGGGTGAGGTTCATCCCCCAGAGGCTCCTGGGCTCCAGCACACTGCTTTCTGTTATCTGCAGATTTTGTAAGAGTTTCCAAAGGTAGGGGAAGGGTTTTCTCCACCATGGGTGGTCCCTGTTCAGGTACCCTCATGGTCTGAAACCTCATTACAGCAAGAAGGGTGGGATGAGCAGTGTGTGTCTGTGTGTATGTGTGTTGGAGGAGTGTTACAGTGGTTTGGGGATTTCCGTACTATACACGCAGGTGAAATTGTTAAATTATGCTCCTTTCTGCAAGCAGCACAGCACAAGGGGAATCTGAGATTGAGCCAAGGACCAGTGAGAAGGGGACTTCTGCAAGAGAGGAGTGAGTAGAGGGAAGAGGCAGAAAGCAAGCCCGTGTGTTCCTGACCTGGAGCCCTGAAGGGGAGGGCAGGAGGCTTTTGTGCAGCTCCTTGCACTGACTGCAGGTACCTACCTCCACACGGTCTAAGTGTGCAAGAACCAAGAAGATGCTGAGTGAAGGATCTCAGCCCAGGGTAAGACCTTTCTGAGCAAATATCCACATAAACATACCCCAATTAGTGGTAAGTGTGGGCTGGCCAGGTGCCCATCTCACGTCTCTACTCAAAAGAGCCACAAGAACTCATCTGCCTTCAGGTTCAGCATATATGTAAGGTTTAACCAGCTTTTAAAGGCCACAAAGTGCCCTAAACCACTTTGCCTGTCTAGGAAAGTGTCTGCCTGCTGTGAACCCCCAGCTCCAGTGCTCATGCTCCAAGAGCAGTGCTCTCAGCCAAGGGTTCTGAAGGGCACAGGGTGTGTAAACCCACCCAGAACCCGAGTCCTGCACTTTGTGCAGGCAAAGAGGCTCTGCCTCCCTGATTCTCCTGGGCAGTGCATCAAACTGCTTGCAGGGAACATCCTATCCAGCCCCTCTGCAGCCGGGGAGAGGCACCAGGAGATAGTGCATCACACATGAAAGCCGCAATTCTCCCCTGTCAGCTTTCCCCCCAGCACCTGGCTCAGACTGGTACCAGCCGTAACGGGAGTACCTGGGGAATGCATGGGGTTGCAATGTGAGCCTGAATGCTGCAACAGCAATGTGGGCTACTTATTTTCTGAGGGTTTATTTTGTAATACTTTATGTATCCCTGCAGATGTTTCATGTTCTCTGATGCTGGAAAGCCCTTGTGAAGACCTTACTCCGTCCAGTGCGAGCAGAGAGGTACAGTGTGCGAGGGAACATCATCTGCAGCCAAGGTGGGAGTAATATATCGTGAGATGCTGATTTTGGACACAAACTTGTGGGATATAACCTCACACCAGATGCTGACTCCTTTCAAGTTGGAAAAACATGGATGAACCCCAGAAACAGTTTGCTTGCTCTTTCCAGTTAAGCATTGGAAGCACAGCAGCCAGGATAGGTACAGCGGTACTGTGTTCTGCAGCCCCAGTGGGGACCGGTGCTGATTTAAGCAGGACCTTTGTTTTGGCTTGCATGGCGAGGGCTCAGAGTTTGAGCTTTTATGATCACAATAATCAGGTTACCTTGCCTGGAGGCTGATTAGTACATAGCTTGGCAAAATGTATCACATGCACTGATCCCTGCTTGTGCTTTTGTTTGACAGAGAAGAGGCCAAAAGTAGTTAGACTGAAGCCGGTTGCAGCCAGACAGTAGCCATGGGCCCCATTTTCCAGGCTGTGGGCATCTCTGGGGGTGCAGGGTGGGCCCCGAGGGAGCCATAGCCCGGAGGGCTCTCCCTGGGCCGCACTAAAATAGGTGCTGGGGGAAGCTGCCTGCGGCTCGCTAATGAAGTATTGATGTATCTGCAGTGTATATTCGAAATGAGCCCACAGTGATGGAGTTAGATGGCAGCTCTGCCAGCGCGGGGCTCTGCCCGTGTCTGTAATGGGGTACGATCGCTTTCTGTGCCTTTCCACACAGAGCTCCCCGAGGCGGGCGGGCTCCCACCGAGGGTGCTGCAGGGTGTGGGGCACTTTGTCCCAGCCGCGGGCGGCACCGAGCGAGCCCCATCGGCTGGGGCTGCGCTCCGCAGCCCGATGTCACCCGCTGCTCCCCGGGCCGGGGGAGCACCCGGGCTCTGCTGGGTGGCGGCTCGGGGCTGCTCCTCCCGGGCAGCCGCTCCTCCTCTCCGCAGCTGTGCCGTGAGGGGCGGGAGGATGAGGAGGGTGAGGAGGATGCCCCGTGCCCGCCGAGGCAGCCGGGCTGGCGGCGGCGCCTCCCCCGCGCCGCGGCCCCCGCCTCCCCCCGCCTCAGCGCCTTAAATGCCTCGGCCGCGGCGGCAACAAAGGCGGGCGGTGGCTGTGAGTGAGGGGCCGACTGAGGGTCGGCGAGGCGGGGCTGGCGGTGAGTGACTGAGGGTCGGTGGCGAGTGAGGGACGGAGGGGCAGCGGGGCCGGGCTGGCGGTGAATGAGCGACCGAGGGTAGGCGGTGAGCCAGGACTGAGGGGCAGCGGGGCCGCCGGGGTCGCAGGTGCCCCGGGAGGGTGGGAAGGGCCGTGCCTCCCCTCGGCCCGGTCCCGCTGCCCTCGGGGGGCTCGGCTCTGGCGTGAGGCGGCCCCCGGCTGCGAGTGGGCTTCGGTGGGCAGCGTGGGGCAGGCGAGCGCCAGCTCCGCTGCGGCGTAACTTTTGTTAGTTCTTATTATTTGTGTTTATAACCCCATCAATATAAACTTCTAAGAGCGGTAGATGTGTATGGCCGCGGCTGCCCGCGCTGCCTGTCCCCCCTGCTCCTACTCCTGTCCCCGCTCTCCTGGGCTTTGGCAGCACAAAAGTCGATGGTGGCTGCGGAGCGCGCCCGGTGGCGGCACCGAGGGAGAGAGGATGGGCGGGGGATGAGGCAGACCCCGGCCCCTGCCTCCCTCCGGTTTGTGCTCACCCTCGCCTGAATTTGACAGATCCCTGCTGTCCTGGGTCAGCCCCCAGGGACCCGCGAGTCGTAGCAAGGGATTTACTATGTGAGTAATTTTAGAAGTACCTACATTCGTCTCTAATAGCGCACAGCAGGTCAGGCTACAGAGAGCATAAATAATGTGTAGCGTGGTTTTTGTGCTGCCGTGTACTAGTCTTTCAGGGCAAATCTCTGTTCCTGCATTTATGAGCTCCCAGTAAATCAGGGCAGTGGATGGGGACCAGGGGGTGGAGGAGTGGGAACTGCTGCTGCTTTATGCTGTTTCCATATCTGCTTGCTGTAACTGGATCTAATCACTGACAGTGTCAAAACAGAAATATCTGCAAGGGGAAAGGTGCCATGGCAGAGCAGCTGGATGTAGCAGGAGAATTTCTTGGCTGTGAGGGAGTGAGAAACCAGAGCTGCCTATTAATGTGTGAGGAATGAGTCTAACTCTCTCTGTGTGACTCCTCCTTTAGTGGCACACACACAGGACTGCACTTGCCTAAAGACTGGTAGCTAACCTGGAATAATTTTTCTGAGCTGGGATAAGTTTAAATAGATGGGAGTGCTGTGATACAAGGCTGCATCATGCTCCTGCACTCAGAGGGGAGTCAGTGGAAGGAGACCCCAGCAGAATGGGGTAAGTGTACATAAGGTGTGTTACTGAGGAGGAAGGGGACAGCTTTCTGTCCTCAGCTTTTCTTGCAAAAACTGAGTATTTTACTGACCTTGCTTGTGCATCCTGGAAAGTTACCCTTGTCTCCTGGCATCCAGGACAAAATAAGGTAACAAACTCTTTATCCCTTGTGTTCCATCAGTCCCCTGGGTCACTGTGTCAGGAAGGCTGGGGTGGAGCTTTAAATACCTGAGGAGCTCATATAGATATCAGTGATGCTATATCTTCCCCTAGAGGAAGAATATTACCAGGAAAAATCTTCCCCAAAAGGCCCCTGGGACAGAGGCCAAGAGTGTCTAATGAGGCAGACTTTTCCTGTTAGCTGCAGTTCTTGATGTGGGAGGGTGAGGGCCTGGGGGCTTGGAGTCAGCTGATGTGGGGATCTCAGAGGGCAGGCAGCCCATCTCCAGGTCTGCTCTGCTCTGGGCACCTGATTGCCTCACCTGGGTATAAGCCACTGCTCTGGAGGTGATGCAGCTGCTGAGTCGAGACAAATCATCTGTTTTCTTCTGGTTTGGCAGGTAAACTGTTTGGATGATGGTACTGCAGGGATGAGCAGCTCTGTAGTGCCAAGGTGTGTGTTCTGTCGGTGTTGGGGACAGGACAGCCGTGCAAATCTGCAGCTTGGCTCCAGATAAATCTATGCACTGCTTTTCTTTTCTCATATAGTGGTTGCTTGTCTTAGGTAAGCTAAATACAGTGGAAGGAGCTGTGTTTTGTGGGCTTAGTGGGAACATTGTGGGGTCCTCTGCTGAAATGTGTGCCTCTGGCAAAAGTGGCTTGAAAATGGAGATGGACACATTAGTGAGCTGTCACATTATCACTGGAGCTGCAGTGCTCAGTTGAGTGTGTATGTGTCTCCTGCTGACAGCAAATGTGAGGTTAGGTTTCAGAAAAGAGGAATATGTGATCATATCAACTTAATTCCTGGACACAAAAATATTTGTTGATGTGGCTTTGAGCAGGCTGCCTGCTCTGGTGGCTGCTGTTTGTGTGCTCTGTAACTTGGTTAAAACCAAAGAGTGGAAATGTAGGTGTATCATTGTTCACGGAGACCTAGTTTTCTAGGGACAAAATAGGTGAGTACTTAAACCTTGTTTTGCAGTGACTGCTGGCAGAGTCATCTCCTGCAGGAGCTGGGAATACACGAGAGGAATTAGAGGTGCCAGTATGAGGTGGGCAGGGGTGGCCTAATGAAGGGCAGAGCAGATGCAGCCAGTAACGTTCTGTATCTTAACTGTCCTTGAGACAGCGGTGCAAGAGAAACTGCTGCAAGAGCAGATTACTGTGTATCCAGACGCTTATGTCCCTGTGGCCTCTGTCGGAGGACAGGCGGGCGCTGAAGGGCAGCCCTGCGCCGATGGGGTGTGTCCCCAGCACTGCCCACACAGGCACCTTAACAGCAGCACTTGGGCAGCACAATCTCACCCAGCTCCTGTCCTGCTCCGGGCTGGAGGAATCAGGGGATGGTAATGGATCAGGTTGTGTTGCCCTTTGCTCTCAGGCTCACTGATGTGGAGGAGATGTTTGAACTCAAGTTCTTCAATCGCCAGTGCTTCTCCTCACACCCTTGCTCTGTTGCATTTGGGAGGGCAGAAATTAGGCTGCTGTCACGGTCCTCGTCCCTTTCCACAGGAGAGGTTCAGCCGGTGCGGCTGTGAAAATGTCGTTTTCGTGTTCTCTACTCAACATTCATAAAGATCACTGTAAAAGGTCTGACAGAATTGTTTTGATGATCTTTTACAAAGTATCCAGACCTCTTCCATAGCCCTCAGATTTTGGAAGAGTGATGTAAATCACAATTTTGCACAGGATTAGCAATCAGAGAGCATTATGAATCAATCTGATACTTTGTCTTAACTATAGCCCTTCTTAGAATGCTGACCTACATTCTACAGCTTTCACTATAACTGCTTCACCGAGGGCAGGCTTTGCTTCCAAGTGTAAGGTGGTCCAGCCGCTGGACATGTTTGTGTTTGAAGAACGTTCCTGGTGGCTTCAGATGTGCTTGAAGTCTGTGCTGCTTGACTGGGTAACTTGTCAGTGAAGTGTGAAATACAAGTGGTTCCTTTTGAAAAAAGGTTCCTGATGAAAAAACTAGAAGATGAAATTAGATGCTTTCTGTATAAAGTGCTCTTAGATGTTGAGCCAGCAGGGATCATTGTTATCAGATCTTCTAATCACTTGTGTGATTAAAAACCTTGGGAAAATTTATTCGTTTGAGCCACTTTTAGGTAATAATGAAGGTTTATTGCTTTTCTGAATGTGTGCTGCAGCTCAGCCTTTAGTGAGATGTGAACCTGAAGCTTCTGTAAAATCCCTCCCTGTGGGTCACTGATGGCACTGAATGTGAATGCACATCTGCTTGTTCCACTTGCAGATGAGTTTTCCTGCTGGTTCCCAGAGCGACGAGGTGAACGATGATAAAAAGGAGAGTCCAGAACCATGTCTGCAAAGCAGTGACTTGGCTGATTTAAGGCAGCACTTAAGCCCATTTCTACCTGTCATTATGATTTCAGCTCTGCAGGATGGATTTCTTGGTGTGAAGGATGCTGGGAAGCAATGAGAAATGTGTATACTGGTGTGTGTGTGTGTGCTTCCCAGCATGTAACGGTAGCATGGGCCATGGTAGAGGTCCTTCCAGGTGGAGGAAGGACCTGAATGTGTGTACAGCAGCATGTTCACATGCAGATCTTGGGTATGAAACATAATTTGGTTCTATGAATGTCCAGGAGCTCTTCTGTGAAAGCAGAACAGAGGAGGTCTGTCCTGTAGTTTTTTGTCTCAGCAGGTTCCAAGCGGTGCCTTTGCCTAGCTTGGTTTGCTGGTTCCTCTGCAGCATTTGGAAGCTGCCTGGTGTGCTTGGTTTGGGATGTCTGAAATTAAGAGCTCTGCCACCAAGTCATCCGATGGTCTTGAATGTTTGCTTGTGGTCTGTTGCTCATAAGTTCCCACAACCTCCGTTCTCAAACAGAGGTTGAAGTAGGAAGCTGCAATACAGCATTTTGCTGTTTCTCTTTCTATAAATAGCTAAAATAAAAAGGTCTGTTTGCGAGATCTTTATTTAAAATGGAAGCATTGCACATAATAGCCCTCCTTCTAACAACAGGGTGCTGAAGTGCAGGGAGGCCTCTGCTTTTCTACCTTGTCTCTTGTGCCCCAGACTCCTTTGCCTGGAAATGGTGTGTCTGTACAGACAGAAGAGAGCTCTGTGCCAGACTGTGCTAACGTTTCTCTGTGCTCCTGATGTGTGTTAGCTCTGGGAGCTGGCAGCTACTGAAAATGAGCTAAGCAGAGCTGCTCCTGGTACCTCAGTGCTGCTGAGGAAGTGGAGAACCCGAATGCACCAGCACAGGATGCCAGTCTGGCTGTACATCCCACACTGATCCCTGGTCACTGGCGGGCGTTTGTCGCAGAGCTTGTGCCTGGGACTCCCAGCATTGATAGAAACTGGAAACAAGTTAATGCTCCCTTCATAAATATTGCATCCACTCTGCTTACAGTGGCTGTATCAGCTTGGATTTTCAGCTGTAAAATTTTGCAGAAAAACAAGTTGTTGACAGCAGTAAATTAATGTTGATTAATTTTTTAATATGCATTGCAGCTTGCCCTTTGTGTCCTTGTGCTACAGCATTTGCTGATTAGGAAATCAAAGGGGTTCCAATCCACCTGACTGTGTTCACTGGATTTTCTGCAAATACCCTGTGTGTGCCAGCAGAGTCCCAAGTGTGTGGGGAGAGTGTGATGACCCTCACTGGGATGGAATGACAATAGAAAATGTCACGGCAGTTGTGCAGCAATGACAGCTTTCTAAAATGGATCTCCGGGGGACTAAAAGACATCTGTGGTCCTGGTTTCCCCCTGCTAATCTCAAGGACCTGCTTTTACCTTGAAATAACATTTAATGCGCAACATCAGAGTAATGACTTTTTTGTTCTAAATTTGTTTGTAAGACAGAATCCTTAGGACAGGCTGCAAGCAGAGCTCTGCCTGAGCTACTCTCTTCTGAAGGCACAGAGCATCCCAAAAGCAATTAGTTTGTATCTTAAATGAATAAAAAACTTATCAGAAAAGATGCCTTCATGCTGTGAGTTGCATTGCCTAGCAAGACTGAAAATTTGAGTGTGATCCTTTGTTAACCAAGATGGGTTAATATTTATTTATTTGGTTGGTTTTAGTGTTTATCTCCTTCCCTCATAGTTTAGTTCTTCCTAAATTCAAGATTTTACTTTGGTCCAGGGATGGATGATCACTGTATTAATTCTTGGTTATCCCTGTGACCTGACTGTGGTCCTGCTAGTCTTTGTGCTTGCAAGAGGTCTCAAGGAAATTAGAAATTTAGATGTACAAGATGGTAATTGTTGGGATAAAATCTCCTTGTTGGTCTCGTGAGACCCCACCTGGAGGGCTGCATCCACCCAGTCTGGGGCCCCAGCACAGGAATGACATTGGCCTCTTGGAGCACGTCCAGAAGAGGCCACCAGGATTCTTAGAGGGATGGAGCCTGTCCTCTGAGGAAAGGCTGAGAGAATTGGGATTGTTCAGCCTGAAGAAAGGAAGGGTTCAGGGTGACCTAATTGTGGCCTTCGAGTGCCTGAAGGGAGCCTTCAGAAAAGGTGGAGAGATACTTTTTACAAGAGCCTGGAGGGACAGAACAAGGAGAAATGGCTTCAAACTGACAGAGAGTAAGTGTAGATTAGGTATTAGGAAAAAATTCTTCCCTGTGAGGGTGGTGAGGCACTGAAACAGGTTGCCCAGAGAAGCTGTGGATGCCCCATCCCTGGAAGTGCTAAGGTGAGGTTGGACAGGCTTGGAGCAGCCTGGTCTAGTGAAAGGTGTCCCTGCCCATGGCAGGGGGTTGGAACGAGATGATCTTCAAGGTCTCTTCCAAAACAAAACCTTCCATGATGATTCTATGATACTTTATATTTTTTGGGTTGCTTACATTTTTATATCAATTTTTAATTATACTTCTCCAGCTTATTTCTCCAGCAGAGCTTCAGTGTAACTAATTGTCAGGGAGTTGGGCACTTTGTAAGTGTGGTCCATTAGCAAAAATGTAGCAAAGATGGAAAAGCTGTGTTGTGGCTCCTCTGGGCTGGTATTTCACAGGCAAGTCTGATGAATACTTATATGTTTTATGAGAGTCTGGAAGGTGCTGGATGGATTTTTCTCTCATCCAGATGATGGTGTCTGTGAATATGAACCTTATTTCCTATTAACAGCTGTTCTTGCAATTTTGAAATCCACTTTTCACAAATGCTTATGTCCATGAGAGTGTTGCTTTCTTGGGAAGATCATAAAAGAGTGACTGGTTGTGTCTTAACAAATTTCTTCCATAGCTTGATAATGTATATTTTGTGAAGTCTGTAGCTGCCTAGGGAGCTGCCTTGCACTTTTCTGAACAGAACCCGTTGTGGAGGGGAAGTAAGTGATGTGTTAGGACTTGCCTCCAACAAATACTGCAGGGGCAGGTTTCAGTTGGACAGGGATGGCATTAAGGGTGAAGGAATTGAGAACAGAGATGAAATCGTCACAAGGATGTGTTTTAATATTGGAGGCAGGGGATTCCCAAAGGCAAAAATGGGATTGGTAGAAATAAGTGTTGCTTGTGTCTGCGATATGAAAGGGTATTTTTGAAGATGTGGGAGTCCCCTGTTGGAGAGGAAAGAAGAGCAACGGCTGGAATGCCTTGTGTGATGGGTTAGTCAGACTTTCTGCTAATGGGACAAAGTGAGGGATCACTGGCATTTTTAGGCTCTTCAAATTTAATTAAATGTGTGTTTAAAGAACAGCTGTGTTGAATCTTGCAGGCTGAGCAGCTACCTGTGAATTGAGGAGTCTGAAAAGGTGATGAAGGTGTTGGGCAGTGGTTCCATGGGCTGTGTGCATGGACCACTGCCAGGCTGCCTGCTTTACCAGAGGGGTCTGAACAGTGCAGAGGGGTGGGGGAGCTGTATGGATGGGATGTAATTTTCTGTAGATTTATCTGCTGATTTTCAGAGCAGTTGTTACTTGTGTCTTCTGTTTTATTCTTTTATAACATAGCGTGGGTGTGGAGTGACAATTATTTTAGGTTCTGTGGATGTGGCTCAGCAATTTCAAATGTGGTTAGAAGTGTGTTTTTAAAAATTGAGGTGAACTCCTTAAAGTCTGCACCTGGGGTAACAGTCAAATTAATTTTCAAGTGTGATATAGCTGTCCTCTCCCTTTCCACTCTGTTTTGGAAACTTCTTACCCCTTTGTAAATCACTTTGCAAAACACCCATCTCTTTCAGATGAACTACATGTTCTAAGCTTAAGAAGTTTGCCTAGTTATTAGGGGAGTGCAGTTGGGTAACTATTTTATTAGATATTCATGGATGGATTGTTTAATTAGACAGATGATCATATGCTTGCAATCTAAGGAGAAAAATTCAGAAAGGTTAATTAAGGAATAGTTAGAAAATTTGATGTCAGAAATGGTGTTAAGTTTCAGCATGGACCCTCTTAATTAAAATTAGTTTAGTTCATGCTGAAAGTGAATGGAAATGAAGGAAATTTAAGCTTACCATAGCTACACATGTGGGGGTGTACCAAGGTCATTAATGCATATTAACTCATACTTTTAAAATTAATTTCTGGCATTAATTTGGCTTGATTTTTCCCATCTGTCTTCACGCAGACAACACACTGGAAGCCTAACTTATTTGAGGTATTGCAGAAATGCCTTTTTTCTCCCCACTATTCCTTTGCGACCTCTGCGCTGAGATTTTACGCTGAGTGAGGACGGCAAGTCAAACCCTGCAGGTGGCGTTTCAAATGCTTAATCGTGCACCTAAACATTGTCTTACTGCTGCCAGCGCTTCACATCTGTGAGGTGTTGTCAGGCGTGAAGGTCATGTCCAGCCACACGTGCACCGGAGCCCCTCGGTGGGGTGGCTGCCTCCGAGGCTGCAGGGCAGGAAAGGGGCGGCTGTCCCAGCCGCTGCTCGTGGCGCGGCTCTGCACAGCCGAGACTCAGACCGCCCGTGTGCCAGAGCCCCTCTCGGCAGCGCTCAGCCTGCTCAGCACCTCGGCCGGGAGCTGATCGGGGGCTGAGCTGGTAGAACCAGTCGCTGCTGTCAGATCACCTCTGGTCTTCCTTCCCACATTCTACCCATGTGGATTTCCCCTGGTTGCTGCCCCCTAATCTGGAAGAAAACAAACGTGGGATGTGGTTAAACACTACACAGGGCTGCCAGTAAGTGGAGGGAGCAGCTGTGAGCATGTTGCCAGCCCCCCACATTCCCCTGGGTGTGCGGCCCCAGCTCGTGCTTGCTGGTGCTGGAGACTGTGGGATGGTGGTGATGACTTTTGGAGAGCATAGGCCACCATGGCTGCCCTAAGCCCACCTGCCAGGGTTTCAGTAACCACAGGCTGTGCTGGTGGGAACGGGTTTGTGGCTTGCTTTTTCCATCACTGGCTGTTTTTCTGAAGTGAAAAACTCAGGCTGGGTGTGAAGGTGGTCATATCCTACTTCTCATCTGAGATTGCCCCACAGGCGTGTTTTGATGCTGTGTCTTATAATCTTGAAGTTGTTTTAGATCATTTCCTTTGGCCAAATTCTTGGCTAGCCATATGCTCCAAGAAACCTCATCTTTCCAGTATTGCTTCTTCTAGCCCCTTTCAGCTCCTGCCAGATTCCTAAGCAGCCATCTCCTAGACAACTCTGGGTCTCTCTGGTCCTTGAGCATCTTTTAGCCCTCCCACATCCTTGGCTTTCTCTCTCTTAGATTTCATGAAAACAAACTCTTGGGGAAAAAAATCCCGAACTAAAACCAAAAATACCACCGTGAAAACCCCTACCCACTCTCCAAATGTCCAAATACATTCTGCCTCTTTTCTCTGGAGTTGCACTTATTATTTTTCACAAAACTGAATTTAGCTGTTGGTGTTATCAGTAGTTTTAATGAAATTTTTTTATAGCCAGTTACCAGGAGACTATTAGCTGTGTCTTTGTGTCAAAAAGTAGGTGTAATGGTTCAGAGCAGATGAGCTGCAAAAACTCCCCCTTATTAAAAGGCCTGTGGAGAAGCTAATTTGGTGTTGCTCACTGGAGAAAGAGATTCTTTAGCTCTGGTTTGGGGAGGAGGATCAAGGAAGTTCAGGTCATCTTGAGCAAGATGGGTTTGAAATGGAAATGTTGGTCTTTGCAGTACCTGGGGGAAGCAGTGAGAAACTTCTAAGTTGGTAGGTGTGGAAAAAGGATCCTGCTGGGGCATTGCTGGGACAAGACTGTGGCTGGGTGAGAGATTGGGTCAGCCATAACTTGTAGAGGTCATCTTTCGCCATGGCCACGGCGTAGCTCCTGCTTGAGCTATGGCTGTGGAGGTCAGCTGTGTCCCTGTTGCTGCATCATATCCTGGTGATGTGTGGGAGACAAAGTTCTGCTTCAACTTGCCTTGCAATAGGTGAGTTTCTCTGTTCATGGGAAGAAAGTGCAATAGCAGAGATTTCCTCTCTAGGGTATCCTGATAATGTCCTGATAATTGGGTCTGTGTTTCCCCAGGCCTGTGGCCAACCTAGCAGTCAGTAACTGGATTTTCAGTTCCTGCCCTTGAGGCCGTAACCTGTTCTGGGTAACTGAGGTTTAGGTCTGGCAGCAGTGATCACATTAATCCCAGATCCCTGACTAAGACACTGCCCGAGTGCCTTTGCTGCTCTGTGTCCTTGGCTCCCAAGCCTCTCTTCTGCAGAAAGGATGTTTTTGGGTTTCTTGGTCTTCTGTAGTGCTGCTGAAGGTACAGTACTTGCACAGAGCCAATTCCTCTGAGATGATGATCATTCTGCTTAAGTACAAGCTGCCAACTTACAGAATTAATTGCCAATGGTTTGCAGTAGCCTTTGACTTGTCCTAGAATTTGCTTTAATAAAAGGGAATGGATCTTTAATGAAAATGGAAGCACTTCTGTATTTTCTCTGGAAATACAGAAGGGGCTGCAAAGCCAGGCTCTCAGAAGGCAGGACAGCTTTTAAGTTATACAGCCCAAATCTGACTTGTGTGTGCACTGCAGGTTTTGATTGCATGGTTCCACAGCTGCTGCTTGGCTTGATGCTGCCTTGCTCATTATGCATAAATGATCTGTATTTGTGGTTGTTTGGTGGGGTTTTTATTTTCCTTTTTGCAGCTCTGAGGTTGTGCTTTACTTGTGTACTTAAGCCCTGCCCCGAGGACAGAAACAGAAGTTGTCCAATATGCTCCTCTGTGGTGCTGCTCATAAATGTCTGAGCAGCTGCAGTTCATGGTGTGTTTGTGGGAAAGCAGCTCTGTAAATGGGGAGCTGAGGCACGCACAGGGTACTCAGCCAATTCTGGGTGCTCTTCTGGGAAGCTGCCAGGAATTCTCTCCTCTTCATTTCTGATGTCCATGAAATGGAGTTCTGTGGCTGAGAGCTCAGCCCATGTGCAGACCTGATCATGGGTCTGTCCTTGTGCTAGGGTCTGGCAAAAAGGGATGTGAGAAGTTTATTTTAAGGTTTGTTTGATTTCACAGCAGCTGTAAAAGAAGCAAGGCAGGAATGACTTCTTTGTCAACATTGGTTTGCCTCTCCTGTGACTTTATCTGGCTTTTGTGCCTTATTTACTACACATTAAAAAAAATCTGATGGAAAAAAACCCACGCAGGTAGAACATTATTTCAGTACTGTCATTCAGTGGGTGCTTCTGCTGTGTGAAAGGAGTATGCTGTGACAAAATGAGGGACAGGATTATAATGTCCTTTTTTTGTGTTTTATGGATAGAGGAGAGGGCTGGGGTCCTAAGTACACCATGTAGGCTCAGCCTGCATGAATGACCAACAGGCAGTGCTAATGAAACATTGTCCTCCCTATGGACCCTTGGTGGGGAGGATAGGCTGTGCAGACAGGATTTGTTGGCTGGTTGACACCAGTGACCAGGGGAACTGTGGCCTCTGCCAGTGGCCCGAGAGCAGGTATTTGCTCCAGTCATTGCTTCTCCTCAAGCTTGTTCCCAGCCTTCCTTCCAGTCCTTGCCTTAGTTGTCTTCATGGACCAGTCCTGGTCTGAAGCTCTTCAGTGTCTCGTTCCATTTCTTGTCTGAGATGTTGTCTGGGTTTCACATCCCACTCCCCTGTGTCTGGTAGACCTGCCCCGTCCTGGCTTCTTTATTCCTCACATCTTCTCATCTGACTGATGTGACCAGAGGGTGCAGCTGTCCCTGCCAGTGGTGGCATTGTTCGTGTCCCTGCTCCCCAGCCAGTGTCTGTGCCCTCCCAGCCATGCCCCCATCTGAGCCTCTGTGTTGTGGGGCTTAGGGGAGTTCTTGGCTGGTGCTCTGCAGAGGCTTTAATGATTTTCCTTTTAACTGTGATTAACCTGACAGGCAGGGCTTTGCTTATTGCATTCCGGAAGAGTTGTGGTGGCAAGATTTCTAACTTTGGGATGAATCAGCATTAACAATTAAGCAATAAACAAATACCATTTCTTTTACAAGATGACAGACAGCAGGATGTTTTTCTCTGCCAAAGCATCCATCAAGCTATTGGTTATGCTGTAGCTGTTTAGGTGGGAAGGAGAAATAATTCCTCACTGTAG
This sequence comes from Aleadryas rufinucha, assembly GCA_013397815.1. NCBI lineage: Eukaryota > Metazoa > Chordata > Aves > Passeriformes > Aleadryas > Aleadryas rufinucha. Next base: position 554,154 of record VZTH01002394.1, on the reverse strand, counting down.
AAAGAAGATAAGTCATAAGTCTCCATTGACTGCCAGTGAGAGGGATGCTGAATGACAGAGGAGGCAGTTGCCTCCTCCTTCTGGTCCCACAGTCTGGTGATTACTGGCTGTTAGTGCACGGACCTGTCACTCTGGAGCCTGGATGTTACTAGAGTGTATTAAATCCCTTCAGGCAGACGAACTCACCTGGGTTGGTACTTAATTTACAGCATCCTCTAGGATCTTTCCATATAGATCCTCTGTCTTAGGAGGAGAGAAGAATTAATGATAAATTAATGAAAACTTTTACATTGTTCTGAATTAGGGGGTAATTATGGGTCCCTACTTAACCTTGTCATCTTTCAAGCTATCGTCTCTTTTAGTAATTATCTGCTTGTATTCCTTGTGGGAAAACTTGCCCTGTAGAAATGTTGTGCTGATTAATTCCTGAAACTCTGGATTGACCAGAAGGCAAGGTGGCCTGATCACTCTTGTGCTCATGACTTTCAGAACAAGTGCTGAGAATTCAAGCTCTGCCAAGGGACACTGCCCACCCTGCAGCTGGTGGCTCTCAGCACCCAGCATAGGCTCTGTGCACATCTGGAAGGTGCTGGGCTGTCAGAGGCGCTCCTGAGCAGGCACTCTTGCTGTCCTGCTTTAGTGAGCGGCACATGTCCCCTTGATCCTTTTGCCTCCCAGAGATGCTGGTGAGTATTTTTGAGCATTTTGCCCTTTTAGCAGGAAGGAGTGGGTGGATGGCTGGGAAGCTCCCTTGGCCCCAACTTGGCTTCTGTGCTTCCTCTTACAGCTCTGTGCCTGCCCAGGCTCTGCCGGGGCAGAAATTGCATTACCTCTGGTGGCATCTCTGGGCTCACTTTCCAGTCATGTATAAAGGCAGACTTCAGCAGGGAGCAGGTAGCCAGGGGTGGATTGCTGTATGTTTTTAAAACTGCTGTCCCTAAAGAAGTGCTGCCTGGCTGGACAACCAGTGTGCCAGGCTTCTTAAATTGTCTGTGCCTCTCTGCATCCCTTTTATCTCCTGTTTGCATCATTTTTCTCACTTAGATGCACCCTTTCTGCAGGCCACAAAGCCTGGTGGGAACACAGCCTGCAGCAAGGGGATCCTGCTGAGCTTGCAGGCCAGGGACTTACTAGCCTGGCATGTAAATGTGCTGGGGCTCTGGCTCACCATGGCTCATTCAGCCTTCCTGGACTGCCTTACAGCTGCCCTGGGGTCTGCCTGTCCAGATTTCCTCACTTGCTGAGATGGCTGACCCCTTGCTCAGTGAGGTGTTTCTCAAAGATGCACCTATGCTGAGATACTGCTGCAGGCTGGCAAACACAAAGAATGTTGTTTTTCACTCTAGCAGATAGCTGTTTCTATTTTTTCTCTTTTGACTTAACCCTCAAGTATCATTCTAGTTGCATTCTTTCTCACCTGGCAGGACACTTCACCAGCCTGTGCTGGTGGGACCTCAGTGCTCATGGTAGGGCATTGTGTGCTAATATGTCTTTGCATGAGCAGCACCCCGCATTTTAATATCTTCTTCCTTTCTTGCTTTTTACCTCTCTTTTTCCCCATCTTCCTCTTTTTCTTCATCCCACAAAATGTATAAAACCTAAGCTTACCTTTTTCTCACTGCTTTCCCTCTCCTGCTGTGGTGTGCTGTTGTGAGTTAGGGTCTTTGGATGGTTCAAGCTGGCAGTAATTTAGGATATGGACATACTGAGACATCTTACTAAGCTGTGAGTGCTTGGGCTCCCTATTGAGAGCAGAAAGCTGAGCTGCTGGACTCGAGGTGGAACATATGCCAGGCCATGCACATACACTGGAAACTTGCCCAGGGCAGGATAATTATGGGAGGCAGTGTTTCCTCAAGCAGACCGTGTGCTCTTGCTTGCTAAACAGTCTTGTGATTAATATCTTATTTAAGAGGATTTTAGGACATGTGCTGCAGTTACACTGAGTTTCTTTTAGAAGTAGGGGAGAGGTTAGAAATATAAACTCTGTAAAGGCTCTTTTGTGTTTCCAGCAAGGGTCATCAGGTAATTGCAGTGCATCACTGCTCCATTGTCAGAGTAAGGCAGTAGATTTTGCTATGGATGGTTCAGTGGGAGAAGGATCCTTGAAGGGCTTTTCACATGTTTTTGTACAGGCTGCATTCTTAAGATCTCCTTAGGGACCCATAGGTCCAGCACTAAGAGTGAGTTCTTCTGCCCTGATGTTAGCATTACCAGCTCACCCTGACTCCTGGCATTAGACTCTGGCAAGTTCTACAGCCAGCAGGTGTTCACCAGCAGATTTTGCCTTCAGAACAAGGCTCTGTATGCTGTTTTTCTCAAGTAAGGTTTCAAAGTGTCACCAGCTTGATTGTTGGCCTTATCCAGAACATACGGTGTGGACACAACACTATCTGCATGCTCTGCGTGTTTCTGTGCCGCTGCTGATTTGCTGTGTGGTCCTGGCTGGTGGTTGTAGTCTCCTGTCCAGTGGTTTCTGATCAGTCTGATGTGGCTGTCTAACATCTTCACCTTAATTTCTTTCCTAGGCTAGAGAACTCAATCAAAAGGGACATGGGAGCATGAAGAATTGCATGGAGAGCACAGATGTGCTGCCCGTGGGGGCATCTCCTACAGATCTTACGTGGCAATCTACTGCTGCCTGGAAGAGATTGACAGGAACCTCTGTGGACAGCAAGGGAACCTGGAGATGAAGGTAATGGCTCTTCCTCTTTTTTTCCCCTGCCCATTTTTTTCACTTCGACATGTCTGCAGCAAGAGCAGGGCTGCTGTCGGCATGACAAGGCCACATACATTGAGGCACTGCTGTTTGCACTGAGGCTATCTCATGTTACGTGCAGAGTTGGGAGGATGGTAAAGAAAACAGGGAAGGTTCCCTGATACTCCCTTAGCAACTATCCTATATTTTTTTTTAAAGCATAATAAAACATTTATTCTGCTTCTTGTGGGAGCCCTTGTAGAAGCTGACACGTATTGGTCGTGCTCCAGAGATAAGTCTGATATCCAGTGTTTATTCTGACTTGCATAAAATGAATATGAGATGTGTACTGGGGCTCATTTTGGTAAGGGCTTTCTATAGAAACCCTTTGGGAGGGTTTCCCCTAACCTCTAGCCCTGAGGTTAGAGTAATTAGCTGCCTACTTACACAGCTGACCTCTGCTGATCATGTCTGAAGTGCTTTTGTTGGTGGTGCTACTACTTTTCCTATCATTCTTCCCCACTGGCATCCTGCCCTTTATCACAGCACTGCAGTCCTTTGGCTGTTGCCCTCAAGGATGATGAGTATCATGTGAGCCATTGCAGTGACTATTGCTGATGCTGGGACCTCCCTTTTTCTCTCGTGCATGGGAAAGCTAACTTGGTAGGAAGCATTTTTAGAGGCAACTGCAAACATAAGTATTGGGTTTATGCCTGTTTTCATGCATGAAGAAGGTTTGGGAGGACCTCATTGTATAGCTGCTTCTCTAAATGTTTAACTTGCTGGCATCAGGAGTGCCAGCTGTTGCTCCTTACTTCCTCTTCTGCTGGAAACATGCTAATGTCCTCTCCTCCACTTAAAACCTGATCTTCAATATGGAAAATGCACCACCCTTTCTTACTTTCTGGCTGAGCAACGCTTCTCTCTCCCAGTGTTGTGTTACCTTTAGCATTGCAAACTGTAATGCTTGGGCAAGGGTGATGGAGTTCTAGCAGCCTGCCTGCCTGGGGGCTGCTGGACTTCCAACCCCAAAGAGGGCAGAGAGCTGCCAAAATCTGCACAGGGGTCAAGACAGAGCAGTATGGAGCCTGGGGAGCATTGGCAGGAGTGGGAATGCTCTGCTGGAGGTAGGTCAGTGGAAAAGAAAAAACATGGCCCGCTGCCTTGGGCATCTCTGGCAGCTGCTCTTTTCCTGGGGAAAGAGGAAAACTAAGCTGGAGACAGATTGATTTCTGGTTAGGTGGGATTGGGTGGAGGATAAAGGATTAAAGAAGCAGGTCAGCCGTGGAGCTCTTCCACTGCAAAACTTCTTGGTTTTGGTTGTTGTACAGAAACAAGGGGGTTTTAGTTCTGTTTTTCTTCCTTGTTCCTCTGTGGAAATACTCTCCTCGCTGGACAAAGATGTGACTTGGGGTGTGAAGCCAGGTGAGCTGGTGAGATAGCTGGATCCCATGTGGACATGGGAGCCATCCTCTCTGAGGCTATGGCAGCACAGGGCAAATCCACATGCATATGCAAGGCACAGATAGGCAACAGGGACTGGGACTATTGGCCTTGACTGGGTGCCTGCCTTTGGGACAGCTGAAACCCAAGGCCAAGCTCACCTTTCAAGCTCAGATAGACTTTTTGTGTGGAGATATTCCTTCTCTTAATGAGCATTGGTAGCACTGAAGAGTCACCTTCTGTTTCTGCCAGATCCAAATCTTGAGCCCCTTTTGAAATGCTCAGAAGTCTTTGTCAGTCAAACCCAGCCCTCTGTTACTAAGTCTGGTTTCAGACTAGGCATCCTGGTTAGGCCTGGCTTGCAAGATGGCAAGGCTGCTGGAAAAGATGGATATTTGAAAACCAGCAAAGTGATGTATTAGGTCTGTAATAGCTGTATCTCTGCCCACCCTCTTGTCAGTTACACTGTTTTATATGTTAATATCTGAAGTGGAAAAGGGACTTTCCTCTTTCTTCCTTTGGGCACATCTGAAATAGGGAAGTAAAACCAAAAATAGGCACACACCCCCTCTTCATGCCCCAGTGCTCCCTGTGGCTGTGTGGGAGCCTCTGACCTCCTCCTGCTTCAGAAAGGGCCAGAGCCTGCCTGTTGGAGAAGAGGGTTTGTTGTGTGTTGGGCATAGATGGTCAGAGGCAGAGGAGAGGATAGGATAGGGATGTGCTTTGGTGTGTTGTGTCCAGGTTTAGGAGTGGTTTTCCAAGGTGGGTGTCCAGGCAAGTGGACACCAGAAGCAAAGCCTTCGACCATGTACTAGAATAGTTTCCCTTCAGGATAATGGGATGATGCACATGTAATGGTGTTGTGTAAGATGAACAGAGCAATTAATTCTGCTTGTGCTGAAGTGCAGTGTGAACCCATCTGCTTGTTTTGGCTGCAGTTTCATGTGTGCTTTAGAGAGTCCCACCAGTGCTGTCAGTTTGAGGCAGCTCTGTCAGGAGCTAGGTGTTGGTGTATGTGGCTCTGTGGCCACTCTGGTGGCAGCAGCCTGTTTCTGTGTACTTGTGGCACTCTGAGGTCCTGTGCTGGGGCAGGTGACACTCATCTCAGACACTGCCTTGCACTTGAAGCATTCTGTGGGACTCGTGCATGAGCTCTGAAATACCTGGGTGAGCAGACGATATGAGCCCAGGACAGGCACTGCATGCAGTGGATCTGGGAGAGATGGGGGGAAAAGCTGACCAAAACTGAAAATAAGGGAAGGACTTCCAAGAAGGAAGGTTAGTGGAGGGTGGGAGGAGAGCTGGCGGTGGGATCTCACCAAGGCAGGAAGGCAGCTTCCTGCTGTGCTGCGCTGTGGGGAAAGGCCACAGAAATTAGGGCATCTCTTTGTGCTGTGTGGATGCTGGAAAGGGATATGAGGGCCCTTAGGGGAAATTTCCCAGGAGGAAGAGGAGAGTCCCGGAGGTACAGACACAGTAGGAAAGCACCCAGTTCCTCGTGGGTACCCACCTCCAGCGTCCCTCCCCTGCTCCATGCAGCACTGTGCTCTGGGCTCTGAACACAGCTCTTGCACGAACCACCGTGGTTGGTGACGGGTGCTCAGCACCAGCACTGCTGCTCTGTGGGATCAGGCAGAGCAGAGCACGGGGCTGCTGCTCTGTGGGATCAGGCAGAGCAGAGCACAGGGCTGCTGCTCTGTGGGATCAGGCAGAGCAGAGCACAGGGCTGCTGCTCTGTGGGATCAGGCAGAGCAGAGCACGGGGCTTTCATCTGCCCTGACAGCAGCAGCAGCAGCGCCTTGGCCATGTCAAAGGCTCTGGGGGAGGGAGCCGGCGCTTCCAGACGAGTGTGTGGGGAATTTCTGCTCTGCTCCCCTGCTCTCATGCAAAAGATTTTTTCACCTCTTTGGGCCATAATCTTCTGAGATACCTGAAAGAGCTCTGATGTTCAGTCAGCTTTTAAAGACCTCCCAAAAATGACATGGGAGGTTTGCTGCAAGTTTCTGAAGCACTGGTGCTTCCCCTGTTTGAAATGTCTACAGATAATGCCGTACAGAGATCCAGACAAGATAAAGAACCCATGAACNCTTTTCCCTATTAAATTGTATTTCTGACTTGGAGTTTCTCACTGGTTTGTTTTCAAACCTGCACACTGGGGCAGGCTTATAATTTTTAGCCTTGTACTTTGGGGAAAAAAACCCCTTAAAGTGCTGTTCTAGCAGGCTTCAGAAAATATTCATCAGGCTAATGCATTTTAACTAGTGATTTCTATATTTGTTACTTTAGAGTGAGGAAGAAAAATTCAGAGCTAACTCCATGTAAAAGTAATTTCCCTTGACAGCATACAACTCTGGCCTACATGCATGTTGGACAGCTTAGGAAAAAGCTTTTATTTCTGAAATATCACTGGATTATGAATGCATTATTTCTTAACTCAAAAATAGGTGAGGATATATATGTAAATATATAAGCTCAAACCATCACAATGTATTCATTATAAATCTGAGAGAGAGTACATGTTTCAGTGGAACGGAACCGCCTTAGCTGAATTGGCCTGATTCTTAAAAATAATTAGAAAAAAACCCCAACCAAAAAACCCCAACCAAAAAGACCAGTGAAATGCAAATTAAAAACCCTAAAATAATTTAAGATAACTTTGCTAGGCTGCTCTGCTGTTTTTATTTGCTTTAATATTAAAGTGCTGTGGTTCTTCCTACATGAGAGGCGTTGTTCTAACCAGCATACCCAGGGCTTGAGGATTCTCTGCCAGTTTAGCCTCAGGGGATTCTGGTATGACAGCATGGGGGGGAGAGGGGGGAATTGTGTGCCTCTTCTCGGGAGATATCCAGGACTTTCTATCTTCAGATGCTTGTGCAAGTTTAAAACACAGTTTGGTAGCAGCCAAGCCCCCATCCTGTTAACCTGGAGGGGAGTTTGCGGAGAGGAGAGCGGGGTACATTGCTGTTACAGATTCATTTGGCAGGAGAAGGAAGGAAAGGGAAGATGAAGGGTCACATAAGATCAGCTCCCATGAGACTATGGTGGCATTCCCATCTGAAGTGCTTAAAAACTTGTCCCTTAAAAGTGTACTGTAGTAAAGGTAGGCAGATTTGTTTAAATAAAATGAATGAGTAACTTTTAATCTAAAACTTGATCTGAGCCAGATCAAAAGTCAGCCTTGTTTAATGTTCAGTAAACTTTAAGCCCGGTGCTTTTCCACTTTGAGCTTGGATTGGTTGCTGAGCAGCAAGAAGAAATGGCCTTGTGTTACAGGTGGCATCAGGTTCTCTCCCGGTCTGGAACACTGTGGGATGTTGTGGCACTGAGTGAGATCACTGCTCTTGGAAACACCCAGCTCTTGCTCTAAAGCAGTTAGGCATGGTGTCCCCCCAGCGTGTCCTGTGAGTCACCCCCAGCAGCTGGCAGCCACCACCAGCATGTGGAACATCTCTGCTGGATTTCTGCAGGCTCCTTGCACAGGGGCGCATCCATTCTAGGCATGACAGATGCCTGACTTCTGTGTCTGGGAAGAGTTCCCTTTATGAAGGAGGAGGAAGTCTGGTGTCTTTGTGGCCAGGTGGCACTGGGTGGCAAGAAGGAGCTGTATGTGCTTGTGAGCAGGAGGCCAGCCTTTGGCAATAACATCCTCCTCCCATTCCTCCATGTATCATCCTTCCTCTCAAATCTCATCCATCCTTCCAGCAAAGGGGTTGGCATCCTTCATAGGGGAGGCACAAAGTCCTATGTATGTGAAATGTCTTAAATACCAGAGGGCAGAAAGCTGCCTGCTTCAAGGAGTGGAGGTGTGGTTCAGATCCCTGACAGATCCATCCACTTGTCATCTGCAAGCTCTGCTGCCAGGCTTGGTTCTGAAGTGCTGACTGCAGGAAGTGAGTGATGTGTTTGGGAGCAGGAGCTGGGTAGTGCTTTCCGGGCTTTATTCCTGATTTTCTGATGGGGAAGACATAAGGCTAAAAACACTGGGAGGAGGTGATAAAAGACATTCAAGTGGCCTTTATTGCCTTCTTGGCCTCTCAGAACCCTAGTAAGCTATGTGTGTTTCAAGCATGGTGTTTTCCTCCCTCCAGCAACTGTGTAGGCTTCCTGTGTTTCAGATCAATTCATGCCATGCCCATAACAACACTGATTCATCACTGGGATGCTGTCAGGGTGTGTAAATGGAGAGGAAAAAGGGAATTCTTTGGCTATGATGTGCGTGGCACCATGGGGCTGCCAGATGAGTGGCATGCTCTGTTTGGGAGCTTACAGCTGGAGGTGGGGCTAGGCTTTGCCAGTCCTCCATCCCACCAAAGAGTGGGCATTGCACATCAGAGAGGCACCTGTTTGTTCCTGCAAAGTGTTTTCCATGTTGGATCCTTAAGCAGAGGACATAATCTTGGGTTTGGGTAGGAGGTACTGCTGAACCTGCTTCCCTTTCCTAAACATCTGGGAGGATGCCCAGGGAAGAAAATAGCAAGGAGATTTCAAATGCAGGCTTTCTCAGGAAAGTTGCATTAATGTTTTCTGTTCTTCTAAATATGTATGCGAAACTTTGAGGGTGGAGGAGTGTCGTAAGCTCTTTAAATGACTTTGGATATGTCTAGGCACCTAGATTTGTGTGACACGTTTATATTGCCTATGATTTTATAACATTTAATTGTATTTAGGCAAGGTTGCTTCCCTGGCAATATTTTTGTGGGCCTATTGACAGTAGATATATCTGAAATGCCAATACAAGGGGATAGTGTTCCCAGATGAATGTGTTTGAAAAACAGGGCAGCACTTGCTGTTATTACTGAAGTTCAACCACGCCAAGAGCTCCCTATGTGAGGATGTGACTTGCTGATGTGCCTTGGCAAAACATACTTGACATCTGCTACTGCAGATAATCTGACTTCTGAGAACCTGGCTGCTGCTTCAACAACGAACAATATCCAGGATCTTGGGGTATACTGATTCCTGTGTATCTGCTGCCTTGGCTGCTCTGCTGCAGCCTGACACTGAGCTTGGACCTGGGCTTTCTCAACAACTTCTGTTGAGTTATACCTGACTTTCCTGTGGTCGTTTCACTCTCAGTTTAGCCAGTAGAAATGGTGATGTGTGGCAGAAGTGGTATCAGTTAAGCTTTCCTATTGCTGTTGCTATGGAGACCAAAACCAAGTGGTTTTGAATAGTGGAACAACATCTAATTATCATAACACTTTTTTTTTTCCTACCTCTTTTTCTATCAGAGACAAAATAGTTAACTCTTAATTCTGAAGTTTGTATTTTTACTCCATGCCTCAAGTTCCTTGCATAGGAAGAAACTACTTTGATTTTTACTGCATAAATAATTGAACTGCTTGTTACATGATTGTTTTTACAGTTTCTCTGGTAGTTATTTGCTTTGATGGGTTCTAGAGGGTGTCCTTTCTAATGCTCTCTTAATTGCCATCAGGACCTGCCTTTTTTTTCAGCACCTGATACTTTTTGATAAACAGTCTTCACAGCTATATGTGTCTTTGCAGTATAAAATACTGATTTCTTAGTGAAAATCAGTTTATTTTAAATGTAATGCAGGATGTGTTTTGCTTAACATAAAGTAGTTTGAGTAGGGCTTTCTGAAGTCAATGGCCAGAACTGACACTCTGCTTCTTTCTTCCAGTGAAGTTGGTGTGGTAGAACACTGCTGTTGAGTGCCAGCCCTGCCGTCCCCAACAGGGATCAACTCTGAATATGTAAAGAAAAATAAATCTTGGTAGTGCTATTGGACTGAAAACCAGCAATGGCAGGTTCAGACTTGTGCAAGTTTATTTCACTTAGTGAAAGACTAGGTCTTAGGTTGAATTGACTTAGGTTCTTCTTTGCACAAGTTGTAGAGAGTTACTGCATTGTCCTTGAGACAGAAGGACATTTTCCCCACCTGCCAAGGGCTGGTGTCAGACATAGTATCCTGAAGGGCAGTGTCTCTGCAGCTGGCAGAGGGGAGTTTTATTGTCCTGGGGCCATGGAACACCAATTACATGTCCTGGCGTGCAGTGATATTTGCAGAAGCGTTAAAAGTGTTGACCTGCCACATGCTGTTAATTTAAAATGAAGACGCTTCCCCCTTTCATTTTGAAGGATAAACATTGTAGAGAAACATATGCTTGGGGGGGAATGATTTAAAGGTGTAATGTTCTGTGTAAAGCAAATAGTCACAAAGGAGTGATTGCGTCCCGGTCTTTAAAGTTGGGCAGGGTAGGGGGATTTTTACTGTTGGCTTCAGTGTGGGAATGGCTGTGATAAAGCTGACTGATGATGAAAGCCTCACTTGTAAAGCCCTGACACTGGAGCTCTGGATACAGGAGAAGCAGCAGCATTTTTGGGAATTGGTACTGTTCATGCATGTACTTCTTTCTCCAACTGAATGTGAAACTGGCAGTTTTGGAAATGGAAAAGGTTTGTTACCAAGAGGGGTCTCCAGGTATCTTGCTGAGCGAGACTCCCATGGGCATGTGCCCATGAGGAAATGGCTTCTGTGTTGAGCTGCACTGAGAGCTGCCATGGCAGCCATCTGGCTGACTGCTCCTAGTGGGAGCATGCTGCAAGAGCACAGGGCTGGCCTGGGGCATGCAGGCACCCCGTGTAGATGGGGTCTCTTTCCTATCCATTGCTGTTAACAAGGAATATTCAGCAGGTGTCTGTCTGTAGGGTAGGAATTGGGGTTCAGTAAGGGAGAAGTGCTGGTCCCATCAGCTGAGGGCTTGATCCTGTTACAGAGTTCATGAACATGCTGTCCCTCTGGGCGAGTAACCCACCAAACAGGATGCTTAGCATGGTCCACTTACATTCACTCATTAATTAGCTCAATATATTTCATAACTGGAATCCATATTATGAGCCACTAAAAGCACCCTCTTTAGCAAGACTAAAATGTAAACCTTTAGTTAGATGAAGCGCTGATAAATCTGGTATCCTGGATTTATGTGACATCCTGTGACTCAGAAAGCAGTTTTAACTTATAAGTAATATTATTTAGAATACTTTCACGGTAAAACTCAAATACATGTATACCGTGGTTAAGGTACTAGATCCATATAAAATACCCATTAGGAATTATTAAAAGAAGGGTTTAAATATTCATTTAAAGCACAGCAATATGTGTTAAGAATGTTAACCATTCTTAATTGAGGAATTTCAGTGGATTCCTCCATAAACATCAAGATTACTGTCATCTGATCGTAGCACAAGTGGAGTGGGTTTGTCATCCCATATGTCATACTTGTTGATGTCAGGTGCTTTACTAGAGCTGAGCTCCAGCAGCTCCAAACATGCACTTCATTTAAGACTATGCCTGGTGTGGGTTGGCCCAGGGCCAGAGCTGTGGTGGCATCCTGCTGGGATGGCAGGAGCTAGGAGTGGGAAGCCACAGCAGTGGGGGTCACCTCTCACTGTGGTTCTCAGTGGCCAGTGATGACTGTGGTTCTGCAGGTGCCTGGCAAAGCCTGTGTGGGGAGGGAAAGCAAAGCTGCTGCCTTTTAATGAGCGCTGAAGGGGAGGCAGAGTACTGCTAGCCAGAGGCACCCTCCAAAACCAACATGGCATGTAGAAAAGAGCAGGAAGAAAGGGCTGACACAGCCAGAAATGAAGGCTTCTGACTTAAATGAAATCCCAGTGTTTGTTGACACGTAAAACCAAAATGAAACACATGCTCCAACTTTCCCCTCTGCCTCCCCCAGAATCTGCCTCTCCTGTTCTTCTGGGAAGATTTTTTTTCAGCTGTGACAGCAGCATATTTTCACTGGCACATGCAGAGATTTTTAATGCAGGCAGGACTAATGGAATGATTTATTTAATTATGAGTGACCTGTATAGCTCCTCAGTGTGTCACCTGAAATTTAACCACATTTTTTTGTATAAAATGCTTTTTTTTTTTGCCTTCAAATCGCTATGTAAAGTTTCCCCATTCTCCCATTTGTTTTGTTCTGTTTGGTGGCATTGGAAACGCCTAAATGTATGGCTCAACAGATGTTTTATTTTCACAGCACAGTGATATTTTGGAAAGAAACCAAGAGTTGCTAGAAGCAAGCCTTCCCTGCTTATGTATTTACAAAATCATGATACACACAGTTGAAGTAACAGGCCTAAATAAGTATCACACACAAATAAGTATCACAGTACCTAAATAAGGTATCAGAGAGATCTGGAACTTGGCTCCAGACGGGACAGACCTTTAGCTTGGGAAACATTTTATCACCTTTCATCTGGTGTATCAAGCATGTGGAAAGTGGAGCTTCTTCATTTGCAAAATGGCATGAGCATAGTTTGTTTAATACTATTAAGGGTCTGGATATATATTTTTTTCCTCAAGACAGGAATAGGGAATTTTAAGAGTAGATACGGTTTTGAGGTTACTTTTTGAATCCAAATTTTTTCTCTTCTTGTGTTTCCTTGAGTATGTTATTTTGAACAGAAGAATTCCTGTCCTATGCTTCCGTGTCTTTCCTCTTTTCCACACACTTACATGGGAACTCATTCAGCCTCTGGTACCAGCCACTGCTCTTTTCAGAGATGCTTTACAGAGGGTGCTGGGTGGAAGAAAGGGTTGGCATTGAGAATGTACAAAAAAAAGAACAGAAAGGTGTTGTTAAGTATAAAATGTTCATATAGGGCAGCATAAAAACATTCAAAAATAGACCAGACAAAGTTGGGAACAAAGCTTTCCTACTTTGTGGGCAGGCATGGCATAATTGTGGGTGCAGATGGAAATGCATAAATGAAGGAAATCTGGAAAGAAATGTAAATGCTCTGAGTTTAAATATGAAATAGTTATCACCTTATCTAAAAAAAAAAGGATTGAGGAACAACTTGCTAAAGTAAAAAGCTTTTTTTGCATCCATCAGAGAGAAGAAAACTGCAGCTGAATGATGCTGATGTATGAATGGCAGTACCAAGGAGAGGCATGGTAGACCAGGTGGATGTGATTCCTGCATATGCCCCTCCCTAGGCGTTACAGCTCTCAAATTATCATTTAAATGAAATTAGAGGTGTTGTTTGACATGGTTATGTTTCAGAGGGACTCTGGTAGGATCCATTGCTTCAGACCAGGAAACATAATAAAAATAACACCTGTAGAATATGTAAGAACTAATGAAGAAGTCTCATCATGTATTTGCAGAAGGGTCACATTTCAAATCTATCTGCGTATTTCCTCTTTCCTCTCATTTTCAGATGTTTGTGAACATGGAGAGAGGGAGACCTTGAATTTTCAAGGTTTTGGTGAGATTGCTCAGCAGGAGCCTCAGAAAAAGCCACCATAAGCTGTTGTGGGATGGGACGGTTCCTGTTGTGGATTAGTGGCTGCCTAGCAGGTAGGAAAGCAAGTGGTCAGGTTTCACAACATCACAGAAGTCCCTCAGGGATTTTCTGGGATCCCCACTCTTGAGTAGTGATAATGGATCTGCAGAGCAGGGGAAGAAGGGCTGAGTTGTGAGCTTGGCTGGCTTTGTCTCCAGAGGGGCTGCTGGGACCAAGGGAAACACCGAGCAGCTACAGAGTGGTCTGGTGATCCTGGGTGGCTGGGCAGCACAGGGGCAAAGGAAGTCTCTGCTAGCAGGGGAAAGAGACTGCTCTTTCAGATGTATTTATTCCTGCCCTGCACCAGGGACAGCTCTCAGTGAGTCAGTGCTGCTTACAAAATAATCTGAAGTCATTGCAGACTGTGTAGAGATCAGGGCTCAGAAGTGGTCAGGAAGGGAAATAAAGGGAGGAAGTTTCTCAAGGAGTACAAATCAGCCCCATTGTTGTGTTGCTGCTGGACCATGTGGCGTGAGCGTGTTCAGCGGGGGTGGCCGGTGTGCCTGCCTCAAGGGATGGTCACGCCCTGCTGACGGTGCTGGGGAAGTTGACCAAGAGTGTCTGAAGTATGGAAAAGCTGCTGTGCAAGGAGGAGTTGGAACAAGTGGGACAGAGCCTGAAAAAGCACAGAGAGGAGGGGTTGCCTATGCACTGTGCAATTGCAGACTTCATTGCCTCGGGCTGCTTGGGAAATGTGAGTGGTTTCAAGAACCAATTAAACAAATGTGCAGAGAATGGGCATTGGTACAGCTGATGACACAACTTTTGGGAAGCTGTGTGCATTTCCTGGAAGAAACATTGATACTTTTGTCCGTACTCATGTGATTTGTCTGTGTACTGGCTGTCGAACACTATAGGAGACAGGTAAGGGCTGTTTGAGATGAGGACACTTGGTAGGATTTTTAGGGTAAATCTACTGTGAGATGTGGAAATCAGGACTGCTGGGTGTTCCCTGCCGTGGCATTGCTGGCTGCAGCTCCCTGGGCAGACAGCAGCCTCTGGGATGCCAGAGGCAGCAGGACTTTGACACTCTTGTGTACTCTGCTGGTTAAGACCTGAGACCAGCAAGATAATGGGACAATAAAGGTTAAGTATAAGAGTGTGGGGACAGAATGTAATTCCCTGACTGCCTTGAAGATATCACATCCCTCACTTGTTCTCTGCACAGGATTAATTTACCCTCAGAAGACTTGCTGTGTGGGCTTAGCCTGCCAGCCAGTGCTCTACCCTACAGCTGTGTCAGGTTCTGGGTTTCAAGGAGACAGCTGTTTAAGTATTTTTTCTAGGTTTGGGGGATCTTTTTTTTCTTTTCTTTCCTCTTACTCATAGCTAGTACCTTGTGTTTTGTGTCAGTGGCAAGCTTCCATCACATTTGGAAAAGTACCTTTGTACTGACCACTGCCAGACAGAAGTGCACACAAGTGGCCACTTGTGGGCTATCCTACTGTGCCAGGAAGAGCAGATGCTTTCCTTCTCCACAAAAGAGGCTTGGTGGTAGAATGCTTGAGAGGGACCTCATCTAAGGGCACTGCTTGTAGAAATAAAATAAAATCCTATCATGTGAAGTAGTAGTAATAATTAAGCTGAATTGGAAAGATTGCATGGGGAACAGAAGGTATCTGGAAATGTTGTGGCTCTGCTAAAACATGCTTGCAGAGCCTACTTTGCCAGCTTACAAATCAAAGCAAAATAACTGTTCACATTGCAGCAGCATGTACAGTCAAAGGTGGGGATAATTTGTGCAGAAGATGAGTTTTCCAGGTGCCTTTGAGTGGCCTGGACAGGAGAGGAGGTGTTGTGACTTGCTGGGCATCCTGTGCTGTGCGGCACCAGGAGGAGTGTCCCAGCAGGAACTTGCAGAGAGCTGTAAAGTTGTTTCACTGTAATGAACCTGCCACCTTTCTAGATGATTCAAGAGTGAGAAGCAAAAGCTGATGGTTACTCAGATGTGCCTGCTCTCACCTCTACCTGGAAACCTCTCAGGAGACTTTTTTGAAGTCAAAAGCAGGGCAGAGTCCTGCAGGGCCTGGAGCAAAGAGCCTTTCTCTGCAGGCTGGTGGGCTGCTGGGCACCTCCGACAGCACTGAGGCTCTGTCCTCCCTGCAGAGAAGGTCTTAGTTGAGTTTTCTGGAAACCAGATCTTTGTCCCTTGTAAAGGGATACAGTGCAAATAAAGTCAGGCTGGGGGCTGCATGAAGCCTGGTCAGAGGGAGGTGTCTCAGAGTTTTGTACTAAGCTGTCACTGGACAGCTCTATTTTGGTGTTGCTCTCGATTTGGAAAGTGTTGCTGTCCGTGTGGCTCAGCAGAGCCCTGACAGCATGGAGGCTGACTCAGCGGTGCTTTCCCCATCAGCAAATGGCTTTGCAGTCAGCTGCCTTCACGTGGTGCTTTCTGTTCTCCACAGCACCAGGCAGGCCCCGAGTGAGTTGTCCCTGAGGGGTCCCTAGCTGCAGAGGGGATGGCAGGAGGCAGCAGTGAGAGTCTGCCACAGACAACAGCAGGAGAGGAACCATAAACAATGTGGAGAACCTTGGGCTTACTCCTCACAGAACAGAGCAAAGGGGTGTCCTGCATCCCCTCCTGGTGCCCCTCCTCTCCAGACTGCTGTACCTCTCCTGGTTCAAAAAGACTTCAGTGTGCCCTTCTAGCACATTTGTACCTAAGGAAATGAAAAGTTATACAGTCTGTGAAGGGGCTTGAATTACTTGTCTTTCTTGGATCTTTTTGTTGTTTAAGAACTGGAGGTAGAGCAATGTTTGCTTTTTCATTGTGGAGTGCTCTATAAAAAAATAATTTTGTTCCTTAATAAAGTTAAAATATAAGTTTTCAGTGTCAGGATGCTTTAATAATTTAGTATTTAGTCTTGTCAAGGATAGCATTTGTAATTTAGCTCATGTGGCATTGTATTGACTCAGACTTCCTGTAAAAGCAAGCTACTTTCTTGATTTCTCAGATATACTGTCAAATCTCCCTTTCTCTTGCTGCATTTCCATGGTAGAGTGAAACGGTAAAGTCTAAAACACATTTTTCTATTTTGCAAAGACTTATGGATTAAGATGTGTTTTATAAAGCAACTTTCCATGGGTCTTGTTCCAAAAAAGCAGGGAGTCTTCTCTGCAGGAGTGCGTGAATTACTCCAGAATAGGCAGTAAGATACTTCCCTAGGAAAAGTTAGCTTTTTCTTTCTTGTCCCCTGTTTCTTGTGTTAAGCACCAGCATCAGGTTATTTCCTTCCCTGTATTATGGGTGTACCCGGTGCTCAGAGTGGATCTGGTTGCTCTGGTGGGACTGCAGAGCAGGCAGCCTGTGAGCTGGTTCCTGCTGCAGCTGAGAGCAGATTTCAGACAAAGAAGGAAGATGCCGATTTCGAGTGGGCATTTAAGCATTTAAAATGCTTATGTGGTGTTCATATGTTTGCTGCTGTCCTTCCCGGCCTTGGTAACAGCTTTTTTGGGACCACAGGGTTTATCTGAGGCAACACTTGCTCATCTCTAGAACTCTGAGGTTTTTCCTTAATAGCATTTCTTTTTCCTCCTTTTTTTTGCAGATGTTTCTTGAACTCTTCAACACATCACAACTGTTGTGTTTTGGGATATCCTGCTTAAGCCCTCTGAAGAAAATCTGCCAACAGCCAAGAAAGACGTGAGTTGGAGAGCTGCTGCTTTATCCACAGGTAGTGTGTTGGTAGCTCAGTAACCTCTCAGCAGCCCAGCGTAGCACTGTTTGCTTTCAGCAGGTTACTCAAGTGAGGAAGTTGCTGCTTGTGCCTCTTTGGGAATGGCAGTGATCTGCATGTTTGTATCCTGAGGACACCCTGAGTCTCCATACTGTTCCCATGATTTTGGACACCTCTGGAGCAACCATGTAGGGAAATGAGCAGCTACTGTCCTGTCTTCTGCGATCCTGTGTGCTGCTTGTGAGGTGTTTAGGCACCAGTGTATGTTTTGTGCACCAGCCCTCCCCTAAATAAGCTTAATTTGAGCTGCTTTTTGGGCAGTCCTCCTATTGGATTCTCCCTTTTATGACATGATGGGAGCTGGAGGTATCTGCTGGTGTGAGGCAGTACAAATGAGGAAAGGCAGGGCTTGTACAACAAGGTCTGGCTTTGCTTTCTCCAGGGGTAACTTACCTGGTGTAATGTTCCTCCAAGTGCATTTATGAGCCCAAACATGCCTCAAACCTTACTGGGGCTTAATTGGCTTCCAGTAGCTGTCCAGTGAGGTTCGATGTTGAGAGTGCACTCACCCCACTGCAGACTTGCAGCGGTTCCCTGGAAAGTCACCAAAGTACCAGGCTGGTGAAGCTCCTGGTGCTCATGAGCTCAGAGCTTTTCTTTTTTTCTTTCCAGTTCTGTGCTTGATTATG
Source organism: Aleadryas rufinucha (assembly GCA_013397815.1). NCBI lineage: Eukaryota > Metazoa > Chordata > Aves > Passeriformes > Aleadryas > Aleadryas rufinucha. Next base: position 536,329 of record VZTH01002394.1, on the reverse strand, counting down.
TGCTTCATTAGTGTTAAAGCCTATGGTCAAGTAAAAACTCATTTCTGGAAATGCATTTGTTGGGATTTGGATATTTACTGTCAGGGATGGGAGATGAAGGAAAGTGAACTGGAGACTTACCCTGCTTGCTGGTATGATACTAGCAGTGTTAAATTTGGCTGTCACTTGTGGAAGAGAATAGAAAAAAGGTTTGAGTGGCAGTGGCCTCAGGTCACCATTACATAGCATGTGATGGCTGATAGCCAGCTCAGGTCTTTCTGTTTGGTGTTTGAGGTGGTGGACTTTGAAATGAGACCTTTAAACAGCTTGAAATTTTAGAATTACCTCTGTGTCATCTCTCTCCCCTCCTGCTGCCCACACACAGATCTCCATGACTTTACCTGTGCACATGCCTGTGCCTGCAGCCCTGACTGAGCTGTTTCCTTTTCCCAGGACCAGCTTCCAGTGTCCCATCTGGATGCACCGTACACTATGGTTCACATCAATGTGCTGAAAAAGTTAATGTGTGTTCTTGTGGTGATACTGCTAGCACTGACAGTTTGCCTGTGGAGAGAAACGAGAAGAAGCTACTATGATCCTTTGAAGACCAGGAATGATGATTTGCAGGGGCACAGGAGTTCGGAGAAATGGAACCCAGTTAAATCACAAGGCCTTTTCCGTGAAGCAGCCAGTGAACTGGGGCAGATATCCAAAATGTGGCTTGGTACCCCCAACAGAGTAAAAGACAGCATCGTTGTAACATCTGAAAAGTCCAAGAAAGCAGCCTTTGTGAAGGTATGGGATAAGGACAGCTCATCCAGAAATCTCATACCCAGGCTGCAGAAGGTCAGGAAAAATTACCTGGCCATGAACAAGTACAATGTGACTTACAACGGGAAGAGGAGTGCTAAGCTCAGCCCAGAGAAGTTGCTCTGCCAGCTGCGGGACAGGGTCAATGTGACCATGATACAGAGGTCGGATGGCCCTTTTGGTACCGTTGAATGGCAGCAATACCTGCCAGGGAAAAGCCTCAGTGAAACAGTGGGACATCTGGGTCGCTGTGCTGTCGTGTCCTCAGCAGGGTCTCTGAAATCATCTCACTTGGGACAAGAGATAGGTTGGTATCTTTCTGTTAGCATGAAGTCAAATATCATTGTTTTATAACTTGGGCTGAATAGAAGTAACCTGCTGTCATGCTCTTACTTACAAGTCTCTTGTGGCCAAAAGGTGTTTAAAATAACTTGAAATGTTTTCCTTAAAGTCAGTAAATATTTCAGCCTAGCTGGAGATGGGAGTAATAGGTAGCTCTATTCTAGCTAGTTCTTTCTATTTTCCTGATCCCATTACTAGAGGGTCACACAAATACTCGATACCAGAGAGTGATCTTGGTTCCTCAAGCGTTTATTTCTTGAGAGGGCTTGAGGTGGGTTTGTGTAATGCTCATTGCATAGTCAGAAAAATTTCCATACAGGAAGACTTTTTCAGAGAAGAAATAAAAGAAAATGCTAAAGGAGAAAAATCCCCCCTGGACATAGCTCAGAGCAGTCTGTGTTGAGCAGAGGGCTGGGCACAGACAATCTTCAGAGGTCTCTTCCAGCCTCAGTGATTCTGTAATTCTTGCTCAAGTCTTTCCAAAAGTGGCACTGCTTCATTTTGAGCCATAAGGCAGGTGGCTGAATTTGAGTGGCCCATAAGACCATCATAAAACTTTACAGGGATTTATCTCTTTGGACAAAGTTTGGTGATGCTTTGCAGTCTCATCTGACCATATTTACCTGAGGTTAATGCATTAATTAATAAATGCCGAAGCTTTGGTATGCTACTGTGGATTATAAAGAAGCGTGTTTTGATGCCAAAGCATTTTGTGTCTTTACAAAAGCAGCATTCTGGGGAAACCAGCTCTCCAGTCTTCAGCTCAGGATTTTGTACCAGGCAGAAAATTCTCCAGAGCCTGCAGCTCCCTCAGCTTGCTTCATTATTTGGTGTTTGGAGCTCAGTTAAGGTTCACGCTTTGCTGAACTGTAGCTTCACTGAAGGAGTTTTAAAGTTTGGGAGTTTTCTCTCACATGGAAATTGTTCACAAGCTTTGGTGTGTTCATAAGTTGTCTGTTGGATCAGGTCCCTTTGGCCTTCACTAAGCTGCAAGTAGCCTTCATCTTCTGAAACAGGTAGATGGATAGATTTTAATGCATCATTCATGGATGACTTTGGAAAAGCCTTCAGAATCATAGTCCCTCGTGGGGACAGTGTTGAGTTCTGGTGCTTGCTGAGAAGTTCTCCCCCAGACTCCTCTGTGTCCGCATGGCAGGTGAGCAGGAGCTAGAGTGAGGTTGAGCAGTTGGAAGTGTGTTAAAATGCTATGAAATATGCAGTGAAGAACAGCATTGTCTCCTGGTACAAATTGCAGGTGGGAGTTGGTTGATGTAATTATTTCTGCTTCTCAGGAGTGTTTGAGGAGATGTAGGTCAAGACTTGGGAAGCCAGTTCTCACTTCTCCTTCAAGTACCTGTCTCAGCTTGTTTGAGTGCCTCTTGGAGTTCAGAGCTAAAGGTTTGCACAGAAGTGACCTTCTGTTGAACAGCCTCCCCAGCACAGCTGGCTTGTGCCCAGGGGTGTTTGTGTCAGGCTCCAGCATTACTGACAGCACTGCTTGTTCCTCTGGAAGGAGCCCCTCACAAGAGTGGGAGGTGATGTTCTGGAGCGTTGGAATGCAGTCCGTGCAGCGCTGGATTGGGTATGGGAGCAGCCAAGTGTAATGGGCTGTGCTTTGGCTCTGGCACAGCTGAAGGGACGTCAGACAGGCAAAGCCCTTTCATTGTTCCCACAGCCCTCTCTCTGAGCCTGTCCCCACTGAAGCACTGGTTTGTTCCAGATCACAAGGGATGGATGCTGGGGAGGTCACTGTGTAGTGTGCCTGAGGCAAATGCCATTAACCCCTGCTGGTGTCCCTGCCCTGTGTTACTCGTGCCTGGATCACAAACTTTCACCTTTCTGCTCAAGCAGTTAACTGTGCTGGTGCTTCTGCAAAGCTGGGCACTTGCAGCCTTGAGCTGGGCTGGGTGAATATTAAGGATTCAGGAGCATTCAGTGTATTTCTGTAAATTTTGTCCCACTTTCGATTTGAGGTATTTTCATGTAGGAAATGTCATGGTTTCGTTGGAGGAAGCTGAAAAGGTACTGAATCTTACAAGCTTAAAGTGAAGTATTTGTGTAGATGAGCACAATGGATTGCTGAGTTGTTATTCCATGAAATATTTGTTCTGTGTAATCATGTTAAGATATCAAATGAGCAATTAGCTAAAGTAAGGGAGGCTGGCAGAGCAGCACAGGGTTGTAAACAACCACCTTTTACTGGGCTCTTGGTATTACTGAAGGTTGTAAATTGCCACTGAAAAATCTGATATGAGAGATACTGAGTGTGGCACAACCACCTGGACATGGAGAGCCAGCTCCTCTATGCTCTGCCTGAGCAGTCTCTAAACACCCTTTTAATGTGCAGACTTGGGCATATTAATGCTTGGTGTCTGGCTGAAGTTATATATGGGGAAATCATGACCCTGTATTGCATTGGTGCAAGGTAGGGTGTAGAGATAAGGGTCTGTAGTGGTAACTGCGGAGCCACTTCTCAGCTTGGAGACACTTTTTTCCAGAAACATCACCTTTCTTGGTTTTGGATGGTACTTTGGAAGGGCTCTTAAGAAATCCCACTTGTCTAGGAGAATAAAATAGCTGAGAAATCAGTGTTTGCTGCCAGTGATTACTGATCCTCCAGCATTGCTTGTGAGAACACCCCTATTTTCAAGAAAATGGTCTCAAAAAGACCCAGTTCTGGACCAGGAGGGTCCTTCTGCCCTGGAATTTGGCAATTCCCACAGACCTGACTGCAGGTGCTGTGTGTTGCAGTCATGTGGCCTCAGTGTGAATGCAGGAAAGATGGCCCTGCTTCTCTAACTCAGCCCGTCTGATCACGTGGAAGGTTTCTTATCCAAAGCCAGCCACAAGGCAGGGAGAAGCCGGGATGTCAGGGTGACAAGTACAATGGCTCTGCGTGTCACAGCAACAGCCTGACTCCAGGATATTACAGTGGCCTGGCTGGCTGTGCCAAGGCAGAGGAGGGTGCTGTGCTATCTTAAGAGATGATGCCAGCAGAGGAAAATGCAGTGAATCCCAAGGCATGTAAGAAGCTGTGTCTGTTGAAGGCACAGCAGTGGTTTCATTTCTGTGGGAGGCATCCTGGCAGGCCGAGGTCAGCATGGCTTTCCACTGTGGTTGGTGTACATTTCTGGGGCTGATCAACCTCCAGGCTGGAAGAGAGGACACTGGCTTTCTACTACTTCCTGGTTTTTAGTTTGCAGCCAGCCATGTGTTAAATTGTGTATTGGTCTATCTCCTGGTAAAGTGTTTGGAAGGAGGAAGAGGGAGAGCAAATGCTAGGGTTGTGCTCTCAACCTGACAGTGGGTTGTAGTTTTAAAGAGTAGATTTTAAAAATTGTATTGATCATGAAGTTTGAGCCACAACTTCCTCCAAAGAACTTGACGTGCTACTTCTACGTGTTAGGTTGAAAGCCAGGCATTACCCAGATTGTATTAGAAGTGCAGGTGAATAATGTTACTTGTCTCTGGTATCATTCAAACCCAGGTGTTGGCTCACAGGTTTTCCCTCTGTTTGGCTTTCAGACAGCCACGATGCCGTCTTGCGATTCAATGGGGCTCCTGTCAGGGGCTTTCAAGATGATGTGGGGCAAAAGACAACAATTCGTCTTGTGAATTCCCAGGTAGGTCTGAGGAACGTGTGCCAAATAGGCCAAGCATGGCAGAGCTGTGTAGCTGCACTGTCTGGGAGCTGAGAACAACAGGGCTGTCCATCTGCTTTCTCCTGTCCCTAGCACATAGCTGTAGGATGGGGATGTCTTTCCTTGAAATGGGGGACAGTTGGTAAATTTGAGGTGACTGGAGTGACACTGGCATGTGCTTGCAAACTTGCAGTAGCCTGCTTGTGATTTACAGCAGGCACAAGGTCATTTGTGTTTTGTCTTTGCTCAAAGGCTCTATGTAGGCACAGGAAGGCCAGCTCCATGCTGCTGCTGTGCCTTTGGAGTGAGAGGCAGGAACAGCACCATAGCTCAGCTAACACAGGTCAGCAAGGAGGGGTGCGCCAAGAGATGAGCTGTGCCTGCCCCAGAGATGGGTGTGAGGAATGAAGGAAGTTTATTTGACTTTTGATAAAACAACAATGTTTCTTTACTGCCCAGAAATGCTGCAGACTCTGTAGGTAACACATTAACCAGGACTGCTAAATGGCTGAAGACACTTGGCAAAAGACCCACCTTTAAAGCTGTAGCCTGTGCACAGCCAGGAGAGGGATGGGCTCTGGTGGGTCCAGGACCTCATTGCAGAGTATGGCAAAAAGTGCCTTTAATGCTAGGCCTTGCTTACAGAGTTAAATCTTCCCTGCCTCTGAGAGCTCTTTGTAGGTGTCAGGGTGTCCCTTTGCTGATTCCCTCTGGCCATCAGTAGGCTGTGAAACAGACTCTCCAGGGTTAGGACCATGTGTAACAGTGCATTTGCAGAGCTAGTCTGCCACTTGACCAGCAGCAGAGTGAGGCCCTTGCTCTTGTAGGTACATCTCAGAGTGTTTCCACCTTTCCTCCTTAGAGCTGTTACCTCTCACATTTGCCTGTTTTGGGGGGAGAAATCTTCAAGTGTAGACAAGCAGAGAAAAGAAGAAATCCCAGTAGTATGTGCTGAGGGAATGGAGGAGGACAGTAAAATATCAAACAGGCCAGGAATCATTTGGTTAAAAGACCTGGTGCAGCACTGAGTACAAGCATCTCCTCACCCTACAAGAGGAGGAGGTTGTAGGCACATGAAGGCTGGGGAACTGAATGAGGGAGAGATGAATGGCTGAAGTGTAGCTTTTGTAATCCCAAACCAAAAAGGCAGTTTCTTTTCCTTACTCCAAAGCTAAGATTTGTAGGCCTGGAGTTTTCTCACCCGCCCCTGTGTGAGGAGGGAATGGATGCTGCTGTGTAACGAAGTTTGAAGTTTCTCAGAACAGCAACAGGAGCTTGACCATCCTCTTCAAAGGCAAGAAGCCACAAGGCTAATGTGTAACCAGTTTGCCTGGTTCATTTTGTGTGTCTTTTAAAGGATATTCTTGCTCCTTGTGTGAATGCTGTTGCTACCTCTTTCTGCTCTTGGGTCTTTCTTCACTTGCTGCCATGCTCTTTGCTGTTGCTTGCTGCATCTCGATTCCCCTGCATTAAGCCCCCAGTCAGAAGGGGGACAGTTTGTCCTTTCTGAACCAGTCTGGTTTGAGCAGACAGATCTGGCTGCTGACTTCTGTGCCCTGTTTGATAATCTTTCTCTTTTTTTAATCTTTCCCGTCTCTGTGTATTTTTGTGATGTCAGATAGGTGTTATCACTTAAAGCAAACTTTTTCTGGAGGGTGTGCTCATTGCCAAGTTTACAGTGATATGAAGAGAAAATACGTCCATGACCTATGTGCCATCAGTGTTATCTGCACAGAGAGGAGGGTAATTGTGTGGTTGTACAGCTGCAATATAACTCTCCGTGTGGGTTCTCATACTTTGGACCAAGTGTAGTTACAGCCATGTCATTACAGTGCTTCTGATCTCCATGCAGATTAGCCTGCAGTCATGGGTGATGTTCCCTCTGAATGGAGACACCAGCTTAGAAAACCTCAGTTACAGGGAGAACAACATTGCTGCAGCTTTTAGAGGCTAAAGTTAACTCAGAAGGCAGCATTGATCTGGCTGCTGACCAGGGAAAAAGATGCTTTCCATGTGAGTAGTGCAGGAGTCTTTCATCTGGGGTTTGTAAACTGAGCAGCTCTGACTGCAGTCCCTGTTACATTCAGTGACCATTGGATTGGAAGCCTGGTGTTCTTACATGTTTTTATTTGCAATTTGAATGGTTCAATGCTGTTCTAGTCTTGGTGACATCATTTAAACCTTCTTGTTAGTGGGGTGGCCTGATCACATTCTGGTTTTAGCTTGCTGCAGGAGCTATGACTTCCCTTGCTTTGCCCAGGCATCAGGTACTGGCTGGACAAGCTGTAATTTGTTCTTGTTCTGGGCTGGCTTTTCTTATGTTATGACTGGGAAAACGAATGGGTTTGGGGCTTGGCTGCTTTTCTTTTGGCTCTTACTGCTGATCAATTGTCAGTCCATTGCCAAAGTGAAGGAAATGGGATCTCCTGAATCTGATCTGTCAAAGCTATTCTGTATTGAGTAATATCCCTTTGGCACACATGGCCAGTGGCCCTAAGTTTCTTAATAATTATTTTAAGATACTTTTCTATAATTTGCTGGCCAGTTTCTAGGACATACATGGGGGCAGATGGTCTTAACAGTAGAGTGGAGTATCTTGTACATCTGTGTGCATAGAGAAAGATTAATGGATTGGTACTGACAGGAAGGCAAGAAATTTGGGGTCTCCACATCTGAGGATGTGCTTGTAGGTCCACAAGCTTGGTAGCTCTAAATAAAGAATTTATTTAATGCTGCCTCATTTATTTTCTCAGGCCTTGACTGGTTCATCAGTATTGCTGCCTTTAATGGCATGTTTTCCTGCAGTCTGACACAAGGCATTGATTTGCCCTGGGAAAGCAGTCACATCTTGCAAAAATAAGGGCTGAAGTACGTGTGAGGGGAGTGTCAATGTCATTCTGGAGGACACAGCTCCTTTCTGCAGAGCTGACCAAGGACCAGAGTACTTCGTTCCTCCCAGCCCTTGTTTCCAGTTCTCCGGGCTGGCTTCTTGCTGTCACAGAGAGCACTCTCTGCTTTGGCTGCCTTTGCTGTTATTGGCACTAACAGTCTGCATGGAGGAAGAGAAAGGAGATGGCACATCAGTGGAATGGAGGAAGGCTGTGGTGGGAAAGGAGAGCATGTTTGGATTACAGGACATTGACTGCTGGTAGCCAGAAAGAAGGAAATCATTGTGATATGGCCATTAAATGTACTATGAGGGTAGGAGCTGTATTAACAAGATACTTGTTACACAGTGAACTGGCTAAAGAAGAAATCAGGAAACCAATAGATCAGGTAGCTAATTTGGATCAAAAATCTGGGCAAGACAAGTAAGTAATGTAGCAATTTAAATGAATTTTACTACTCAGAAAGAATCAGTCACTACTGAACAACAAATGAACACTAAAGGTAAATGGGGAGCCAGATTCCTCCAGCAAACAAGTTAAGTGATTGATAGTCAGCAGGTAGTGCCAAGAGCCAGCTCCAGTGTGTGGGAGGACACAGCAAACAGCTTGTGACTGTGGAGGTGCTCCTCATCTGGTTTCTTATCCCTTTGCTTTTGTGCCTGTCACAGCTTTCTCGGGGTTTGTGTGCTTCTTCCAACTCACATGGCTTTAGAAACAATTAAATGAAAATAAAGTGTGTGTGTTCCTTGCCATATCCCTGTCCCTTTGCAGTGCTCCATCCCACTCGTACCCAGCTGAGGGAATGGCTGGTGGCAGCTGCTGTGCCCCTCTTTGCCTCTGGTGTCCACAGGCTGCAGGCAGATATTCACACCTACAGCACTGCACACTTCAGTTAACAGTGGCCTAGATATTTTAGCTGCTGTAAGGAAATGAAACCAGGCAGTACACGTGGTCAAGGCCAAGGCCTAATCCCATAGAGTTAAGAACAGATGTGAGGAAACCCTTTTTGCTTTTGGAATAATTCCCATCTGGGCTGGCTGCAGCGTCCTTGTGCTCTGGTTATGGGGATAGCCATGCAGGCAGCCAGCTGCTGAGGCAGCCAGGATGCTCAAGGACTAATTGACTAGCTCATAATTAGATCTGGGGAGAAAATCAGGACAAATGGAAGCTGATTTTTATGATTATGATTTATTATTACAATGTTTACAAGCTGTGTCTGTACAGGTTATGGCTTTGTGTGGGGAGGACAGGAGATTGTTTGATTGAGATTGTTTTCTTTCTCCTGCAGACCTGGGTTACTCTTGGGTGTCGCAAGCAGTGCTGGTTGTGTCCAGAGTATAAAGAGAACAACTGTTGGAAGCTTTCCTTCTCATTGCTGCTCTCAGGAGACTCAAACCTCCCCTGCCTGAGTTGCCCCCTCCCTGCTCTATAGAGGCGATGGGGGGCTTGGCATGAGGCAGGATTGTCTGGGGGTGCTGTAGTCTCTCGTCTCTTGCACTGATGGTCTCACAGGAGGCTGAGCACAGGCTGCCAGGGTTCCTGTTGCTGAGGAGAAACCACCCACCTGCAGGCCTTTTTTTTTTTTGGGTTAGATGAAGGTTCTTGATAAAGCCAACAGTGTGTTTTCATTAGGCTCTGCCTGGACTGTCCTGGTGACTGCTGGCAGCAACTGGTGTTCCCTCCCTCTTCTGGTAGTTGTAGTGATGGGATCCCTCACCCAGGATGGGTCACTCCGCAGGTCCTGTCCTTAGTGTGTTACTGGAGATGGATAGAAGGCCTTGTAAAGCATTATGGCAGATTTTATTGTGACTCTCCACCAAGTCCTTTGCTGCTAGATAGGACTGGCTTGGGCATTGGAAGGGCATTGCTGGGGCTGTGTCCTTGCTGCACACAGTGGGCCATGCTCAGTAACCAGCAATGGGGTGGCTCTGGCTGATTTCAGGTATGTTTTATTGCTTGGCTGCCTGCTAATTCTGATAGCATACTGCATGTCATTGTATTTGTTGTTGTTATTCAAGCTGGTAACTGTTGAAGAGCAGCAGTTCCTGAGGGAACCACTATATAACACTGGAGTCTTAATTGTCTGGGATCCATCACCGTATCATGCAGAAATTCATGAGGTAAGGCTGAGTTTTTTCTAAATGAAATCAGGTTCACGTGGTTTGAAGTGCTTCTGTTAAACCACTTCCTCCTAATGTGGGCAATCACTCCTTCTAAGGCCATTCTTGTTTACCTTACCTTGTTTACCATGTTATTATAGATATATCCATGTGTACTTCTAGGAGTATCCCATGCATGAGTGCTCCTAAGAAAACACTTGCCTGTTCCTGATCCCTGTGAAGGGCCTCAGGCCAAGTATAATGGGTCACCACCTTTACTTGCCCATGGGCTGATGGCACAGGGAGGAGGTCACTGCTGGCTGCAGCAGTTGTCTCATTAGAGGATGATTTCCTCTCTCTGACAGTTAATCTAAGATTTGCTGAAGATAGGTGTTATCACTTATCAAGCACCAGTCAGCCATGGGATATACTTGATGCATTATGAATGGATTGGGAAACCCTCTGAAGATCTGTGTCAGCTTTCACGTGTGGGTGTGCAATCCCTCTAGCATTCACTTTGATTTTGAGTACAAAAGAGCGTTGTTTGATATGTGATGAGCTTTGGAGGCTCACAGTAAAAGCAGGTAGGAGTGAGTAGTCTATTATTTACTTTTATTTTAAGCTCTGGCTGTAACTGAGAGGTCTTTGCATTCCTTTCTTTGGCCTCCATTTCCTGTTTTCTCACTGATGTTTATTTCTGTGCCTGGTCCCATGGCTCCAGGAGGCATAAGGGTTTATGTACAGCAAGTTTAAGAGTCAGTAAAACCAGGATGGGATATTTATAGCATAGGGAAAAACATCTCAAAATTACTTTAAGAAAATGTAAATCATTCCTAAGTTTTTACTGAAAGGGGAAACTTAAGGATGCAAATCAACTCAGCCTGGTTCAGGAGGCTGACCTAGGAACACTTGCCTGCAGAATAGGATGCTTTGTATTGCAATCTGGAGAAGGATCTGGGTCTGTAACATTTAAGGTGGAGTTCTCAACATCATCTGCTGTTGGGGAGTGCAGAATGAAATTACAAAATATGCTGATCTCATTTAATGGTCCTTCACTGAGTTTTGGGGTTTCCCTGCTCTGTGTTCTGAGTCAGCTCACCACAGAGTCCCAAGGGGACAGTGAGTGAGGATGTGTAGGTGAGTGTGGCAGTGAGTGAGGGTGTGTAGCAGGATCTTTTTCCCCAGCAGCAGCAGGTTCACTCATCCTCATTTCCTGGTGATTACAGTAAAGTGGGCCAGAAATAAAGAATCTGACCTCTTGTTTCTGTTTTGCAGTGGTACAGAAAACCAGATTACAACTTTTTTGAAAGCTATAAGGCATATCGTAGTACACATCCAGAGCAGCCCTTCTATATCCTGAATCCGAAAATGCAGTGGCAACTCTGGGATATTCTGCAGGAGAATTCCATGGAGCATATTCAGCCTAATCCACCATCATCAGGAATGCTGGGTAAGATAATTGCCCTCTAAACTTCTGGTTCAGTTTTCAGGCAGGAACTCTCCAAGATGCCTTTTTTCAAAGACAGCCACAAATTTATGGTGCTTATCAGAGTTGTTTTTACAGTGTTTGTCTTGTGCCAAAAGTTAAGCTTCCTGTCTTCAGAGTAGCAGCTCAGTTGTATCAAAGCAAGTGGTTTGCAGCACCCTTCTGAAACAGGAGTTACAAACATGGCCCAGTTCCAGGTGGAAACAGGAGAGCAGACTGCAACACTGGGCAGTCTCTAGGATTTGTAGCTTCTAGTGCCAGAGCAGTTCCCACAGGGTGTGAGAGGAAGGATGTGTCTCCTGCAGGCTCAGATCTGGTCAGGCAAAAAAATCTGATTACTGTAAATGATTTCTAAGGGCGTGCCTGTTTCTTTTCCATATATTATTATTATATAAATGTGTGTGTGTGTGTGTGTATATATATTACTTACTGGGGGTCTGTGGAGGGTCAGACTGAATAGCTGCCCTGAAAAGGTCAGTGATATGCCCCCTTACTCAGTATGCCAACATCTTGCTTGTCAGCAGGCTAAATTCAGCCTCTCAGCAAAGTAACTCATTTTTCCAGTTCTGCTGTTGCAAAAGTTTTCCTACTTAGTGGAGAGCAGATCTCATGACCAGCTGAATAAAAAGGAGTGAACCTCTGGGGAAGCTGCCATGTATTTGAAATCACAGCGTAGATGTATAGTCTTGTTTGCCATGGAATGTCCAACTGCTGCGCTTCTGCCCTTTGTCTGCTCCCATCTTTGTTCCATCCCTGCTGGGGCAGAGGCACTTTCTGTCTCTGTGTAAACAGAGTTGCTTCATGTTTTTGCCAGGCCCAGCACCTATTAGATCATTGCTTGGATATGTGTAGAGCAGCTGTGTAACAGCATAATCAATGACTTCAGCAGCAGAATTGTTAACTGGAGTTACGGGCTTGAAGACACGCACGTCAGACAGCACTTCCTCCAAGGATTAACTTTGGGCAAAGTTACCTTGCTTTTGCTTTGTAAAACAAGTCACCTTGCCAAATTCAAGGGCATAGATGAGTTCCAGTTTCCATCTCTGTGTTGCCTGGAAGGCCTGAGTGGGATTGAAAATTTTCATTTGAAAAGGTGGATGAAAACATGTTTAAAATACACTTTAGGTTCTTTTAATGCCTTGCAGTTCCTCAAATTGTGCAGGGTCCCTGATGTCTCAGATACTGCATGAATTCTCTGTGATGTTACACATTGATTCAGTTTCTCTGGTATATTCTTGCTGTTTCTTGCCCTTAGAAGAAAAGTAGCCAGTAACTATGGCTTCCATCTGATCTGGCCAGAAAGGTGGCAGGCCATGCCCAGCACTGACTGGTGTCGTGTCCTCGAGTGGTTCCTGTGCCTGTCAGAAGACACCGGAGGGCAGCACTGCTCTGCTCCGGGGAGCCTGAAGAGCAAAGGCTGCTCGGTCTCCCTGAGCATCTCCCAGCACTGTCCCTTTCATATTCCCTGCACTCACAAGAGGCAGGTGGGACAAATGTAAAGGTCTCATCTCTGCTTATCCAAGCAGGTTTGAGATGGGCTGTTCATATCAGCTAATTGCAGTGCACGCTTGGCAGACACCCAAGTTTACTTGAAGGTCACAGATAATGGTAGCATTCTTAAAAGTTGTCCTTTTGGCATGGCTGTCACTGTAAACAATCTGCTGAAATCAGGTTGATCATACACTTTGCAAGGGAGGGCTTCAGGAAAGAGCCCTGTCTGGCCAGACTTTTCTCTCCCTCTGCTCTGAATGTTAATAAAGGAAACCCTTCCCCTTGGAGCTGCCTGCTCCTTGTTGGCTGCCCGTCCTTCTGGAATGTTTAATCCTCTCTCTGGTGTGACATGGAGGTGTCTTCTCTCTGTCCCTCCCCAGGCATCGTGATCATGATGACGCTCTGTGACGAAGTGGACGTGTACGAGTTTCTCCCTTCCAAGCGGCAGACGGACATTTGCCACTACTACCAGAAGTTTCACGACCATGCCTGCACCATGGGAGCTTACCACCCACTCCTGTTTGAGAAGAACTTAGTGAAGCACATGAACCAGGGCACGGATGAGGACATCTACACTCACGGGAAAGTTACCCTGCCTGGCTTCCGAAAAGTGCATTGCTAACAGATTGGTTTTCCTGTGTTTAGTTTTCCTTGACTTTCAAAGCACTTTTTAAATCAGGGTTGTGAGATTTGTTAGGTCTAAGCACTGGTGTGTTTTGACAGCTCTTCCATGTAGCAAGGCTTGCTCTTAGGACTTTGTTGACCAACTCTCTGAGCTGTAAGGCTCACTGTGGTACAGCCACCCCGTACCTGCATGAGTCACTGCAATAAATGGACTCCCAGTGGAGCCAGGCTCATGCAGCACGTGGATACCTCTGGCTTCATCTCAGCCGATGGTGGTGTAGGGGAGGCACAGGAGAGGCTTTCTAAGCAGAGATTGCACAAGTCAGGATCATTTGATGAACATAGTTTGGTTTGCTTCAAAGGGGTTGTGACAGCCAAAAACCTGGTCCATTGGGAAACATGAAAAATAATTTAAAATTTGTTCCCATAGTCAGAAGCTCTTCAGAGTAGAGCTGATTTATGGAAATGCTGTCAAGCTGTGTAATGATAAGCTAAACTTCTAGTCCAAAAATTTTGATTTTATAAACAGTCTGTGAACTTCCTTCCAAATTGTAAGACTTCTGAAACCACTCAGGTGACATTTTTGGCAAAGGAAGAGGGAAGCAATTCATAATTCAGTGAATCTTGCAAGACTTTTTAATCTTTTTACTTTTTTTTTTAATAATTTAAAATAAATTTTAGTGATCATTTCTTCTCCAGTACAGTGCTGGGCTTGGTACAGAAGAACCTTTACTTCAGAAAGATTTTGGGAAGATGCTCCAAGGCAAAAATGGGAGAACTCACTGGAAGTTGGTGCCTTTTTCCAGCTCTCTGCTGCTCTACCTTTGCAATTGTTGGTGAATTACTTGCTGTACCCAGTAACACAAACACCACAGAGCTGCTGCTAGATGAGTTCCAGCCCTCTGCAAGCCGACAGAGGGGATCTCTCGACTGCTGTGTGCTTTTCTGCATGGGGGGAGCAGGTTTGCCACTTCCATGCTTCTTGAGTGGTTGGGAGGGAGAATGTGCTCTGCTTCTCATGCTGAAACATGGGCAGAACTGAGAAGGGCAGCTTCTTCCTGCTCCAGGGACTCCTGTGGCACCATGGTGGAAGTGGTAGCTCTGCAATCTCTGTGTGTTGGTGAGAACACCTTCCCTGTCTTCTGTACTGGTGTGTTTCATCAGGTCTGTAAAGAAAGCTTTCTCTTCTCCTGTTTTGAATAAATCCTGTGAAGTCATTGGTCTGTTTTTGCCTTGGTGAATGGTAAATGTCTTGTCTCCATGGCCCTGGGGATTTGTACCAGCCTTGCACCAGAACAAGCTGCTCCCTGCTTGTTCCATGGAGCCATCAGCTCTTGCCCTGCTGCTGCTCCAGCTCGGAGCCTGCCTTTCTGCACATTCATCTCTTGGGATGGATTGGATCTGTCATTGTGTACAAATTGCATACAGGTAAAAAGACCCAGGTCCTCGCACTACTGCTCAGGAGCACCACATTCCACTAGGACAGGAATGCAGTGAAGGCAGCTGTGTCTTGGAAAGCATTTCTTTTTACTGCCAGGGGAAGAGAGAGGTTATGGAGGAAAAGGCATCGGGTTGCTTGGGAGAGCCACAGTAATCCTCTCCCCATCTGCAGTCTTGGGTTTTGACCGTCCTACCTCTGTTCCTTGGATCCAGGAGGTATCTGCCACAGCAACTTGCCTTCTGTGTGTTTAGGTGAGATTCAAATAGCTTCTGACTTTTTTCCTAGGCTGTTTCATCTGTTACTTCTCACAGCATTATTTTCCACCAACTCCCCTGCTGTGGAGACCAGCCCAGCCACCCTCCTTGGCTCGGGCTGTGGGATGGATGGATGGATGGTATGTGGCTTCTGGGAAGCCAGCACAGTCTGCCTGATGCTCACCTGGGGTCCCAAACCCACCTGCTCCCCTGCAGGGCTCCTGCAAGGAGACAAAATGTCAGATAGATTCCCCAGATGCCTCAGAACCCTCGGTTACTTAGGGGCAATAGTCTTGCACTGGGCATGGAATTTCAAATGTTAAGCTAACAGTTTTAGCTACACCCAACATGTGATTCATTTACAGTCTAAACAGAGTTTTACAGGAATTATGACAGCTTAAAATAGGCCAGTGGTAACCCTCTTTTTTTTCTTTTCTCTGCCTAGATGGAAATCTAATAGAGATTGCAAGTGATGACAAACGTGGTATTTAGGAGAGCCAGGTGTAAGTTAGTGGGCAGTAATAGCTAGATTGTAACAGAAGCGTCATGCCTCCTGTAGTCTCTACCATTTCCAGAGTGAACAGCTTTCTGCCCGTGTAAGGAAGGGGAAAAGGGCAACACTGCCCTTTCCAGTTAGCCACTGAAGGACTAAGTACTGGGAAGAATGTTCTGTAATTCTATGGGAAAGCTGGAAGATACTTCCAGCTGGAACTGGTTTCTACCCCTCTTTGGCTTTGCAGTTTTAGAGAGCCATGGACATGGGTGGGAAGAGGTTATCTGGTCAGACCAGAGCCCAGAGGAGGTAAGTGCCACTGTCTAGGAGTTCATGGTTGGGCAAGGAGGTATTTGGGTGATGTAAAAGGAATGACATTATGTTACTGGCAGGGGAACACTGGACTTCATTGTCTTTAAAGATTTTTCATTGTCTGGGCTGACAAAGCTGCTTGTGGGTTTTATGGTTTGCTTTCACGAAAGAAAAGGGGAAAAAAGTCACAGAAATTCAAACTGTATGCACCTGAGTCAACACACCCGTCCTAGCTGCCCTAGGAAGAATGGAGTGGGTGAGTGGGAACTGGATCTGACACCACACCAGTATATCAACAGCGATGGTTAAAAAGAGACATGCTGGCACTCCCTGAAGGGAAACACAAGCTGCCCCAGCCTTTGTTTTCTGTGCATGCACGCAGCTGAAGGTATGGGTACAGGCAGGATGGCTCATCCTCCTCTGCTCTGTGAAGTCTGACGCTCTTGCCCAGAGCTGTGGGTGTTTCATTTCACTTGTGAATTGTATCAGCCTGGCAGGGAAACTTCAGCACTTGCATCAGGTGGTGATACAAGGCACAGTATGGAAGCATCAGGCTTCATTTTGGAGCAGATAATTGGTGTGCATGGCTGTACAAACCTTAGGTTCTATCCTTGTGCATTGATAGGAGAAGTGAAAGTTGGAGTTTGTGGGGTTACCTGGTGTCACTGTGTTCAGCAAGGCATCACCTGTGGCTCATGAGCTCCCTGGGAAGTGCTGGGAGCAAGATGGGACCCAGCTGGCTTTGTGCCTCACTCCAGAAGGAGCTACAGATCAGGACTCCTTTTTGAAGACAACTTGCAAGGAAGAGGATGTGCTTATTTTTAGCTTAGTTTTCGAAGTGCAGATGAAGGTAAAATGGTGTCTCTTTCAGCTCTAAGCAAACAGCTGCTTCTCTTTTTGACCTAAACTCAGTGAGCTGCTTAACAGCCTTGTTGCATGAAAGGTAAGGAAAGTGGCTTCAGTGCACAGGACCGTGACTGGTCATCCAGGTAACACATTGGAGGGGGATCTGGTGTCTGTTGGGATTGATAATGCTCAGATCATGTCATGCACAGCTTATCTGCTGTTTTGGCCGTGGATGTGCAAGGCTTCTTTCAGGGGATTGTTCTAGAGGGTTGCAAACACAGCACCCTCACACCGTCTCCACTGAGAGAGGAAGGAGCCCTTGTAGGGGCCAGCCTTGGCACCTCTCGTCTTTCACCCACATCCTGTGAAATACTTCCCTCTGTAGGTAGGTGGCTCCTGCTGCTCCTTGTCCTCCAGGATGTCACCTCTGCAGAGGTGGCACGCGAGGACGTTTGTGTCTCCACGTTTTGCAAACTTTTGTATCTGTGTATTCATTTGCTTACACTTGGCTTGAAACTTCATGTGTGATAAAGGGAGAAGTTAACTTTAGTTGCATCTTTTGACAGCCAGGTGGACTTGAAGCTTAGTGCTCTACCATTAACTTGTGTTCAGTGTACAATGAAGAAGACTAATTTAGGGAGAAAATTTAAACAATGAGCATTTGAAAAAATAAAAAATTCCTCAGTTCAAGACATGTTTAAGCAAGATACATGGATGTTTGCAAAAGTAGAATGGAAGATGAGCAGTGAAAATCAGGCATGAGATGTGTTCTGAAGAATTGTTTGTTTAATGCAATTTGTTCCAAATAAGTCTCTGAAAGCCAGAGAAGGCTAGGAGCAGAGGGAGTGGACTGAAACTGGTTTGGTTTGGAGTGAGTGTCTTCTGGCAGAAGTTGGATCTCTTGGAGCAGAAACAGACACTTCCCAAACCCCAGTGAGCTTGGCTTGCTGTTTCCATCCAGGTCTGAGTGTGCTGCTGGTTTTGGATGTCAGTGTGCATGGAAAGCTATGCTTATGGGAACAAAACCAACTTGGAATGTCTTTATTTCCATTCCTGCAAATACCTTGCAGTATTTTTCCTGCCTGGCCCTGGCATCCTTTACAGAAACAACAGTGAGGGCCTTCCATGGGCCAGCACTGGTTCTAACCTGTGACAAACAAAAGGGTCCTTGTAACAAGGGGATTAAAGCGGCCAAACCTTTCCTAATCCTGCTCCAGGACAGCTCTGGTGTGTTATCACCTGTTCCAACCCCTAGGAATTCACACAGAGCCCTCCACGGGTGCTTACCTCGTACCACTCTGGTGATGCTGAAATGCCCTGGGCCATTTCAGGTCTGTAAAGGTAACTTGTCAAAATGGAGAGTATCTGGGTCTTTTCTGATAGTTAAAGGCAAATGAGATGCAGGGCCCTGGATGTTGGGAGTGGTACCAGCATTTGTAACACTCAGTTCCCAAAAGAAAATAAAAGTCACTAACATGTGGAAGTGGGCTGTATTTCATTAAAAGCCAGTTTCAGGTATATTCAGCAGCATAAAAGTAGGAAAACTGAATTGCATGCTTGGTGTGTAGTTTACATATTACAAAATTACTGTTATTTATGGTGCCTGAAATGTTACATAAACACTAATTTTAACCAGTATATGGAGGGGGAACTTCCTTAGTTTTCTCCTGCTCAGCTGAGTGTTCCACACCCATTCAGAAATGCGGAATAGCTGCATTACCACTTAAAATAATTCCAAAAAACGGAAGCTGATCTATAACTGGGATAAGTCACTGAAATATCCTACCTTCAAGGAAGCTATAAATCATTTCCATGAACTGAGAATCTGTTTCCCCTCTCAGTTGCCTGTTTTTTCCTTGGGTATCTTCACAGACGTTATCCTACTTGATTCTTTCTTGGTTTACCAAAGATACATTAAAGGCAGAAATTTCTTAAGCAAATATGTGTGAAGGGGGCATTTGCATTGGAGTTTAGGAAGAAGGCTGAGCAAACAGTTAAGGCTGGACCACCAGTGCCTGGGACAAAGTGCAGAGCAGTTTCTTGCTAGGGGAACAGAGTTTTACAGGGAATTTGGAAGGTGCTGTCTTGTCCCAGGTGCCAGTTTAAGGCAGTTTGTATGGGATGTGTGAACCGGGACTGAAGCCAAAGAGTTTAAGGGAAACAACAAAGAAAAAGTGTTTTGTTAGAACTGAGATGCTCAAAGCAGTTTTGACAAGAAGCAACTTAATCTTGTTGAAGTAGGACTGTCATGGCAGATAATTTAAGTTTGACCAGGCTAATTGTGACCTATAGGTTAGATAAACTCTTTTCTTGTTTTTAATAAGTAGGAGCTCTAATATGCATAAATAAGATATGCAGTCTCTTATTTATTTTTCTTTCTTGCTCCCAGTTCTAGAGCTTGTTTGTGTAGGGAGATTGGTGAGTGACTGGGACAATGAGATGGAGATTTGGCTTTGAATGGCATGAGGTAATTGTGTGGGTAAGTTGTGTATCCTGGCAGCAGCCTGAGCTGCCTGTGTCCAGCTGGTCTCTGGAGGTGCCAGGTGTGTGCAGTGCTGTTTCTGCCCCATCATTTCAAACCCATTGTACTCTTGTTGAATCGGCTTTGAAGGTTGAGCTCTCTGAGACAGCTTGAGCTGTCTTTGAGCTTGCCTCACAGCTGAGCTGTTGCCTCTGAGCTTCTCTGTTGAGCTCGTGTGGAGGTCTGAGGTGTCCCTGTGCCCCAGGGCAGACACTGCCTCCTGCTCTGGGTCATTCTGCCACCAAGTGCAGGTGACACAGCTGTAGCTGGGAGTGGCTGCTTAGAATTCCACCATCTGACTGCCCATACTGGTGAGGGATGCAAAAAAAGAGCCATAAAATAGGTATGTTTTCATAAACTGAACCCACACAGTCATTGTTGGATTGACTTTTCACTGGCCCTCCCCAGACCCTGCTGGGACACTGGGGTGAGGTGGGGGTGGCTGGGGGATGCTCTGGACAAACCTGTATTGCAGCAATGCCAACCTCTGTGTTCCTCACTAGTATGGAACTCAAAAACTTTCCTTGGGTGACAGAGTAACAAAACCATCTCCTCCCTGGCTGTGTCCTGCAAGGAAGGAAGGAGGCCTCTCCAGATCTCAGTTCTTGGTATGTATAAAGCAAACAAGGGCAGAAAAAGTGAATGTGAGTGGGTCTGGGGTACCTGGGGACACCTGGAACTGGAAACTGTCCCTATCCCTGGCCTCCTGATGCCTTCCTGCCTGCAGACACCCAAACCTGTGCCCTGAAGGAATTCTGATTTACTCTGGTTTAACTTTACACTTTTAGTTAATAAAGAAATACAATGATGGTGCTACAATGCAGCATTGTCATATGTGGCAGAGAATGGAAAAAACAGCAAATGAGTAGCCCTGGTAGTATGTATGAACAAGGAAATGGTATGTCAAGAAATCAGCTATTTTTATCACTGTTTGCCATAAAATGAACAGTACAGGAAATAGTTTAAAGCTCAATTAATTTTCAGTTCTCTTGAATACCCATGAATATTAAAGCAAAGCTTGTGCTGCCCCCTGCTCCCCTCCTTTCTGTCCAACCCTGTCACCCCAAGTGTGTCAAGGGCCACACTGGCACCCAGGGATTCCTGCTCCATGGAGGAGCTGTGTCACCCCACTGCACCTTCCCCTGCCCCAGAAAGTCCCCAAGGGGCTGGAAAGGGACAGTGATGGTTGTGGGTCTCTCCTTTATGAAACCTGTGTGCTTCTCCTTTACGAAAGCCGTGTGTGTGCCTGTGGTCTAATCCCACCACTGTTCTCTATCCATCCATTCTTGGGAGCAGATGGTTTCTGTAGAGCTGTGCTTGGTATTTCCATAGCCTCAGCATTACATGGATGCTTTTATTCACTAATCTTTCAGTGTAAGCAATAAAGCATCTTTGGAAAAGCTGATACACAGATTAAAAGCAGCTGAGCTATCCCATCACCTGAAGTCATGCTTTGTTTTTTGCAAAGTGTAATTTGTCAGCACACACCTCTTAAATTCCCCAGCTGTAACTGTGTGTGGGGGAGGGGGGTGTCACAGGGGAGTTGCTCAGAGAAAAACCAATAAATACAGAAAAGTTTAGCCTTGTGGTTTGCTGAAGCAGGTGAAGCTGTGGTTGTAATGCAGCAAAAAGCTCATTAAAGCTGAGGAGAGGGATGCAACTCTAAAGGAGTTTTACAGTACTAAGCAGGAGGTACCAGTATTGCACAGCAGGTGTATGTGGGAGCTGTGCCCCACGCTGCTTTCAGCACAAGGCCACTAGAAGGGCAGATTTTTGTATCTCTGGTACAAACCATATGGAGGTGGATACAGCTGTTTGTGCCAAGCATTTTGTTACAAAATCCCTGTACTGCAAAGCTTAGCTTAATCCCTCCAAACTCCCCAAAGCCCTTGGGAGCACCTGAGTATCTTGCCTGAGTTTTTCAGTCGTGATGAAGTTGCACTTCAAAGCTCCTCTATGGATCAGCAAATGCCAGAAACACTTCATATTTTCCTGTCAAGCAGGGCTGCGCCTCCAGTGACTGCTCAGTACAAGCCTGAGAATTGCAGTGCTTACACAAACTCGTGGAGTCGGTGACATCTGTCTGACCTGCTCAAGTTAAAAATTTGCTCCCTGTTTATTTGCTAATGTACCTTTTGCTTTGATTCATAAAGATAGTGATCTGGCACAACTGAGTACAGTATTTCCAAGAACACAGCTCTTAAAAACAGCTCTTCCTTTGAAGTCAGAAGGTGATTATTTCTACCAAGAGCAGCACTTGGCACTTGTTCATGGTCAAACAATAACAAAAGCTTAGTAATCATCAGGGAAAGTAACCAGGAAACGGCATGTTGGGTGTGAATGGGAAGAGCTGTGCAACCATTTTCAGGAAATTCTATATAACAAACAAAACAAAAGCCCCAGACCAATCTTATCAGCAACATATCTAATGGGCAAAGTACTTGACACGCACCTTCACACTTGGTGCTCAGGAGTGCCCTGAGTCAATGTGATTTTGTTGCAGTATTAATATTTTAAGCTCCTTTACTGAAGTAAATTCCCAGGCACCTGTAAGAAATCCTGTGGTGCTACAGCAACTTTCCATTTGCAAATGTGAACAAGCCCTTGCCTGGTGCAGAAACTGGAGCATCTCCCCTTGGGTGACTGACGCGAGGAGCCAGTGCTCCGTGAGGAGGCTGCAGGGAGGGGGTTTGTGCTGCAGTGCTGGGTTCCTTCTCACTTTGCCAGAGTTGTGCTGTTCAGTGTGATTTGTTTGTGTACTCCTGGGACTCTGCTGGCTTTTATTGCCATATGGGATGTGTGTGTACAGGCATAAGGGGAAGAAGGAAAAAACTGCACAGTGAAGCAGTGGTGTTTTGAGCAAGAATGGCAGTGAGGGGCATTCCTGGATTTCCTATTAAATCCAATATTCAGGATTCCTAACAGTACAGCGATATCTGTTGGGAGGATGGAATTTGGGTAGTGGAAACATTTGCACATGCTTCAGGATGTGAGCAGGTGCAACCAGTGGGGATCTTCACACTTCAGCTAAAGGCCATGTGTAAATGAAAATGAGTTTCTTTCATTCAACTGCTGTGTAATGAATTTTGCCTGCCTTAACTGAGCTCCCAAGGTCAGTGCTTCCAGTCCATTCAGGTTGTCATTGGTTGGTCAGCGCCTTCACTGCCACTCTTTGGCTGTTTAGTTTTGTCGTATTTGAGGTAATTAAAGCCACTAGTGTAGTCTAAAATCAGCTTTCTGATGTCTGCTGCCACAGCAGTTCCTCAGTTTCTCTCTCAAGATTCATAATCTGATTCTTTTAGATATCTGGCTGGAAGAAAAGAACTCAGAAAAAAAAAAAGGCCTGAATATATCAAATAGGATAAAATCACAACCTCCTCTCTCCAACTGCAGTAAATACTTTCCACAGTAAAGTACACACTTAAAACAACTTTTGGTACATGTCATAAAAACTTGCAAAATTGCAACTGTCTCATTACAAAGCTAAGGAATTGAGTATTTAAAATGAGTATTTAAACTTGAATTGTTTGAGGGAAAATACCTGGAGCCTGATAGTTTTCTCATGTGAAGCAATTTAGCATCACCTCAGAACAGCAATTGTCCGTGTTTGGGGAGTTTCCTATCCCCAGTCCATTAGTTTCTGTTCACATTCTGAAGTGTTTCTGTCCCCTTGAGACAGGTGGAGTCAGCCAAGAGGTGGGATTGCACTGGTGGGTGAGCTGGACCATGGTCGGTGGGGAAAAATAACATGTGATGGATTCTTCTGTGTTCTCTTGGGGACTTGCACAGGAGAAGGGAGTGCAGCTGGGAATGTGCTGCCTCCTGCCCCCCGCCAGCCCCTTCTCTGCTGCCTCTGGGCAGGGGGACAGGGCAGCTGCTGGGGTAGCAGGGGCAGTGGTTCCACCTGCCAGCGGGCTCTCAGGGCAGGAGAGTTCCCTCTTCCATGGGGATACTCTGTTGCACAGGGTCAGGAGACTCACATCCCTGCCTATTTTCAATAAATTGGGAACAAATTTATACCCTTCTATTTCAACCATTAAAGTATGTGCATGTGGCTTTTCCCCTCTTGCATCTTTTTTTCTAATTATAATTTTCTGACATACTTCCTGGAAGCCAAAGTTATTAACATTTATCCTCCCAGGACTGAATGCATCTGTGCAGCTCTGAATCACTCTTCCAATTACAAATTAATTTATCCATTATTGCTCTTTGCTGCGATGAGCAGCAATGAGCAACGCAGCAGTCTTAGACTGAAATTTGCCGAAGGGAAGAAGTAACGTGTCTCTGGTGTACCTCTGGGGCTCAGCTTCGTGAGAGGTGTTTTGAAACAGGCTGAATGTTTGGGAAGGCAATAGGGGAAGTGTGATGACTGATTTACTCCAAGGAGCTTTACAGTGTGCAAGTGGGACAAACCCCCAGTGCAGGAGAGCTCCCCAGGGCCTGTCCCCCTCACCTTCCCTCCCTGACTCTTGGGGCACCAGCTTTTAAATTAGCCTTGGCTTTCTCCCTGGTCAGGAGAGAATGGGGATTGCTGAAGGAATCTTAGTGCTCCAATTTGCAGACCAACAGCAACTTGCAAAAGAAGTGTTTGTTTAACTGGGTAGCTTAAGATCACTCTTCCCTGGATTTGGAAAACAGGCGGATACTTGGCTGTTTGTTATTCAAAAGTGAAAAGCTGTTAAAAGTATTCTTAAAATATATAGGTGGTGGAAAATCAGTAAAAAGCTTTTAGCTGTTTCCACCACAATGAAATCTGCAGTGTGTGTAGCCCAAACTTTGGAATGACTGGTGAGAATCCCTGTTAGAGTAACAGAGCCAGTCGTCCTGAGGAAGCCTGCAGGGAAATCATATGCCTGAAATGTGGGAAATGGCATTTGCTTTGGGATTATCTGCCAAGACAGAGAACCATCATGATCAGTAAGTCAATATCTGGAGGGCATTAGCATGAGAACCTGCTGTGCGTTTGGGTCAGCAGTGAAAAGACATAAGCTAAAATCCCTTTGGGGTCACCTGAGCTGCACCGAGGGCGCTCCCACTGCATGGCTGCACATCACTCAAAGGCAGAACTGACACCTCACCTGGGGAGCTGCTCATTAAAAGCCAGCTGTTTGGGAGCTGCAGTGTCACTTGCCTGGATCTGACAGTTATTCAGTAAATAAACCTCTGCCTTGACAGATGGGTCAGCTCGGAACTCCGAGTTGGGGGTTTGGGTTCCTGCCTTGGGTTGCACCCACTCAAGAGAAGCACAGCCTGGCCAAGCACATTAATTTCTGTAACCCCCTCACTTGTCTGGTCAGTTCCATCAGGTCTAGATGGATTTCCTCTGTCCCCCTTGTCTTAATTGTTTTATCTGACAGCAAATTCAGACAAGTTCAACTAAAATAAACATGCCCTCTCTTTTCTTGGAAGCGCTGATCCCTGTTTGTTAGACATGCCTGTGACCTCCCATGTTAATTGAGCAACTTTCCGATGCAGCGTGGGGGTAAACCTCTCCTCTAGTTTGGCGTCAGATGGAAAATTCAGGAGGTGGAGGCATTTCCTGCTGAGTGGGTCTTGGAAATGTGCACAGTGATGAGCAGCCCTGCTAGTGCTGCCTGCCTGGGGCAGCTGTGTGCAGCAAGTGCCCCTCTCCAGGAGCAGGGAATTGCTGATGCCAATGGGCTGGTTCCTGACACCAAATCAGGAGCCAGGGCTCCTGGTTCTATTAGCAGTTTCAGTCTCAGCTGAAGATGTTTTAGCACTGGACAGCCTGTCTGATTAATCTTATTCTCCCTGATTTACCACTGTGTCATTGTCTGGTTTTCAATGCAAAGTGGTGGGGGCTTTTAGGCAAATTATCTTAAAAACCCCAACATGTAGAATTAAGATTGAATGAAGATTCCTGTTGCTAATCAATCTTCCTTTATTCCATAAACATACTTTTATTCTATCATCATCATTTTGAATTGAAGGGACCTTTTTTGTTATTTACCATATTTATAAGTCAGTTATCTTGGTTTTTTTCTTTGGTTTTCCTTTCCTTCATTTGTATCTCAGCTGTAAGATAGGCCCTTCAAGATGAAAGCCATAACTGATGCTGGGATTTAGCAATGGAAAACCCTGATGTGACTGGAGCGTGCCCACTGTTCCCTGGATCCGAGGGGTCACTTGGTCCTTGGCACACCCTGTCCTCAGCTGAGTTGGGCACCGAGTGGTGGTGCTTCTGGTGCTCTGGCAGGGCCTGCTGGGGGAGCAGAGCTGTGCTGGGGGAGCAGAGCCGTGCTGGGGGAGCAGAGCCTCACTGGGGGAGCAGAGCCGTGCTGGGGAGCAGAGCCCTGCTGAGGGAGCAGAGCCGTGCTGGGGAGCAGAGCCCCGCTGGGGGAGCAGAGCCGTGCTGGGGAGCAGAGCCCTGCTGAGGGAGCAGAGCCCTGCTGAGGGAGCAGAGCCGTGCTGGGGAGCAGAGCATCGCTGAGGGAGCAGAGCCCCGCTGGGGAGCAGAGCATCGCTGGGGGAGCAGAGCTGTGCTGGGGGAGCAGAGCCCTGCTGGGGAGCAGAGCCGTGCTGGGGGAGCAGAGCCCTGCTGGGGGAGCAGATCCCCTCTGAGGGAGCAGAGCCGTGCTGAGGGAAGGGCTCTCCGTGCAGTGCACGTACAGAGGTCACTGCCGGCCTTCCACGCAAAGAGCTTTTTTTACTTCTGCCGAGATACTTGAGATCTCAGTGCTGTTCATGCTAATTTTAAACTCGTAAGATGTTTCTCATGGACTGTTTATAGACTGGTTGGCTCTTCAAAGACCCAGAGGGACTTCTTCTGTAGAGCAAGCCTGAGAACTTCACTCAGGGAGACTCGCCAGGAACCCAAGCCTTCATTTATTATACTCAAATATACAGCTCACTAAACTGGGTGAATCCTGCAGACTTAATGCAGCTTCTCAGCTTGGACTGACCACATTGATGCTGAGGGAACTGCTCAAAATACCAAATAAAGGCTTGTATGTGTATGGATGTGTGTGGGGCTGGGGTCAAAGAGACTCCAGTACCCCAAAATCTGTACCTTTTGAAAACTAGGCTGCTGAGTGAGGATCTTCTCCAGCTGCCATGCTCCTAAAAAGTTAGAAGACCACATACATCCTCACCAAGGACAACTTATTTTGGAGAAGTCAGTTTTCCCACCTGACTGACTCAGTGTGCTGTAGTTTCCTACCTGGTGTCTGTTATGCTGAAAAACTTGCAGCCTGACTGGATTCATTGTTTTGGAGCTTAAGGAGAGAGTTAAATCCCTCTTCTGCTTGGTAGTGCACATGCAGAGGTTTCTTTCTGAAAGCAAACCCCTCTGTAGTGAGGATTAAGCATCAATGGGCAGAAATAAAGACAAAGAAACAAACAGTCCTCTCTGAGGTCATTATAGAAGGCACTGTGCAATAATATACCTCAAATTTTTGACTGTATTTGGGTTATGTAGATGGACAAGATAGGATCTTTCCCCTCTGCATCCTCAAATTCCAGTTTGATGTGAGTGAATTGTTAAACCCAGGCAGTTCAACAAAGGCAGGTAATTGGTCATATAATGCTTATATAAATCCATTTCCAGTTCTTGTGATGGAACAGGGTTGTGTGCACTTGGACTTTAATCATGTTCTTTTATTTTCCATCTTTCTTTAAATAGATGCTGAAATTCCTTCTCCATTGTTCATCAGTTTGGGCTGTATAACTGTGTCAGTTGATAATTTAGAGCAAGTGGAATAGGATCCTCTCTATTCACTCCTCCCATGTCTCCTTTGAAAAGATATTTTTCTTCTTGGATCACAGCAACTTCTGGAAGTATTTGTGGCTGGCACTTAGTGCATTTTTACTACATTTAGATCATAAGGGTGACACTTGCATGAACCCTCATAAGTGGAGCTTTTTTCAGCATCTTTGCCTTCAAAAGCACTCCAGGCTTTTAAATCTCATCCGTGGGAGGTACTTTGCAAGGGTTCATTAGGTGTGAGCAGCAGGCTTTGATTTATTTGATGAAAACATGTCTGTGGTGTGTGAGGCTGGCTGCTGTGGGACTGCAGCAATGAGAAATGTGGTCTGTTAGCAGCACTGAATGTGGCATGGCAAATGTGCTGCCACTGGGACGTAGCAATGGGCCTTCTGTGAGCTTGTTAAGACCTTTGGCTTTGTTTTCATCTTTGGTTATAGCTGTGGCTTAGAGAGCTGCAGGTGTGCAGCTGGATCACGCTGTCTTGTGGCCATCAGCAAATTAGTGGTGATGCCTCATAAAACCTCTTGTGGACTGGGGTATCTCCAGAGGCTGGGGCAGGCCAGCCCTGTGGCAGGACCCTGTGATGGTGTTGGGGTGGGATATGCTGGGATGTGCTGTGCCCAGGCCAGGGCAGAGCTGTGGGAAGGAGCTCTCTGCTCACAGCAATCCTGCTTCCAGACCCCTGCTGGTGCAGCCCTGCCTCTGCTGAGTAACTAATCCAAATCATTGCAGTGGTCTTCACCTCATGGGAAGCATGGGAAAGGGCTGGCAGGAGCAGAGCTCCATGATGGATGTGTGCCTTTTGACAGCCTTCGCCATGTCCGGAGCTGTGGTGCATCTTGCACATGAAGGAGTGGATGCTCAGGGCCAGATCCTGGCATTAGCAGGGCAGGGACTGCCTCTGCTGACAACCCAGTGTTTGCCCTTTGGAGGACTTTTGGCTGTGTGAGGATGTGGAAAGTCAACCTGAATTAACATTTGAGAAACCAGATCGTTTAAATTGGTTAAACCCTCCTGTGGACTTGGATTTCAAACCGTGTTGCTTTACTATCAGGTAATTCAGATAAATTACATCTGAAAGTAGAGTAAGGACCACTCAGAATCAAAACAACTTAATGCAGATCAACCCATTCACTTTAAATCCACACTCCTAAGTTAACTCCAGACAGTTTCCCTCTGTGTCCCCCTGCAGGCAGGTGCAGGGCCCCAGAGCCCTCCAGAGTGGTTCTTTTCTCCCAAGCAGAAGCAGTTTTTAAGTAAAGAAATTTGCTGGCCTAAAATTGCCTCCTCATTACTTTTTCCCTTGCTGGAAACAGCCTCTCTCTCTCTGCTGAGGAGCAAACATTGTAACGTTACAATTAATGCCACCATTGTAATTAAGAGCTGCCTACCAAACACTCTCTGCTCCACTTTAATTGGAAAATCTTGTGGAAGGACCTGGAAAAGCTCTCAGTCTCTGTCATCAGTGACAAATTTCACTGGCAGTCCCAACACTGCTGCTAAAATGGTCCTTTTACATTTAAACACAACTGATAACTTACACTTTATGCAAGAGGCAGGATTCACACTTAGCTGAGTGCTGCCTTCCAGCCTTCTGGCAAAGTAAAACTAGTAACATGTTCTAAAGTAAAATTACATGCAAGCACATGTATGATGATCTAGAGCTAGAGAATTTGATGCTGCCTCCTCTCTCCTGCTAAGAAAAGGTGCTGAAAGGCCTTCTGCAAGAAAACCTATGGGGGGAAATGAAAGGTGCTCTGCAAAAGTTGTTAATGGACTGCAAGTTCAACTGGCCCTACCAGCAGGACTTGCTGGTGTTCAGTGAAAACAAGAAAATCAAGGAATCAGGAAAAGAAAAGGGGCTGCCTCTTATATTCTCTCTACTTGGGTTGCCAAAACATCATGAAAGTGTTGCACAATCCTTTATGGGCTGCTTAAAGTACTGGTGTCATTCTGCTGTAATTTGTTCATCTGTTATTGAACTTGCTTATAGTTTGATGGGAAAACCCAATAAACATAAAATAATTTTCTGGGGGCTGGATGTTATTTCAGTTGTCAATGGTGGTGCACTTTTTTGGGCAATATTCTCTGAGGCTTAAGGAAGAAAAAAGCCGTCTAGCCCATGTAGAAGACAAAGTCAGTCACTATAGCAACTGCAGTGAATGTTAATCGCACTAAGTTTAGTTCTCCCCTGGTACTGTGCTATGTAAAAATAACGTGTATGTCAGCTTCCCACCTTTCGGGGTGCTGTCCTGGCCACAGACCTGGCCTGCTTATTGACAGAAACCCTGCAGGGTAACTGCAGAATGAGTGCTGGCTGTGCCCTCTTGCATGTGGCCAGTAACCCCAAGTTTCCTTGGGAGTTAGCTCCCTGCAGCTCCAGCAGGTCTTCCTCCTTCTCCTATAGGACCTGTGCTTGTTCTGTTTCTAATGTGGGACGTGGGCCTTTTAAAGCTAAGCTGGCATTTATGTGCAATTCCAGGTGAGGCAGAGGGTGACTGAGAACTGATTTGCTTAAAATTAAGTTTCGGACTGTGGGCCTGAAGCTCTCTTACAGTGGTGAGAAAACTCCCATTGCCTGGCGAGACTTTTCCTCAGTGTTTCTTCCTCGTGTTTGTTCCTGAAGCAGGGTCCACACAATCCAGATATAAAAGGAAAGAATACTTGAAAGCTTTTTCTCTAATCAGTACAAGGGGGTCTGTGTCGCTGGGAGGTGACATCTGATGTGTCCCAAGGGACACTGCAAGGCTCCCTCACGTGTGTGCTGTGAGCGTGGTGGTTGTGCTGCAATCATCCTTTGTTGCTTCTGCCTGATGCTGGGAAGGGGGAGCTCTAAAGGAAATGGGGCTACTTGGAACTGTTTAATATTAATTTCCTTTCTGGTATCAATTTTGCTTGACTCTAAACCCAGTTCTTGGATTTGCATCTGAAAACTCTGCAAAGTCTCTCTGGGGATATCCTGGGGGTTACTAGAGATTGGGTCTGCATGCAGTGAAAGGCCAACGTTCAAAGCCAAACAGCTTTTCCTCAGCACAAAAAAAAAAAAAAAAAAGGATACAAAGTAGTGCTAGGAGTGAGTTTTGGTCATTTAGCTCATTTTTCATATATTGAAGGTGCTGAAAAACAGCTAAGGGAAGGCTTGACTCATTGCTTAACATCCCATAATACTGCTGGTTACACAGCTACAGTGCTTTGTTTAAAAAAAATCCAGAAATCCAGGTAAATGGTTATGAAATGATCATCTCTTTTAATGGCAGCCATTGCAGACAGCAAATGTACTTGCTGAAATGAAATTACAAGCTGCTCATAAATCTCAGAAAGCACAGAGCTGTACGCTCATTGAAAAAATGGGAGCTGTACCTCCTTTTCAAGGAGAATTTTACTCTCACTTTAGAAGTGTAAATTGGAATTTGGGGATGTTTGTGTTTGGTTTTGTGTTGTTTTGCATGTGCTGGTGTGTGTGTGGCCTTTTCTGTATGCTTTTTATAAAACTGGTATCACCTAGATCGTATTATCCAGCAAATTGGCCAGAGTATCCCCAAGGAACTGTGGGGCAGCACAAGTCAAGTGCAGTTGCTGTGTCTCTGGTGCCATATCCTGAGTATTGTGTGAGAGCTGTGGCAGTGAGTCGTTCAGGAGATAAGGCTGGTGAGGTACCACAGGAGAATATTTTTATTTTTAGCTACAACCTCCTGCATGTTTCCATTCAGGGCAGTTACAAGCTGCTCTCTGGAGCCCAGTTGCAGGAGGTGTTTGCAGCAGGTTACAGGGTTACAGAACAGAAACCAACAATTTATGTTGAAAACATGCATTTGTATCACAAACCATGAACTATTTAACACATCAAAGACACGTACCAACGCCTGATTTGTATACTCTAGGACAGAACAGATCCTTGCATCTACAAAAACCACCAGTCACAGAGCTGCAATATTATTATTAATGTGGAAATTCATATTGGAATTTAACAATCCACCTGGAGACAACAGCAAGGGAAAAAACAAACTGAATAATTCCTGGCATGCTTTCTAATCTGAAAATAATAAACTACCCTTTAAAAATATGTGCTTGGGAATAAATAATTGATTAGTATTGCTTAGAGGTAAGTGCATCCACTGCTTTGATTTCATCCACTAATATAACCTCAGTGAAGGCTTCATGGGTTCTGCTTCTGTATTTTAAAACATTTGGTGTTATTTAGGTTATTAGTACAATTGTGGTTTAGGGATAAAAAAAGAAATAGGTTGTGAAATAATGTTGTGACTACAAGGAAGCTTTTGTTAATATTGCAAAGAAAAAATAAACCCACATCCCTGGAAGAAAAAGACAGCTTTGATCATCTGAAAAATCAAAAATATCCTTTTGGAACAGGTACCCTGGTAGTGATATGCACAGAGTGTTCACTCACCCAGACCCCTGTGTTGGCTAATATATGGTAATTAAAGCATTGTGATACAAGTTTTTGACAGCTGTGTTGGCAGGGCTGTGGATTTGCTGCTGTGTGAAACTCCTCTGAAAGATGGCATTTTCATGTAGTTTGGGATTTGAAAAGTAATTCTCCACAGAAGGGTGCTATTTCATGTTTTCCTTCCAATTTGGGATGAAAATATTGTCAAAACATTGAAACTGTGTTCAGAGTTAATGAGGGAGAAGGTTGTTCCTTGTTTGTCTGTTTATAACTCTTCCTCCAGCTGCACTTCTGCAGCTCTCCAGTGCTTTTCTGTTTGTAGGAGACACCATCTGTCACCTTCCTTCCCAAAGACGGTCCAGGAGGAAGGTCCTGTGGAAGGTCCCCAGCCAACTTTGCTGATGGGGTCACGGGGACTGTTCTGGGTAAAACCACTCTGTTCCAGCTCCTGCTCAGTGCTGCAGGGTTTCACTGGTGCACTTCCCTGCTCACAGCCTGCACTCACTGGCCTGGCCCCTCTGGCTCCACAAATGCCCTCATACCCACACTTCCACAAAGGGCTGGAATCACTCTTGTGTTTTCCTAATGCTCACAAACTGGCAGATTTCCAGAGACAAGGGCTGCAGCCAGCTGAGTGCTGTGCATTCAGAGTTGCTTCTTCACTGAGTGTTGGGAGGAAGTTACTGTTTGGTGCAGTAAATTTGTAAGCTGAAAATTAAAATGAAAAGCCCCTAAAATATTTATTTTCTTAAGCTTCAACTGCAATTTCTAAAGTTTGAAACATAACCAATATATGCACTTTAAATTTTAGTAGAGCTTTTGTAACTGCATAGTTCTTCATGATCTCTTCAGGTTTGTATTGAAAAGCAATGTGAGAGTTTGTGGAGGAGCACAATCCAAACCAGGGAGAGAGGGACCATCTGCAAGTTGATCATTCCCTCCTGGAGAGCCTGGTTGCCTCCTCTCTTCACATGCAGGTTGTTTCGTGGAGCTGTCCTACAGCATTGTGCTCTGGATCTCTGTTTTGTGGTGGGTGGGTTTGGTTGGGCTTTGGTAGAAGGGCTTTAGGGGTTTTGTTGTTGCTTTTTTAACCTTTTTCTAGAGGCATCTGTGGGGTTTTTATTTCGTTTTCTTCCAAAACTCCCATAAAGCTCCTGTTATTTGATTAAGAAAGAGAGTTTGCTAGGCAGAGCAATGGCTTACTGGTGAAAGCAGCCTCTGGGGGAGCAGACAGGCAGGTCTCCATTATCAATGCAGCTCCAAACTGAAGTTATCTGGCAGAACTCTGCCATGAGGCCGGGAAGCCCCAGAGGCAGTGGCTGCAGTGCTGCTGGCCCGGCAGCCCCGCTCAGGAGCCGCAGGGAGCCTGGGGCACGGCCCCTGCAGCTGCCGCGGTGTGCCCCGGTGCTGGGCACGGGCTCTCGGCCCAGGGCTGCCCGGCCAGGGCAGTCCCTGCAGGGCCAACATCACCCTGTGCCTGCTGCAGGGCACGGCAGGGCCTGGCCAAGGGCTTGGCAGAACTCACGGTGGGTTTGTTGCATCTCAGAAGCGCCACAAAGCACCTGTAAAACTGTCACATGAAGAGAAGAGCAAGTTAGCAGGAATTTAATTCATCTCAGGTTTTATAAGACAGGCTTTAGCTCATGGTCTTTATATTAATTAAGTTCCTGGGATAGCTCTGAAACAACATGGATATAATAATATTTTCTATTAGAGGTTGAAATGTTTTGTAGAAAAAAAAATTTCATTGTGCCAAGAGACCTTGACCTCAGAACAAGTAGTGCAGAGGGGAGAGAGCCATAAACAAAATTCTTGGACAGTTTACAGGCCTGTAACAGTTGCCCTGTTTTTATTGATTACAAATATTCCTGACTTTATGGCAGTGCAGAGAATAGAAGGGACTAAATGCTCTCCAGCCCCCTTTCAGGATTGTAGGATCCTGTCACCTGACTGAGCTGATGCAAACACTGCTGGGGCACGGAGATTTTGGGGAGCTGACAATCACTTGTGCTGGCCTGCAGTCAGGTTATGGACATATCCCACTGCTAAAAGTGTGGTATGGATTGAGCTAATTGAGTTACCAGTGAAATTGATGCTGGCTGGTCTGATTTGTGTTTGACCCGGGAAAAGATGAAAACTTGGTTTAAGCTCTCAGAAGGAGTTGGTTCAGTATCCATAACTGAAGGGATTTTTTCAGTTGCATGGCAAAACATTCTGTGTATCTGAGAGCAGAGGGAATGTGCTAAGCATGAAGGTAAGGAAACTGCCTGTAGCTGGAAAAACAGGCATTTTAGGTGGTGTGGGTTGTGTGCATGGCCTCCCTACAGCTGCAGGGTCAAACACTGATAACTGATCTCTCTACACTCAAGAATCCAAAACAACATTACTGGTAATTCTTTGTACAACACAGCTGCTAGCAACAAGCTCTGACAACTCTTATTATCAACAGCCAAGTGAAAAATCATGCTGCTTTTTCATCAGCAGCCTTGCTTGCTGGGGAAAATGGCTTTTTAAAAGTTTTACACAATTTTTGTGCCAGCTGAGGTTCCTTTTTTTTTTTTTAATGAGAAACTGCATTTTCTCAGGATTAAAAACTTAGTTTGGAATAATCATAAATTTTTTATCAGCCTCTCACCACTGAGCATTGAAATATGAAGCAGCTTAAAAACTTGTGGGGAGTACTGTCTCTTTTCTAGCTTTTGCTTTACCCCCTCCCCTCATGGTCAAGCTCATGTGGCTCTTCCCTGGTACCTTTCTGTAGCTGTTTAATCCCCAGGAAATTTCTGTTACAGCATGAGAGTCTCTTCAATCTGTTTGACCTTCACCTAGTCCTTGCTTGGATGAATTTCCTCCCTGTGAATATTATTTTATCTGGCCTGTTCTCGGGTTTTATCCGGACTGATTAGAGATTTGTGAGCATTCACCAAAGTAGGGGGGGAGCCTGGACATAAAATTGTTTTAGAAATAGCACAGAACTAGAAGGAAATGTCAGCTGTGTGAGCTGCCAAGGCATCTCCTGTAGATTTCCACAGCCTCAGGAATGCTGTCAGTGTTGAACGTGGTTTTCTGGATGACCAACACCTCCTGCCTGGCACCTCGGGGTGGCTGCAGCCATGGGTGCAGCATCTTCTGGTCTGAGGTGCTTCTACTGCCTTCTCTCCTGAGTGTAGAGAAACCCAGACTATTGACTTCTTATTCTGCACTGAGTATAGAACCCTGAGCACTGACTGCTGCTAAAATACTAACTGAGCAATGGAAACCAAGTGGAATTTAAAAAAATATCCCAAACCAAAAACATCACAAAAACCCCTCCACAAACAAAATGAAGTGTGTATGGAGCACTAATATTAAAAGTTTGTGGTGAACTTAAGGAGTCTGACATGGATAAACCCAGTTTAATTTGTGTCTAGCTGCTGCCTCTCAGAACCTATTTAGTAAAAAGATTAATTAAGAATTAATAATTTTATGTAATTAAAGTAGAAAACTCCTCTGCACAGTCTGTGTTGTTTTGGAGTGCTCTTTCCAGCCCATGCACATGTTAGAATCAGCCTGTGATTTTTGAACTGCCTCTCTGGATTTAACCAGGGTTGGACGTGCTTGAAGTGAGTCAGAGTCACCCTTGGTGTGTTGGTGTGCTTGGGGCTTCTCCCCTGGTAAGGGATGGCAACAGCTCTCCAATGCTCCAGGCACTGTCATGAGAGAGTTTATTTAAAAGCTAAATAATAAAGGAGAAGGGAAAGAAGTGCTCCTATGGTCAGGGAATTCTGCAGGTGGCTGAGCACGAGCAGAGAAGGGAGTGCAGCCCCCTGAGCTGTTTGTGACAGTGAGTGGAACTGATGGATGCTGTGGAGATGATGGATGGTGTAATGGAAACTTTCACTCCCTGGGAATTTCTCATGTCCCAGGAAAAACACCCACAGCTAATTTAAGCCAGACTTAAATCAATCTTTTACCATCACCATTTGTTTTCAAGAGAGAGTGAGCAATTTACTGTCTGTGCTTCCTAACAGCTTCCAAAAATCATTTCAAGTGGAGGATTTGCCAGACTCAGAGAACAAATGATCCACCCGCTACAATCCCAGCAATGCAGAGATCAATGAAATGTGCCTGAGCGAGTGGGTGATGGAGCTAGAGCTGGCTGAGGGATTGGAAGAGCTCTGATGCTCTCTGTTTTTCTCTGTAGATCTCTGCTCTTCTTCACTTTTATTCTCTGTCCCTGTGCAAGGGGCTACCCCAGCTCCTGCCTGTTGTGTGCTGCCCCCTGCTCCAGGGCCAGCTCCTCTGGCAGTGCTTTCAGACAGATCCTCGCTGGTCATGGCTCCCACCAGCTCTTAGGAGGGGAGAGCAGGACCAAAGAGTGACTGAAGGGGGTTAAAAGAGTATATCAGGGAGGGGAGAGCTGGTGTTGGGAAGAAGAGGAGTTACTGTGGGCAATGTGCTGTGCTGGGGCTTGGTGTGGGGCAGCAAGAGCTCACATCCTTACAAGGCTTCACAGATCTGAGTCACCTCAGACAATTTCTGGTGCTTTCACTCTTGCCAGAACATGGATTTCTTCTCTTTTAGTCAAATTGTGCAATGGAAAGGAAGGACCTATCATTTGCTATATGCACATGTGGGGAGTTGGACATCCAACTTCCAAAAGCGCGGATTTGTCGAATAAATTTGCTCCTTGGATCCCTTTTTCAGAGCTTCCCTCTCATGGATTTGAGTGATGTCACTGATACTCTCGTTATCTCCCCTTGCTATTTCCTTACTCCCTGCATACCCTGCACCCGAGTGAACGAAGGAGAGCGTTTCACTGACCTGTTTGTTCAGAAATACGTAGATGATGGGGTTGTAGACGGTGCTGCTCTTGGCAAGGATGGCTGGGATGATGCTGGCTGCAGGGGTGATGAGCCCAGGCCTCCCAAAGGTAGCTATGAGTGCCACCGCTGCATAGGGCAGCCAGCAGAGGAGGAAGCAAACCACCATCACCACCACCATGACCAGGATGCGCTGCTCCCGGCTCCGGCCCGGCCCCTTGTTGATGCTGCTCACCTGGGTGGGACAGAGGCACAAGTAAGGCGTCAGCACTGCTTGTACTGGGCACAGGTGATGATGCATGGCAGCTCCTGGAGTGGCTGCACTAAGGGCAGGGCTGGCAGTGTCACCTGAGCCATTCTGGCTGGAGAGGAGCTGCCCATTCTGGGCAGGGTTGGTGTGTTGAGTACTCAGAGTGTCCCTGGCAGCTGGAACAGAACCAGCAGAAGTGCTCTTCATCTGCAACAGCCTTCTCCAGCTTACTCTAAATCCCAGGTTTTAACGGGAGAATCCTGGGCAGGAGGCAAGGAGAAGGAACGTGCCCTGCTCTGAGCAGAGGGCAGCTGCTCCCAGTGCTCCCAGAACCACGGCTTGCCCGAGTCCTGCCAGGAGTGACCCCCAGCAATGCCCTGTGCCCACAGGGCACTGGGGCAGGCGAGAACGTGAAAAACAGGGGGTTGAGAAAGCTTCCTTCCCTGAATCCATGGGAAAAGGCAGCACTTGAATTAAAGTGATTTATAACAGGCTCCTCCTCTGGACTTCGGGCTCACATGTACTTGAAAGTAAATCACACTGCATATAAACACTGCTGGCCTATGCCTCACCCTTGTTTCCTCATTTTCAGCGTGTTTTGAAAACCCGACCTNTAAATTTGCTCCTTGGATCCCTTTTTCAGAGCTTCCCTCTCATGGATTTGAGTGATGTCACTGATACTCTCGTTATCTCCCCTTGCTATTTCCTTACTCCCTGCATACCCTGCACCCGAGTGAACGAAGGAGAGCGTTTCACTGACCTGTTTGTTCAGAAATACGTAGATGATGGGGTTGTAGACGGTGCTGCTCTTGGCAAGGATGGCTGGGATGATGCTGGCTGCAGGGGTGATGAGCCCAGGCCTCCCAAAGGTAGCTATGAGTGCCACCGCTGCATAGGGCAGCCAGCAGAGGAGGAAGCAAACCACCATCACCACCACCATGACCAGGATGCGCTGCTCCCGGCTCCGGCCCGGCCCCTTGTTGATGCTGCTCACCTGGGTGGGACAGAGGCACAAGTAAGGCGTCAGCACTGCTTGTACTGGGCACAGGTGATGATGCATGGCAGCTCCTGGAGTGGCTGCACTAAGGGCAGGGCTGGCAGTGTCACCTGAGCCATTCTGGCTGGAGAGGAGCTGCCCATTCTGGGCAGGGTTGGTGTGTTGAGTACTCAGAGTGTCCCTGGCAGCTGGAACAGAACCAGCAGAAGTGCTCTTCATCTGCAACAGCCTTCTCCAGCTTACTCTAAATCCCAGGTTTTAACGGGAGAATCCTGGGCAGGAGGCAAGGAGAAGGAACGTGCCCTGCTCTGAGCAGAGGGCAGCTGCTCCCAGTGCTCCCAGAACCACGGCTTGCCCGAGTCCTGCCAGGAGTGACCCCCAGCAATGCCCTGTGCCCACAGGGCACTGGGGCAGGCGAGAACGTGAAAAACAGGGGGTTGAGAAAGCTTCCTTCCCTGAATCCATGGGAAAAGGCAGCACTTGAATTAAAGTGATTTATAACAGGCTCCTCCTCTGGACTTCGGGCTCACATGTACTTGAAAGTAAATCACACTGCATATAAACACTGCTGGCCTATGCCTCACCCTTGTTTCCTCATTTTCAGCGTGTTTTGAAAACCCGACCTTTCAGTGCCTGCTGTGTAATGCCTGC
The DNA here is from genome assembly GCA_013397815.1 of Aleadryas rufinucha. Classification (NCBI taxonomy): domain Eukaryota; kingdom Metazoa; phylum Chordata; class Aves; order Passeriformes; genus Aleadryas; species Aleadryas rufinucha. The sequence continues at coordinate 498,268 of VZTH01002394.1, read as the reverse complement.
ACTCAGAAGTGCTGCAGTAAGCACGAGGAACTCATTATTATGAGCAGTTTTATGGGGAATCCGTCGGGATGTATTTGAGTGCTGGAAGTCACCTTGAGACTAATTAAAAAACCTAACCAAAACTGTTCAAAAAATAGAACATATCTGTAATTGCCTGCTGAGGGAACTCAAATACCAAGTACTTTATAAATATCTTGTTAATGTGCAAATGAAATCTTTTATGACACTTGTCTCTGATTTAAAAGGAAAAAAAGTGGTATTTGCTGCTAGGCAAATAAAGTTGTTAATCAAAATATTTCCATTAGTGAGGAGTGAATATTTCACTCAGAGCCACCCACAGGCATCAGCAGCTCAGATTTATTCACAGACATCTCAGACAGAAAGCTCACATTTATCTGCTCATATTGTATCTCATGGTGTTGATAAGAATTTTGTACAGCACATTCCCTGTGTGTGGATTTTTTGAGAGTCTGCCACACCTTGGTATAAAACTTCACTCAGGCTGTGTGATGAAGTCCTAACAGCTGGGTTGGGGTGGAAACGAGGATGGAGACGAGAGAGGGGGGTTGCATTTTGCATCACATGCACTTGGTTTTTCAGGCTCCTAACAAGAGGCACTGAAAGGCATCAGCACCAGCTGCCAGGGTTCTGCATCCCCTCACAAATCCCAGTTTCTCTGTGCCTTGCTGAGAGCCTCCTGTCCACCCCCCATGCCAGGAGACACCTGGGCAGGTGGTGGGTGATGCCTTGCATGTGGAGCACTTCAAGGAAAACCAAAAGCTCCTTTCTGTTCTATTGATTTCTATCAGTTTTAGAAAAGGAAACTCAAAAACCTCTTCCTTCAGATACAGTCAGAGAGGACGAATGTTTTACAGATGTTTTCTTGATTGAAATCAGGCTGGTCTGAGGCTGGGCATGGGAGGAGGACTCTGGAGCCACTTCCCATTTAACAACCCTTGAGCAGGGGTCGGTCACAGGGAGCTGTGTGATGTTTGCTCTCCACATCTCCTCCTGCACATCCTGCTGCAGTGTGGCATGGAGCTGCACGGGGAGGAACAGCTGCTTTTGGCCACTGGCTTGAAATTAAAGCCAGTGGGGGACTTCTGCTGCTGCATGTTCTACCTGGGCAGTGCTCCCTTCTCGGGTAAAATCTACTAGGTATTGCCCTCTTGACTTTTGAAGTATTTTATCCTTTCCTAAAGAAAAGAGAAAAGCTTGCAGTTTTCAGACTGCTGATGCCAGGAAATGGTTTCACAGGTAAGCAAGGAAAGGTTTCAATTTCCTTACCAGCAGCAGGAAATTATTATTTTCATCCTATGAGTCCAGAAAGTTTGAATATCCTCCCACTTCTGTAACTCTCCTTGAAGCATTTTTGCTTTCAACTACAAGACTCCCCTGGTCAGTGAAGGAAACCTGAGATATTCATATTTGGCACACATGCAGAAAACTTGCAAAACGAAACAAACCCAGCAACCTTGAAATGTTGCTGCACCCCATCAGCAGATGGTGACTTGGCTATACCATGTAACTGTGGGCTGTGCCTAGCCTTGGCATCAGATCAACCTCTGTAGGTGGACAAAGCAAAGAGCTGTGTAAAAATGATGCTGATGAGTGGTGCTGTGGGCTTTTAGTTTAATTTTGTCTTGATAACTCCCAGGAAAGGTAAGAGCACAAGTCTGGCCCATGTTTGCCTTTAGCTGCTGGCCTGTGGAGATTGGAAAGTCAGCTCAGGCTGTTCCTGGCTTAGGGTTAACAGCAGCAATGCCACTGCAGGAGTTCAGCTCAGGGGTACCCTGGCAGTGCTCTGACCTGCTGTACACTGTCCTTTGCTTCTTGTTTGGTCAAAAATCTAAACTTCAATCTGCTGTGCAAGACATTTGTTTTAAAAATCTCACTGTTTCTGTAGGGTTTGGTATAGAAAACAGCCATGAAAAAATGTGCTTTTATAGCCTTCATATTTTCTTCAGTGCAAATTGAGTCTCTGTTTCTTCTAAAATGATCTTTTCATTCTCCTAAAATTTATTTTGCCTCGGTATCACGCCTTCTATGTGTTGAATGTGTGACCCAGTGTACTGAGTTAGCAAGATGGGGGAGCTGGAAGCCCTGGCCCCATCTTGCTCTTACAATGTTTTTTTCTCCTGCTTCCCATGGGTGTTGATTTTCCCATGGGAAGCCAACGAAAGGGTCAGGAAGAGCTGGGCATATCCACACCCACCCAGCACACCCAGGTAAGGTGCTGACCCTGTTTGTCCTGGGCTCTGCTCAGCACCCAGTCCCTGCCATGGGCTTGCAGTAAAGGCTGACGTTGGGAACTGCTGTGGGTGGTGAAGAGATGGTTCCCTGTGGGCTGGAGTCACATTCCATGGCCACTGATGTGAGCAGGAGGAAGGTTAATGCAGTGGAAATGTTACTGTGTGCTCACTCTGCACATCAGCTGTCCTTTTCATCCCAGAGCTCACTCTGCCCTGCCCTTTCCAGTAAAACTCCACTGCAGCTCGGTCACACAGATGCCAAACACTGTGGTCAGTGCAATATTTAATCCCCTACATTACAGAGGCATTTCCATGGACTATGCCCCCTCTCAGTGCAACCCATGACTCTGGGGCTTGCAGGATGCAGCAGGAGTTTGTTGTGCTCCCTGTTTGCCTCTGCCAGGGACAGGCTGAACCATGCTGTGCCTGTGCTGTGTATTATCCCCTGCTGTCAGACAGGCCCCATGGTGGAGGTGACCATGAACACAGGAGAAGGACAGTCCCTGTGCTGAGATCTGTCACGTACTGGCTAAGTTACTTTGTGTTTTCTACTGCAGAGAAGCACCTCAAGGTGGTGATTGAGCCTGCAGAAGTGATTAATTTGCCTTTTTTTAAATTTCACTGACCATAACTGAGAACTTACACAGCCATCCTCCCAGTGTAGGAGCAGAAATGCTCACAAATAGTGTTTGTGTGCTGTGGCATTGGATGTCACAGACAGAAGGACATGGATGAGTGACTAATGCAACAAACAATAAGGACAGGTTTACACAGAGGTCACTGTAGACACAGCAAATTCCTGGCTGATATTGCTGACACTGTGCAGAAATAACAGAGTCATCACTTTACTAGGAAAATGAAATATGTGTTTTGAGCACTGGATATGGAAATTGCTCAGTGACATCCAGGCCTGGAGAGCACAGCTGAGCATACCCATGGCCACTTGGGAGGTTCAGCCATGAAGCTCCCACTGTGAAGAGCTCCTGAATCTTCAGGGTTATCTGAACATCTCAGCTGAGTGACTGACTATGTTTCCTCTTGTCTTTTGGGGAAACCACCATACTATTTAGAGCTTGGAGAATTGACAGCAACACTCATGGGACTAAGAAGATGGTCCTTGAGAAATGTCAGAATATGGGAGATAAAGGGTAAAAAAACTCAACCAAACTGTGTATGTGCTGGCCTGAGTGCTCCTGCTGAGCCCCTGTCTTACGTGAGCAAAGCAGAGACAAAAGGGGCAGCACAGACACTCCTGGGCTGTGGCAGCAGCTGAACACCTTCAGGCATCACTGCCTGTTCATCAGAAAGAGCCCAAGAGCTGTGAAATCAGATATACTCAGTTATGCTCTGCCCTGGAAAATTCATGGCTGTGGTTGTTTGAATATGTCCTGAGGAACCAGACTATAACCTAATGGATGTGCAATTAAATTGCACAGCCTATGCACTGAAGGTCAGTCCGACTTCTTCTGAAGACGATGTGAGAATTCCTGGTGGTCCCTGCACATCAGCATATGCACTGCTTCTAAGAATTGATAAATGTAGGCAGCTAAGTTGGATGCTTCAGGGGAAACCCTCAACCCTTTGGGGTTGGGATTAGATGATCTTTAAGGTCCCTTCAAACCAAACACAACCCATTCTATGACTCTATGATTATTGAGAATTTCCTTGAAGTTCTGAAACAGTGGGCAGTCATTCAGGGCTGGTTTAACAGTATTTCATGATCTGTCCTAATACTAATTAAAAGAGTTTTGCTTGGAGAGGAGATAAATGGCTGACAGTCCCATACAGAAATGTTGCAAGAACAAGTTGGATTCTATTTTTAAGGAAGTTTGTTCTATCCCTCCTAACATTCAAACCTTTGAATTATGCTTAAAAGCCTCTAAGTACAATGACAAAAGCTAGAAACTCATTACCTGGATTCGCAGTGAGGCATTGGTTTTCTTAAAAGTCCCATCCATTCAGTGCCTTGCCATGAAAATGAGAGTGAGGACAGCAAGTTGCCAGCTCTGTTCCATGTCTGTTTCAATGCTTGTCTGTGAGAGGAGAGCTCTGCTCTTGACAGACCTGGGGCTTTTACCCCACTAAACAGTGAGGAAACAGCTTTGAGCCCAGCAGATCAATCTGCAGGACTGCACAGGGAGAGATGGGGAAGAGCAAAGCTGGAGACTCAAAATGACATGAGGCAAAAACCAGCTTCGTTTGTCACTTGGAACCTTCTGCCTCCCGGATTCCCAGCATGCTGATTGCCTGCACTAGATCTGGTAAATGGACGTATCATGAGGCTTAGCTTTGTCATTGATGACAAAAACCTAAATTCCTTTGTCTGAGTGAAAGGCAAACCTTTTGTAGTGCCCTTTGTGCAACACCAATTAAGCTCTGTACCTACTGGCTGGGGACCAGGTCTTTCCTATATGAAAGAGAAGAAGCCCCTCTGATTTATATATATATATCTGTATATTTCTGCATGCTTTGGGGGGATGGGGGAGTGTGAGGTGGGGGTGATGTTTTGGAGAAGATGTGAAGTGAAAAGGGTTTATCAGTCCTCTGAAAGTCACAGAAAATGCAGCATCTTTTCCTGCAAGGGCAGCAGAGCTTCCTGCTGTGCCTTGGCTGAAACTGGGGGTCTCTGCCAGCCCCAGCTGCACACCCAGCAAAGCTGAGCTGGTGGTGGGGAGTGGAGATGGAAACTGATTTAAAACAGTGGGTATTCGCTTCAAGGGCAAACCCCCACGATTTTTCTCAAGGCTGGAAATCCTTCCTCAGGATTTCCAGGGCAGAAGCAAGCCTGTCTGCAGGCTGTGGAGAGCCTTGCAGTAGCAGTTGCACCTTTCTTCCATAACCACAGCATTCTTGATTCTTGGTTTCCTGCCTGGGACTAAGTGTATTTTTATGGATAATGGAACACCTTATGCACAGGAAGGAATAAAACATCTGTAAGGAATTGCTTTTGCCTCCAACTGCTAAATAATTTTGACCAGAATTCCATCCTTCTTTTGCAGAAGAGGTGTTAGGCTGTGGGAGCTGAGCCTCGAGTTTGGCTTCACTTAGGAGGTGCTCTGCTTTCCCTGCTCAAGGTTTCTGGGCTCCCCTGCACTGCCCCGTGCCCACTTCTTGCCCAAGCGAGATTCAAGAGCGATGTCTGTGACCTGCACAGCTGAGACATGGCCCCTTCTCTTCTGAGGGCATGTGAAAAGGCAGAGAAACCTCAGCCACACAAATACATTTGTATCACTCAAGCTTGACAACAGGCCACATAAATTATCAATTTTTCTAGTCAAACATTTCCTTTCCCCCTGCCTTTTTCCTATGCTATTTTACCTTCTCCTCCCTCAGTAATTGACACACAGTTTGGGTTGCCCTGAGCATCTCCTTGCTTTTGGAATGCTGTGGAGACTCCACCTCACTTGGCTGTGCGACAGGGAAGGGAACCAGATGACAAATGTGACCATTCACGATGTACAAAATGTCTTGTGCTCCAAATCCCACTAATGCTTATGCCTCAGCTTCAACCCTAAATACAGGGTACGTTCATGTACCTTAATGAGTTGGGTCTGCACCAAAATATCCCAAGTTTGCCTGTTCATACAAAGAGGACACCCACCAGTTTGGTGGGTCCAACCAAATTCTGACCCTCAGGCTGTGCTCCTGGTGCTGCCCAGCACTAAGAGTTGGGTGAAGATTTGCCTCTGCAAATCACCTTTTCTTTTCCCCTAAATGAAGGCTGTGGAAAATCTCCTGTGGTAAAGTGTATTAACAAGAATGGTACTGTGGAAATTTGGCCAAAAGCACTTGAAGCTGGCTATAGGCAAAGGAAGGTGGTCTGAGGCTGTGTCCTGTTGGCAGGGGATCACACAGCCCATGCAGGGACCATCCACTACTGATGGCTCTCTGGAGGCTGCTGTTTCCAGTATTTACACAGACCTCTGCCAAAGCTTATAGGGAGGTGAGAGGAGAGAGAGAAGAAATCCAGTTCCATCTGCTGTAGTAATTTTTCTCGTTTCTGAGAGGGCTTGGAAGGTGCTAGAGGAGTCACAGTGAGGGCCTTGTGGTGTGCAAAGGAGGAGCTCTATGGCTCAGACATCCTTTGAAGTGCTTGCAGCATCCTCTCACACCCACCTCTGTCCTCTCAAGGGTGAACCACATGATTTAAGATCAAAATTTAAATCTAAATTTAGTTCCTCACTTGCTCTTATAAACATAGAGGGCTGTAAGGAGAGGTCTTGTAATCACTGAAGGGGGTTAATTTTTAATTTCAAATACCAGAATATTAAAATAATTCATCCTGGTTGTTATTTGCAAAGGCTGGAGTATCGAGTGCGGGCACGATGCAGTGCTGCTGGGAGGTTGCTGGGTTCTAAGTGTGGCCTCATCCTTCCCAGTCACTGAGTTCTCTGTAACACAGCCAGGGGCTTCCAGGCCTGGGGGCTTACTGTGCAGGGATGTCCTTTGGAGTTATGGATCTGCACAGCCCATCTGCCAGTGAGAATGGTTATTACAACATCTCAGCACCACTGGTGCTCACACTGGTTTGGTTCCCCTCCTTCTGCATCTTGCCTTGATTCTTTAGTCAGTAATGGCTGTGGTGAGAGTATGTTCTTCTCACTGAGAGCGGAGGTCTTCTCGAGTGTTATCTGTGATACACAGCGGAGTACCAGGAGGAGCAGCGGAGGAGGGGATGTGTGCTCTGGGCAGGAGGGCAGTGGAGCTCAGCCCGCGGGGCACGGCTGCTCCCTGCTGTCCTAAGGGAGAGAGCTCTGCAAGGCTCTGCTTCCCTCACCGCATGGGCTTGGACACTTCTGGGGTTTGGAAGCTCCTGTGGAAAAACATTTGCCCTCCAGGAGAAAAAAAAAAATATCACAGCTGCTTTGTTTTCAACTAGAAAAATCCTTAATGTGTTCATCAGGTCAGTGACTGCTGTTGGACAAATCCCCGTGGCACACCCATGCTGTGGCACAGCACGAGGGATCTCCCCTCCAGCTCTCTGGAGAAGCTGAGGACAGGCAGTGCCCCTGTTTAAGCAAATCCTCCAGGGAATCCCAGTATCCCGAAGGGGGAACTGCTGCCCGTGGCTCCAGAGCCAGCACCTGGGCTCCGGCCCCCTCGCACACGTGCTTTGTGTTCACGTAGGTATCAGATCTTGCACTGCCCGCAGCTGCTGCTGCCGAGGGAAGGAAGAGCCCTTCCTGCACCCCTGAGAAGGGGAACCCGCAGCAGGGACCAACTGAACACGAATTCGAGCATCTCGAATGGGCAGAGCTCCTGCTACCGTCCGAGTGGGGAAATACAGAAACATCCCCCCGCCGCATTTTCACTGGGACCGAAGGCAACTGAAGCAAAGAAAACCAATTCTTTGGTTACCCTGTGCGTGGGGGGATCGATCCCGTTTCTGAAGGTGATTGCCCTCTTCGATCACTGACCTGCATGGTTTCTGCAGCTCTTCTGGGCTCGGCTGTCTCAAGACTGATTTTCTCTTCCCGGGTGTCTGAGGTGTTCCAGTGCTTAAGCTGTCACGATTCCTGCCTTTGGGAATGTGTCTGTCCGACATGCCCGCTTCAGCCTCAGTTTATTGTGGCTATTCCTACTGTCCAGACCAATGCTGAAGGAGCAGTGTAATCACCCTTTCCCCTTCCTGCCAGTGGAAGGGAATTGCTGGAAAACAGCACCCCTCTGATCCACTTTCCTCTGCCCATGCTGTATGAAGCTATTACCCCAGCATTAGAAACTGCTGGGCTTGCTAATTGACATAATGAAATTAACATGTAACACATCAAATACCTCCTTGCTGCCCTTTTTGCTTTCCCATAACACTTAAAGGACCAAGGGGACAGAGGGCTGGTGGAAACCATGCCAAGGTGTTGGCTTTTCCTGCCTTGCCTGTGATTACTGCTTGAGGTAGATTTACCCTGATGTGACTCAACCCAGGTCAGGAGTCTGTGCAGAAAAGCAGAATACTGAGCCTTGCACTGATCTGCTAGGATGAATGCTGGTCAATAATTTGAAGGCAGGCCCTTGGATTAATTTGTCAGGGAGATAATAGAAGAGTAGCTTGTCTGTGAATTAAGGGGAAAAAACTCAACCACACTGTAATAGAGTGACACAAAAGCTGGAATCGATTATATTTGCATTCTGACAAGTCATGTGAGAGGACTCAGCCAAGCTTGTCAATGACTCTAACTAATGACTTTCTAACCCCTGTGCTCACAAAATAATTTATCTGTTTCCAGCGAGCATTTTTAAGGTTGCATGTGCTGAGTACAGCTGTTCCAAAACCTGCTAGCAGAATGGTTGTCTCCTGCAGGATTCATGGATTTTGCTTGTGTGTTGCTTTCAGTGAGCTGGCTATTTCCATATGGAATCTGGGATGCATCATGTTTGACCAGGTGGTTTACCCAGGCAGGTCTGTGCTGGGCATCTCTACACACCACACCCGGGGCTGTGCAAGCTGCTGAAACACAGGAATGGCCAGGGAGAGCCCTTCCTTCTCCAGGACATCCACGAGCTCGGGGTGAACCCAATGCTGGCTACCAAGTACTTGTACGAGAAGAAATTCTAAACTAGTGTTTCTTGGTAACCCATTAATTGTTTGCATTGACAAAGCTGGCTTTGAGAGCCCATGTGCACTGTTTCTGCTGGCTGGAGTGGTTTTGCAGAAGTTATAGACACAACCAAGCTTTTCAAACCAGCCAGGGGGCTTTGGAGGAGGATGAATCCAGCTTCCCTGCACTGCCCAGCCTCACATCCCAGAGGGTTTGCCCCACTGCCAGCAGCACTGTGTGCTTCCCCCTGAGCACTGGAACAGGTTACCCTGACAGCCTCTGACCTGCTCTGGCTGCCAGGCCCTCCCAGGGCACCGGGCTCTGCAGAGCAAGAGGCAGATTTGCTGCTCTGCTTCTCCCAGCTTGCTCAGCCTGGGTGCCGGCTGCCTCCCAGGTTCTGCTTCACTCCTGTCATTTTTAAACCTTCATAAATTCTGTCATTCTCCCAGAGTGATCTGAGCTGAGGGATTACAGCTTCTCTGCTGTGGCATGGAGCATGGATGAGATCCTGTGTACTCCTCTGGGGCTGCATACTCAGCTGTAGGGGCAGTAACACGTGCTCGAGGCTCTGCTAACAAACCAAAGCACCCCTGCTCTCTGCAGCAAACCCCAGCTGGCAGATTTCTGCTAGCAGCTCCCTTTCAAGAATGGGACTGGACGTGGGGGGCACAGCCACCTCCTGCCATCCCCTGGGGCACTGTGGTGCAGCCCCTGTGCAGGAACCCCAGGAAGCAGAGATGAAGCCCCTCACCCAGCTGGCTGCCAGTGCACAACTGCAGCGTGCTCTTGCTTCCCCAGGAAAGCAGCAGCCTTTGCTTCTGCCTGGGCCCTGCACAGTCCTTCAGAGGGGAGATACAAAACCTGTGTCAAAGCAGAAAGACTTCTCAGAAATGAGATAATTAAGACTAAAGCTCAATGTGTTTGGAAACCTAGATAGCTCTCATTTTCTAATGGTTGTTTTCAGAATTCAGATTTATTGGTGACAGTGTGCTGTAATACATCCCAGCTCCTGTGGTATTCATTTTAAATGGCTCAGAGCAAACCCTTCCTTCTGGCCATCCCCTGCCAGCCTAAAACAAGACATGGGAGGAAAAACAGATCTGCTCTTAGTGGTGACAATTGTCTTCAAGTTTAAGGAGGCTGTGACCTTGAAGCCATACAGTGGGAATAGGAGCTGAGACTGATTTCCAAGAGTTTAAGCATCCCTGCATAACTCCTGTGATGACAATCAGGTCAGAAATCAGAGCATGAAAATACAAATGTCAAGCGAAAGGATATAATTTTTCATGCCTGGCTGAAACCAAACACCCTGATCTCCCAGTACAGTTTTACTCCTGTAAGTGGTGCAGATAATCTCAGTTACAGACAGCTATTCATGGCAGGAGCTGAAAGCACAATTGAAGGCTTACAGAGTGTTGCCTATAATTTGGGGTCCACTAAAAGCACAAACGTCTGTTGTTCAATTTCTTAAATATTAAGCAGGCATGTGAAGCTTGTTTTGTTCTTTTTTTTCTCTCTCTCTGTCTTACACACACCAGGGATTTTGCTGCTTCTGCACCTTGCTGCCCTGGGGGATCCTGGGCAGCAGCACAACCAGACGGGAGCAGCCTGGGAGCATCCTGGGGATGGGAATGGGGAGGCTGCCTGGGCCAGGGCAGGAGGCAGGAGAGAGGCTCTGGGGCTTCTTCCCCTGCACCTCCCCTCCTTCCTGGGTTCCCAAATGAGCCCAGGTGCATCCACAGGACCATCCAGTTTTGACTTTCCCTCTTCACAGAAAATCCCCCTTCATGAAAGGATAATTCAGATCCAAACAGAAGAATTTTTGTATTATTTTCCCATGTTTTGGGGTTTCTGCAGAACCAGAGAGCCCAGGAAAGGCAGCTCCTGACCTTTAGAGTTGTCACCCATCTGACAGGGAGGGTAACAGCCCCTGCCACCACCCTGTCCCTTTTCCATGCCACTCTGGTCCCTGGTGGACCAGTTCACATCACTGAAGGGACCCCATTGCTTGCTGCATTCACAGAGGGCTCTGCTAAAGCTGCTGACCTCTGCTGCTGCCTGAACTGCTGGTGTAACTCACCCTGGTTAGTGTCCACAGCGGTCCTGAAGACAGACAGCTCTCCTGGGCCCAAGTATAACTTTTTATGTGATAGCTGCACCAGTGGGAAGAGTATTTAATGTAAAAACTTACACCCTTCAGTGGTCCTGGACAGGTGCAGCTCCAGCAGAAATAAAGGTTCTGCTGGCACTGGGGAGGGCAGAGCCAGGAGAGCTTGTTCAAGCTGTGGGGGTCACTGTGACACATCAGACAGCACAACCTTCGACAGGAAAGCAGGTTTTCTTGATGTTTCTTGCCCGTGGAGGAGCTTTGGAGAGGAAGAGCCTCTCTTGCAGGCAGGACCTGCTCCAGCCTCAGCTGCTGTGAATACCTTGCAACAAGCAGCACCTCTAAAACAGTATTTTTAGCCTTAAAAGATGGAAAAACACTGAAGTTCTGTGAAATCCAGCCCTTGCCTGCACTCAGGAGACTGGTCCATGGTGGTGCAGGAGAAGCAGCTGTTCCCAACAGAGGGTGGCCAGAGATGACTGAGCTGGCTTTCACAGGGAACAAAAGGTATTTGTAACAAGACAATGGGCTGGAGGGGATATGAGGATTAATTTAAACATCTCCACTGATTTAATTTACTTCTGCCCAAAGTCCCTGAGCAATAATAAGCTTAAATTAAATGTTTACATCTGCAAATGTGGCTCACAGAGTGACCTTTATCTAATTCCCTCTTATCTTTCAGGCGCTCACTGCATGAGGTGAGCCCAAGCCAGGTCTGGTAACACTGATGGAGCTGGGGGCCAGCCTGGGGTGGGCTCCCAGGGTGCAGGGACCCCATGTGGAGGTGTTTAGGGGGCGAATGATCCATTTGTGCTGGGAGAGAGTCCTTGCCTGTCCACAGACTGGTCCCCAAAGAGGGGCTGCCATGCTCCCGGGTCCCTCCCAGCATCACCATGCCATGAGCAGGCAGTGCTGGTCCCTCAGTCCCCAGGACTCATGGCTAAAGGCAGATGTTCTTCACAAAGGAGGACAAACCTCTGCTCTGGCATTTCCAGCTGCCTGACGGTGCTGCTCTGACGGTGTTTGGTACCAAATGTTCCACCAGGGTAGCAATATTTAAAGCTAATATTCCTTATCTTGGGGAAAAAAGCTCATGGTCATTTATGGACTGGCTTTGCTTTGTGTCCAGGGTTACCTGCTTCGTGTCACGGGCCTGTCTTACAGTTTGTATTTGCTAAGTTACATCTTCCTGCTTTGCCTGATCCTGCCAGCAGCTTGGTTACCTATGACTGTTTTCCTAGCAGCCTTTTTTTGCAGGGTTCACTTTTCTGCTTTCAGAGGAGAAACCCTGACCTTCAGAAATCACAGCTCCCACACCCTCCACTGACCATGCAGCTGCTGGACCTGCTGGTAATGCTCACCTCTCCATAGCATTCCTGCAGGTTTAAATCCTCGGACCAATCTCATCAAGGTAGGTAAACCTTTCCTAGTTTTAATTAGGGGTAATTTGAAGTATCTAGAGTGCTCTGGCAAACTTCCCTCCTCTGTGATGCTGTCATAGGGACCTCCAGCTGTACACACCTGAGTATAACTTTTAAAGCCCTGGTAGACTGGAGCCTGTCACCAGGACAGTCACAGGAGAGGCAGTTTCCAGGGGTGGCAGCACATCTGACAACAGAGGAGTTCTGAATGTGGAAAATGGGGATCATTGGCTTCTGCCTGGTTTGGGGTCACAGACAAAAGGCAGCTGAGGAATCAACTTACCTGTCTCACAGCACAGAGCAGCTTCCCGTATGAATAGACAATGATGGCAAAAGGGATTACAAGGCAAAAGATGAAAAGACAGACGATGTAGGACGCGTTGTTGGCATCCTTGGAATGCCAGTTCACGGAGCAGGTTATCCCTGGTCCTTCTGGCCCATAGCTGCTCCAGCCAAAAAGTGGGGGAACAGTCCAGAGCAAGGAGTATGTCCAGGACAGGATGATGCCTGTCCATGATTTCCTGTAGTTTGTGGGGTCAGCCTCTGTTGTTCTCGTCATGGTGCAGTAACGCTCGTACGAAAGCACAGCCAGGGAGATGAGAGAGATGATGCCTGTATCAAACCAGACACTGGTATCAGCAAAAGTGAATGAATGAAAGCTTTGCTCTATTCTCCCCCAAAAATACTTCAAGCTCTGGATGAGACTGATGGCACTGGCTTTGGAAACTCAGTGGGACTGGGACTGGAGGTGTCCCCCTAAGAGCGAGAGGTGCTGAGAGCTTGACCCCACTCACCAAAAGCTGGGGGTGTTTATAGTGTCCAGCCAAAGCCAGTCAGTTATAAATGATGATCAATAATTAAGCACATCTGTCTGAATGGATACATGTGTGTGTGTGTGTGTGACCTGCAGCAAAATCCTGGCTTCATCAGATTTGGTTCTTGCTGCACCTGTAAAATTAGAGAAAATTATCTAGATTTGCCCTAAGTGTGGAGCTGACCTGGTGCTCCTCTGCCAGCTCTGAAGTGCAGCCTTCTGAACCCTTCTTGGGGAAGTGCAGCCCCACAGGGTTTTCATAAGGATTTCATGCTCTGCATAATGAAGAGCTGTAGATTAAACCCATGTCCTGAAGCCCCCTGTGCCAGCAAGTGCCCCGGTGTGCCCCCTCAGGGGGGCAAGCAGCTCATGAGCCTTTGCAGAGACAGTTACTGGTCTCCTGCAATTGGGATACTGCCAGCAGACACAAATGGGGCACTAAAACCACCAGCAGCAAATCAAAGGCTTCTTTTGCATGCATGCAGAAATGCTGGAGGGGAGGTAATTTCTAAAGCTGATATAAGAGTTTGCAATTCCCCTCCACACACACCTCCCAGGCTGCACCGTGGAAGCGATGCTGGCAGGTACAAGGGAATATTGCTGGATGCTGACATACTCCTGGTAAACTTTCCTTGCCAAGTGAAGGTTTTACATGCACAAAGCTGGCTTGTTACCCTGCATAACTTCATGAGGGAAAGAGATGGCAGCAAACATCCGAACTGCAGCTGCTGCAAATATACCTTTAGAGTGTGCATAATCAGTGCAAGTGTCTCTTAAAGTGGCTGTGTGGAGCCTGGGTGCCAGGCTGAGCTGTGTTCCTCGGGTTGTTCAGGTCTGTACTGATGGGCAGAGGGATGCTCTGCTGGTAAAGCCTCTGGTCCATAGGAATGCTGGCTGGGGGAGAGCCCCACCGATG
>VZTH01002394.1:254620-482220 GCA_013397815.1 Aleadryas rufinucha | reverse complement strand
GCCGGCACCGCGGGAAACAGGCGCAGGGTCCGCGCCCGCCGCGCTCCGCCCCCGCCGCTGCTCCGCTCCCCCCGCCCGGGGCTGGCACCGGCTGAGCTGAGCACAGGTGAGCGGCACCCCGAGCCCGGCACCCCGAGCCCGGCACCCCGAGCCCGCTGTGCGGGGCAGAGCGTCCTGCGCCGCCCCTGGAGACACCACGGGCTCGGGCCGGGCTGCGGGAGCTCGCTGTGGGGCAACGGGGCACAGCGGCCAAGCTGAGGGTATCGGTAAATCCAGGGCAGAAGCACAGCGTCGGCTGTGTGCAGGCACCGCAGGAACACACAGAACTAAAGCACCGAGCGGTGTGTGAGTCTCAGCTCGGCCGGTAGGGCTTTCAGACTAGAGCATGGGCTGACCCAGACTTTCCTAGAGTGCGAGAAAGGTGAAACTTGAGCTGCCAACCAGTTAGAGAGTAAAGCGTTTCTTATCAGTTAAAGTTCCTTAAAATCTCTAGGGCGCTTCTGCAACCCAGCCAAGTTCTGGTCATATCCCATCCCTCAGTAAGGAAACCACTGTCAGACATTTTTATGTTTTGATGTGCTGTCCTAGAGGCAAAAAAACACCCTCACTGTTCTACTCACAAGGGAATTTTTCTCTGTGTTTGCAAATAAAAAGTGAATTTGTCTAATTTCCTGCAGCTTGGTTGCTATGAGCAATTAGTGCTGAAAAGGAGGACGTGAAGTCTGATATCCCGCCTCTTTTTTTTCTCTTTTAATCAGCTGTTTACGATGGGGAGGAGGCAGTTCAGAGTATTTCTGCTTGTAATGACTAAGTTGATTTTTTTTTAAAACCAAACCCCTGCACTTTGGGAAAGCTGGCTGCTTCTTGCCTTCCCTCTGGGCTGCTAAGGGTATGGTGGGTTAGGGATGGACAGGGTCCAGCATGATGCTGTACAAATATATCAGCATTTCTGAAGACCAAGAATGTAACTGGGCAGGTAGCACAAGAGGTCAGTCACCTGAGACTGTGCATTTAGATAAAAAAATAAGGATGGAAAGCAGACCCTTCACCAACTTTGTTGCCCTCCTCTGGACGTGCCCCTCAATGTCTTTCATGGAGTGAGGGGCCCAGAACTGGACACAGGATTTGAGGTGCATCCACCTAGGTAGTTTCTAATGAAGTGAAGAGTGTGCCTGTCCGAGCCGTGGGCTGCCAGCTTTTCCAGGAGAATGCTGTGGGATGTTTCAGACCATTTACTGAAAATGTGTCAAACAGTCGTTTTGCTAATGTAAAATTGCTTTGATCTGTTTCATTTCCCCTGGAAAATCACATCACTTACCATTTGTTTTGGCAAAGGGACTTGGCACCTCATTTGGGGGAAAGGTGCTGCACTGCAGCACGTCTGTCTACTTGATCATCTGGGAACTTGGCTGGAATTGCACAGCTGCTGGTGAAACTGGTTTACCCTCTGAAAAAAAGGGTAGGAATTTTGAAAACCAAATGTGAAATCGGAAGAGATTTAGTTGCGTTTCCCTCAGTTTTAGCAGCGGCCACAAGATGGCACAGGGCCCCTCCGAGTGAGGTGGGAATTGGATCATTGGAAAAAAGGGTGTTTCAAGTTGCCTGAAGCAAAGGGTTGGCTGAGTGCTTGAAAATGAGCCCCGGGCACACGATGCCCATGAGACGTGGCCTCAAGCTGTGTCTGGGACCAGCCGGGCAGAGGGTGGCCTGTCCCCCGTGTCGCCTTGGCATTCCCAGAGCAGCCCTGTGCCAGCGGCTGCTGGGAGAAGGTGATCTCCAGATAAATGTCTTGTTCAAGGGCTCTCTTTGGGTGCCCCAGCTCACCCGTAGGGCTGGGTAAATTCCTTGCCAGGCTGGAGCTGCCTGTGCTTGCCGTGGTGTGGGCAGCACCCACGTGCCGGGGCCGTGCGCTGCCCAGCGCCAGCTGTCCTGGAGAGTGGCCACAGCCCGGAGAGCGCCGGACACGAGGGAGCCAAGGGCAGGGCTTGGCGTGGCAGCAGAACGGGCAGTCCCCGGGGCTGTGTGGCCGCACCGAGGGCAGGATGCCGGCCACCCAAGGAGGTGGCGTTCCCGTCGGTGGCCGCGGGAGCGGCGGCACCGCAGCGCTGAAATGCGGCATCCGCAGCTGGACTCGGTGCCGGCAGCTTTGCTGCTGTGCCTCTGCTGGCCATCGAGTATCAGTGTCCAGCCAGTATCCAAACACATCTCCTAAACAAATATTTTGATAATGGCCGGAAAGGGGCAGGAAAGAGGCACAGATAATTCCCTCTGGCTTGCAGCACTCCATGCGTTGTGCTGTCCTGTAAATCCCTTGTCCTGATGTGGAAATCCAGCCTGTGCTGTGTGGGGCCCTGGCTGGAATCTGTGGGTCGTTTCATAGACTGTGGAGACGTTGAACAGATTTCACCCAGTGTGTGGAAAGCTGCCGGGGTGAGGCCCTGGTGGGGTGTAGGTGGCTGCTGGGGCTGTGTGCAGCATCGGGGGGTGGAGGGGCTGGCTGGAGCAAACCCAGAGTAACCTCCTGCACTGCTGTGTTAGCTGTTTAACACAACATCACCCAGCAAGTCCTGCAGGGAGGATCTCGTGGCTTGTGGTGTTGGCTTAAAGGGATGAGTGAGACCCTTGCAGTGATTCTCAATGGCTCTGAACAGCAGCCACAGCCACCAATGGCACTGAAGTCAACAGCGTTGTGGCAAATTATCTTTTCTCTCTTACTAATGATAAGAGAAGTAATAATCCTCCTACAGGACTAATTACAGCCAGAGAAATTGTGGTAATGAAAAGAACTCCCTTTGCCAGCATTCAAAAAGTTACAATTTACACGAACAAAGAGGCTTATGTGAATAATTATTTTGTACATGACTCTCTCTCATGTCCCATCTATTCTGATCTCAGTAAATCAGGGTGTAATTAATCACAGAGGATTGAATATTGCAGGACAAGGACTGGAAAATTCTGTAGAAGCAAAACTCTGGTTGGTTTTGACTTAAAATAAACTTATCTGTCACAAAGGATGTGACAGCTCTGCTTCCCACTGCCTGCTCCTCTTGCTGCTCTCAGAAGTCAGTGTCATTTCCCCAAAGGCTCAGAACTCCGACTGCTTTCTGGGTGTTGCCCTGGCATTGCACTGCTGGATCTGTGTGGATTTGGAGGCAGCTCCCTGGTTCCTTGGGACATGTGTTGGGAAGGTTGGGGTGCTCTCTGGCCTCGTCCATCCTTCCTTGCAAAACCCTGCTAGGGGCCAGCCAAGCAGGTGCAGGTTCTGGCCACCCCCTGCTGGGAGTGCTCAGCCCCACTGTGCTGGGNCAGCTCCCTGGTTCCTTGGGACATGTGTTGGGAAGGTTGGGGTGCTCTCTGGCCTCGTCCATCCTTCCCTGAAAAACCCTGCTAGGGGCCAGCCAAGCAGGTGCAGGTTCTGGCCACAAAGTGCTGAGAGTGCTCAGCCCCACTGTGCTAAGGCAGAAATGGTAACACCTACCAGGATGACCACTGCCAGAGCTGCACATGGCTGTCTGCCAGAAACAGGCACCATAAAGCCTCCTTACCAGTAATTTACCTTGTCCTGAATTCCTGGACTCCATAATGCCAATTACTGCACAGGATTTCTTGCCCTCTTGCAACTCTTTGGGGTTGGCCAGAGAGGGTAATGAAGGTATGCTTTTGCTGCCAGGTCAGCCTAAATTCCTCCAAAAGCCACTCTTCTAACTGCTTGTAATTGAACATTTGATATGTGTGAAGGGTCGTTTGATATGATCTCTTTTTTTTTTTTTTTGCTGTTGCAGTCCCTGATGATGTCTTATCTCTAGTTGCCAAAATAAAATCTATCAGATAATGAGTTTCCTAATGATTGTGTGATTAAATCCCATGGGCAAAATTGCTATTCTTTGCTATAAATGGGCATTAGAACAGGCTTTTCTATGTAGTCATTCTTAAGTTTTGGAGTTGAGTTTTTTTATTTCTTAAAGAGTCTTTTTTTTTTTAAAAAAAAAGATTTTTATAAATCATCATGTCCTTGTAGGGCTGTAAGCCCCAAAGTGTCTCAGAGATGTACTGGCCCCGAGCTGCAGGCTTGGCTCTCCCAGCCTGGATCCCTCTGCTGACACAGGGTTTCACATCTCTCTGCAGAACGTTGTTCTTGTGGTGTTTATTAGTGCAGACCTGTAGTCTGTCCTCCTCTCCAGCCTTTCAGCTTCCCCAAAAGATGGGGTGTGATGGAACAGGTGAACACAGCACTGTGGTCCTTCTGGAGCCAGGAGACCTGAGTGGCAGCATGCTCCTCCATGTCAGGGAAGGGGTCTGGGGAGGAACTGTGCATCTCAGGGATCCTGAAAATGGAACATGATGGACATCAAACTGTAGAAAAGATTTTAATTTAGCACTGGGGGCAAATACACACCAAAAAGGCAAAGAAAAGGCAAAATAAATTTGTTGCTTGAGGTGTTAAAGTCAGTAATATCTGTCTGAAAGACAACCTGGTACAGAAACAGGGTGTTCTCTGTGCAAAAATCTCAAGGGCAATAAGGGAAGGGCTTTGGCTAGTTGGAGTCACTGGCCTCTTCCCTCTCCCTGTGGCCCAGGCAGGTGGGTGCATGGCAGGTAAAGCTCCTGCAACAGAGCTCAAAGGCTACAGAAGAGCTGTGATATGAAAGGGATCCCTAGGATGCCCTGCTGTGAGGAATGTATCCCAGGAAATTGGTCACTGACACATCTGTTCAGAAATGTTGTTGTCTCAAAGGTTAAAAGAGTTAAACCTTATTTTCTCCTGAGGTTTTTGTTGTTGTTTTTTTTTTCTTGCTTTTCTTCTTATGTGCCTGTTTTTTCAGTACAGGAGTGGAAAAATCATGGTTGGGTTCCAAAGCAATTTCTGCTCTCCCACCAGCCTTTGTCACACGAGGCCCTCGAAGGGCTCCCCGGTCTGTCCTCTCCCCCAGGGGCCCAGCAGGACTCCACGATGCTGTTCAGCCACCGGCCCCTCTTGCCAGCGGCAGCTGGGTGTGTTTTGGGATGCAGCAAGTGTCACTGCTCCCCTCTCAGGTGCTGGCAGCCCCCAGCCTGTGCAGCAAGGCTGCATTTGAGGCAGCCCCAGCAGCGAAGTGCAGGGAGGTTCTGGCATTTACAGCAGTTTGTTGCACCGTTTGCCCTATGCTCAATCACAAAAGAGGCTGTCAGAGAAGAAAGTAGATAATAAGCTGTGGAAACAAAGGAAAAGCTTAATGACTTTTTCTCCATCTCTTTTTTCAAGGCCTGTTAAGGCTCCTGGGATGTGCTAATAGCCAGGGAGGTCCCTGTGCTCTGCATGTTACAGACATTCCCAGAAATTATTTTGTTTTAAGAATTGGGCAAGGGCAAATACAGGGGGAGTCTCTCAGCCATCAGATGCTGCTGGTGCACATGCAGCTGCCCTGCTGCCACAGCCATGGCTGCCCTGGTGCCCTGAGAACAGCACAGCGCTGGCTCCTGGCAGGACAGTGCTTGGAGTTTGGGGGGCACTGCCTGTGGAGTGACTCCCTAAAAAACCTCCCTGCTGCCGTTGAGGTCACCAGACTCCCCACTCACCTCTTTGCACCCCTGGCTGTAAAACCCAGGTGAACAAGCTGAGCCTGGTGTCAGCTGCCCCTGTCCCCTCTGAAGGGTGCACAAGTGCCACAGCAAAGGTTATGGGGTAATGTCCTAGGTTACAGTGTGAGGTGTAACCAAAAGTGTGTATTCTATCACCATCTTCATAAGCTGTTAAAGCAGGTGGGGCAGTGTTCGTTATCTCCTCTGTGACCCATCCCTGATAACTCCCTCCGGGGAATGTCTTCTGCTAATGGGCCATCGAGGCCTCACTGCAGGACTCATGGATTACATCATCCCACTGTGAGATGCTCCGCCCAGGGGAGGAACCAAGCATTCCCACCTGGATATAATCCGAGGTTTGGAACACCACACTCAGCCCTGACCTACTGGGTTCCCAGAGGACAAGAGCTACAGAACCACCCCTGGAGCTTCAGAGGAAGACCAGACCCTTCTACAGGATCACCGCTTCAACAGAACCACATCCATCACTTCAGGAGGAGTGCAGCCACCATTTAATCAGACTGCTACCACCCCCCTGCCCAACAGGGTGTCAGGTTGTATCCTGACTTCGTTTAAGCCAGTGTTTTCTGCCTTTATTTTTAATTGTCCTATTAAATTGTAGTTGTGACTTGGAGTCTCCTACTGGTTTGTCTTCAAACTAGTACAGGTAGGTGATGAACAATGAGGGTATCCTGGGGCACTCAGCTACGCACAGCCAGACCCCAAAAATAATTCTGGACCTGCTGTTTGACTTTGTTTTGTCCAACTGCAAGTATTTAAAATATCTTCCAGCAGGTCTGTATAAATGATGTCCCAGGTCCCTGCTGCACTGTGGGTCCTGCTGTCACCAGAGCAGCCTGAATTTGAGATGTCACACTCACCGCTCTCAGAAATAACCAGCTCAAACGGTCAAAATACAAGCCTGAATTGCGCTACAGCCTGGTGTTATTCATACCTGATTCTTGAGGTAATGAAGGGCCATCAGCCAGACAGACCTTAACACCACAAATGAGCCCGTTTCCTCTCTTGGGCTGCATTAAAAATAAATTGAGCATTAGTTTCCCCAGCCAAATTTAACACTGGTGTCAGCAAAGCACTTTAACTGCAGGTACCAGAGCTGAGCTTCAGCAGGGACACCGCCCAGCAGACACACCAGCACTGCTCGCAGGGAGGGCTGCTTGTGCTGTGTTTGGACTTACCATGGTGATGCCAGTGTCGTCAGAACTGGCAATTTTAAACCCCAAGTTGTTTCAGGCAGGAATTACTTTTACTGTGTGGGTGTAGCACCTAAAAGCAGCCTGGACCAGGTTTAGGGCTTCAGGTGCTCCTGCACTGGGATGGGGGCCTGCCTCCCTCCCAGGGATGGGATGAATCTTTCCCTACAGAGGGGCTTGAGACCGTGAGAACTGCAAGTGCTGAAATGTCAAGAGGAAATATCACTGCCACGAGGATCTGCCCACACAATGTGCGGCTAATCTGAATTTTGGAGTGGGTGCACTTACAAACTGTCTTACTGGAAATGCTGATACAAAGTTAAAAAATGACCTCTAGACACCTCGTTCAGACACCATTTCCCCCTGACTACAACCTTTTGGTCACCTCGGGTGTTACAGCATCCAGCAGGGTGATAAGAAAAATAGTATTAAGTCCTGGCAGAGCTACTGCAAATTGGCTGTGAGCAAAATGGAGATTGATCAGTATTTAGAGGAAAAGCAACACAGTGATCTTCAATCAGGAAGCAAATCAAGCAGAGATTTCCTGTGACAAAAGGTTTATAGTGAAATTAATGTAACTTAATGGAAGAGAAAGGAGGAACCATGACTGGTTTCATTAAACACATAAGCAAGTTGAGCAAATAATTTCTTCCTTGCTCCCTGTTTCTTTCCCTGAGAGGACATGGTTTTGCTTGGATTTACTAGTCCTGGGTATTTCTGTTTGAGGATCTATGTCTGTCTGGCTGATAAATTGTCACTCTGGATTTATGTTAGTGTGAGAGGGACCAGAATAGAGCTGTGGGGCAGCAGCTCACAGAGGTGTGGGTGCAAGGGCAGGAAGGCTTGGGGTAGGGGGGATGCTGGAGGGACCTGGCCGAGCTCCCCACCCTGCTGTGCCCAGAGCCCCCCTCTATCCTCACCCCAGTTTATTCCCTGCTCCAGCCCCTCAGCACAGGGGATAGGAAGGAAATTCCCCCCGTGTGGCTGGTGGTGATCTCCCTGAGCCCACACAGGCTCACAGGGCTGAGGTGGGCAGGTGTGTGCTCACAGCCACGCAGGATCAGTGTCCTCCTTCCTGTGGCGATGGAGGATTATGGGCACATTAATAGGAACTGTGTTTAGGCACCCCAGGACTTCCGTAAACCAATAGATAACTCTGTCACCTTGTAGCAAANTTAAAAAATGACCTCTAGACACCTCGTTCAGACACCATTTCCCCCTGACTACAACCTTTTGGTCACCTCGGGTGTTACAGCATCCAGCAGGGTGATAAGAAAAATAGTATTAAGTCCTGGCAGAGCTACTGCAAATTGGCTGTGAGCAAAATGGAGATTGATCAGTATTTAGAGGAAAAGCAACACAGTGATCTTCAATCAGGAAGCAAATCAAGCAGAGATTTCCTGTGACAAAAGGTTTATAGTGAAATTAATGTAACTTAATGGAAGAGAAAGGAGGAACCATGACTGGTTTCATTAAACACATAAGCAAGTTGAGCAAATAATTTCTTCCTTGCTCCCTGTTTCTTTCCCTGAGAGGACATGGTTTTGCTTGGATTTACTAGTCCTGGGTATTTCTGTTTGAGGATCTATGTCTGTCTGGCTGATAAATTGTCACTCTGGATTTATGTTAGTGTGAGAGGGACCAGAATAGAGCTGTGGGGCAGCAGCTCACAGAGGTGTGTGGGTGCAAGGGCAGGAAGGCTTGGGGTAGGGGGGATGCTGGAGGGACCTGGCCGAGCTCCCCACCCTGCTGTGCCCAGAGCCCCCCTCTATCCTCACCCCAGTTTATTCCCTGCTCCAGCCCCTCAGCACAGGGGATAGGAAGGAAATTCCCCCCGTGTGGCTGGTGGTGATCTCCCTGAGCCCACACAGGCTCACAGGGCTGAGGTGGGCAGGTGTGTGCTCACAGCCACGCAGGATCAGTGTCCTCCTTCCTGTGGCGATGGAGGATTATGGGCACATTAATAGGAACTGTGTTTAGGCACCCCAGGACTTCCGTAAACCAATAGATAACTCTGTCACCTTGTAGCAAACTGGGAAACTGCTTTAAAATTTAATGGAAGTAAGTCATGGAGGGTTACTTCCTGTGCCTGCAAGGTTTTAAACCTAGGGGTCTAGGAGGCAAAAAATAAACATCACATCTCATTTGTGTTGTATGCCTTCCAGTAATACCAGCAGAAGAGGCTGATTTTTCCTTGACCTTTTACTTCAGGGAGGAAAGGAGAACTACCAGATGAGAGGTTTCATCTGTGTGTGGGACACACTGCACTGTGCTCGAGGCCACGGTGAGTAGAGTGACTGACATCTCAGCCGAAATGCCAAAAAGATACTGATGCAGTGAAAGAAATAATGCATATTTTAGGGGCTGTTGGGATGAAGCAATACCCTGAAGTTGCATCAGCAACTTAGAGTAGCACACGTGTCCCCAGAGGTTCCTGCTCAGTGTGACCCAAGGGGGCACAGCCTGCTCTCTGTGAGGTATTGCATTAGAGGGTGAGTTTGGACAGTGCATTTCTGGCAGCACCAGCAGCAGATTCACTCAGAAGCCTCAGCTTTCAGGTGGGGATTTCTCAGGGCCTGCTCTGTGTGCAGCAGTGGTGACAGGGACAGCAGATGGAGACTCCCAGCAAGTAACCCCAAAATGTCCTGTGTCAGATGGGTAGCACTGGTGTGCTGGGACAGGGGCTCAGTGCTTTAACCCATCTCAGGGCTCTGGGAGCAGCTGGACAAGTTGGTCACGTCACTGTGCTTCAGTGTTCTGCTGGATAAGCAGGTCAGGAGATACCTGTGTTGCTTCTTAAGGACCAACCTCCCACAGGAGGTCTTCTCTTCTCCAAAACAACCAATACTGCAATAAATGAGTATTTTAAAGCACTGAAAGTATTTTGACCGTTAAAGCTAGGGAGAGGTAAAGGGCAGGGACCCAAATAAGGGTAAAGGGGCTACTGTCACTTTTGCAGCCACAAAACTTGGGCAGGTCTGGATGTCACTGACTAGCACCAAGGGAAGCCCTGCCCTAAACAGGCACGAGGAGGTGATTAGTTGTTTATGTGCAGGCTCAGGGGCTGTATCAGTGACATCTGTAATATGCATTGCAGTCAGATATTTGCACAAAGGAGCTGTGGGGAAATTTGCTGCTTTTCTGACTCAGAAGCTGTGGTAAAAGGCTATCACACAGGAGAAAAGTAATGGAGCAAAGCAGACACAGACCCAGCCACCAAATGAACTTTGCAGTTAAATGGGATCCAGCACAAGTCTATGGGGTTCTCATTTTTTCCTCCTCACGTGCTCCCTGATGCCCTGAGCTCACTGCTCTGCACAGCCCCTGCTCGCTCAGTGCTGGGAAGGGGAGCAGCCACCACCACCACATGGGGTCTTTTTTGGCCAATTTTCCCACCCCAATTTTGTGTTTTTTATTTTCCTAGCCATCAGGGAGGTCTGGAAATGGGAGGCCCATGGAAAGCCTGTGTATGCTGGCAGAGCTCTCAGGGTTCTGGGCAAAAGGCTGTCTGTAGCACGAGGCCAGGGGGTTGTAAATGTCATGCTATATCAGTTTCTTATCACTGATGGGTGGCTGGTTAACAGTGATTAAGTAAGAGTGAGAATGCCTTGGTGTACAACAGTGGCTCTCTGTGGGTGCACAGCTTCACACGTGTTTTAACTGTGAGATGCTGAAAGCCAACATGTCCAAGCTCAAAATTAAATTCCAGTGTCTGAGGCTGGAGCTGACCTTACCAAACCACATTTTCCCTGCTTTGTGTCCGTGCAAGTGAGAAAGATGCACATCTCACAGATGTGTTTTTCAGCCAAGTTCATGCTCTTCGCTCTTGTGCTTTGTTCTCTGAGCACAGTGTGTCAGCACAGCCCTGCAAAGGGGAAAGCTTAACATTTACACATGTGCTCATATGCTTCCCTGGCCTGAAAAGAAAAGCAAACATGACCAACTTACTATTTTACTCTACAAGGCAGCCCTGCAGAGGTTACCAAGCCATCCCATCACTGACATACTACATTTTCTGTAAGTGCACAGACAGATCTATGGCTCCCACCACCCAGCAGGATCAGGGTGGTGTCATTTGTTTAAGTCCTCTTATTCCAAGAGCACAATGTAATTATGTTGATGCTCGGTAGCATGCACAGGAAGGTAAAACCCATTTGTCATCATTAGCTGGTTGCCCTCTGTCCCCAGTGCTTTGGAGCTATTGACAGATCTTGTGTATCTCTGGTAGGGAACAAGTA
This sequence comes from Aleadryas rufinucha, assembly GCA_013397815.1. Taxonomy (NCBI): domain Eukaryota; kingdom Metazoa; phylum Chordata; class Aves; order Passeriformes; genus Aleadryas; species Aleadryas rufinucha. The sequence goes on along the minus strand of VZTH01002394.1, from coordinate 471,209 downwards.
TTTAGCCACTTAATCCTTGATGAGCCATTGATCTTCACTGGAAGTGGGACAGGCACTTGCAGTGCTCGTGTGGTGCCACATGCAGGCAGGAGAGGTAAGGCCTGTGCCCAAGTCCTTCAGGGACCCTCCCCTAAACTCTGTTCCAGGTTTCCACCTCCCCTCGGCTGCTGAGGAGCCCAGCCCAAGCCCTGCCAGGCAGCAGTGGCTGTGTGCAGGCAGTGCCCCGTGCTATGCTGTGACACAGATGCTTTATCAGCCATCATCACCTTATCACTCACCAGGCTGCCACGCTGAATTTTGCTTGTTCCTGCTGTTCTGTTGCCTTTCTTTGTGGGGCTCATCTCTTCAGCAGAAAAAAAAATGGTGGGTTTCTGACACGCAATAGTGAAGAAATCAAAATGCAATTCCTTGGCGTGATTATTCTCTGCCAAACCTCCCTTTCTAGTCAGTTAGCTCATTTGCCTTCTGGAAACACTGAATCAAAGGGTGAATGAGCTACTCCTAAATTTCCATTTATTAAAGTTATTATTAAACTCTATTTCTAAATTTGTTTTCAGTTTCAGGAAGCTGAAACAAGTCTGATGTAACAGCATCTTTTTGGTACAGATTCATCATCACCTTTCCAAATGAGGTAAGACAGACTTGAATCCAATTTGTCACCTCTCCTTTGCCAGGTTATTTCTAGTTCTTAAATGATAGGATACTTTTCTTTCTGAGAAGTGGGTGTTTATGGAGCACTCTTCCTCCCCATACCTCTGCAGACCCTCTGATGGTTTTCCTGCCTCCTGCAGCAAAAGTTTCCCAGTTTAATAATGTATTTGGTCTGGATGGCAGGGTATGTTCAAAAAGGCAGGAACACTTGAGGCCATGGAACCCTGAGGGGTGGCTGAAGATGAGAAAATGGCCCTGCATCATTAGCTCTGGGCTCTTTCCCTGTGCCATGGTGTGTGCCTGTAGTCAGCTGTGCTCCAGGTCAGCCCACCCCATGAGCAGTGCTGTGCTGGAGCCACCTCAGCACCCAGGAAGGCTGGGGGTGTGCTGGCAGCCACCCCTGCTCTGGGGACAAGGGGACAGCAGCAGTGGTGCCAGGCCTCCCCTTTGCAGGGCTGGGTGCAGAGGCAAGGGCTGGGGGTGTGTCCTGTAGAAAATGCCCCCACAACGGGCAGTGGAGACATTTCTGAAGGGGAAGAACCTCTGAGCTAAACTGCTCATTCTCATCCACACTTACAAAAAACAAAATGCAATGGGGTTTAGAAGACAGGTGGAAAAATGAGCAGGAGGAAGAAGGGTGATGAATCCAGTGAGGGTTAGGAACACTTTTATTTCAGGAAACCAATATATACACATTTCAGCCTAATCTATGCTAGTAATGCTTAGAAGACTTAAGAACAAAGCAGTCCTATAGGCTAAGTCCAAAGGTACAAGCAAAAGCCTCTAACACTTGTATGTGTTACATTGCAGGAGTGATGCTTCTCCTGGGCTGAAACAGCTCTGTCCAAATGCAGAAATGGGGAGGATAACTACAGGCAAATTACAGACTGCTGGTGAAAGCCAAGGATAAATTGATTTGCTCTCCTGGGATTAGACAAGGTCAGAGCATGGGTTACAATTGTCAGACCTACTTCCACTCTCCTCTGTTGCTTCCCATTAGCAAACCCCATTTTTTTCAGGTTTTTTTTTTTTTAAGTGTCTTGTGGTTGAGGGAAAGTGATGAAAAAAAATCTAGTGGAGCTCTTGAAACATTAGATATCTCCACTCAGGCACAGGGCACTCAGATACAAAATGATTCTTAGAGAGGGGGAGAGAGAGAGAGAGCAAAAGGGAGTTTTTCATCTCAGGAAATCAGTGATGTGAGTCTATAGCATCAACATAACGAGGCTGGATAGGCTGGAGAGCAGCCTGAAGAGCACTAAGGATTTGGTCCAGTATGTGCTGGTCAGACATAAAATTAATTCAAAACACAGGCACCTGTGGGATGTATTTGTACAGCATTGTACGAGTGGGGTACTGCTGCAGCCCACCCTGAATAAAGCATGGCTGGCTCTACAAACACTGCCATCCTTAGCCCATCTTTGTTTTCCTCCTCCTTGGACATATGAACATAAACTGTAAATAAATTAAGCTTTGAATTTGGAGTATTAATGAAGGTGAAGACCTTCCAAACCCAAAGGATTGCGTAACAAAGTGACCTTTCAAACTGACTATGTAGGAAAGAGATGTTCATGACTGAGGGAGGGGAAGGGGAAAAAAAACCAAACCAAGTTTAAGAGTGTTTTTGCCTTGCTGTCATGGAAAAGGTGGTATCTTCAAAGGTTGCCCAGGCTGGCTCGTGAAGGTTTGCAGCATCCCATGTAGGTGTGCCCCTGTTTCACACCACAACCAAACCCACCTTGTTTAGTCCTACTTAGTGTGCTATATTTTACCAAAACACAAACAGATGTAATCAGTATCAGTTTAGCATCTTCCAGCACTGAGATTTGGTAGAAGACAGGTGAAAAATGCCAGGTGCTCAGGAAGACCCAGCACGAGCAGCCTGCTCCTGTCTTCCATGGGGGAATGAATCCTTCTCTCCAGGCTAGACACTGCTGCAGGCAGGTGCCAGTGTCTGACCTCCCCCCAGTGCTGCTTGGCTGCCACCATCCCATGGCATCTACTGCCATGTCTTTGTGTCCCCTGGCCCCTTCCAGTGGTGGAGCTCATCAGAACGGACAGAGTATGGCCAGCCTGTACCCATCCCTGTCCCACATCCATGGCCACCTCACCCTCCTGTCTTACTCCCTCTTTGGGGCTCTTTCCTAGATCACCACCTCCAAATCAGCTGCTCTCACCTGCCCCTCCCCTCCTCTGCCATGGAACACTGCTCCTTCCCTCCTCTCCTCCACAGGCTGAGTTCCATCTCCTGGCACTGGCACTTTTTAGTCCCCACCATCAACTGCAGCCCCTGCAGATCATGGTGGCACAAAGTAATTTTCCACTGCTGCTCATCTCCTCACCTTTTACAGCCAGGTCTGCACATGAGCTGACACTCATGGTGTGCTCTTCCCTTCAGCACTGCTATCTTCCCCAAATGTCACCCTTCAGGAAAGGCAGGAAAGAGCATCCAGAGAACTGCAGGTCAGTCAGTACCTACCATTCCTGCAGCTGAGGAGGAATGACTCCATACACCTGTACAGGCTGGGGCTGACCCACTGGAAAGCAGCTTGGCACAGAAGAACCTGGGCTCCAGGAGGAAATGAAGCTGATTGTGAGCCAGCAGTGTGCCATGGAAGCAGAGGCCGGCAACGGCAGCTGGGGCTGCTTGAGAAGAGGCCCTGCCAGCAGCTCAGGGCCTCGAGGTGTATCCTGCCTCTCTGCCTAGCACTGGTGAGACTATCCCAGTCTCGCACTAGCACTGGCTCCAGTGCTGGGCCCCAGTACAAGAAAGACATGGACTTACTGGAGGAGGTCTAGGGAAGGGCCACAAAGATGATTAAGGAACTGGAATATCTCCTGTATGCACAGAGGCTGAAAGAGCTGAGACTGCTCAGCCTGGAGAAGAGAAGTCTCTCAAGGATCTGATCTGTGTGTATAAACACCCAATGGCAGGGAGTAAACTATTTTAATGTTTAAATAGACTTTCCTCTGTTTCAGTTTGTGCCTTTTGCCTCCTGCCCTCTCCCTGACACTGCTGAGAGGGCAAAAGGCACAAACTGAAATACAGGTGTTTAAACATTAAAAAAGTTCAGTCTCAGAATGGTCAAGCACTAGAACAGGTTGCCCAGAGAATGTGGAGATATCCTTCAAACTATTCAAAACCAAACTGGACATGGCCTCAGACAATGGCTCTGAGCAAAGGGTTGGTGGAAACCTCAAGAGGTTCCTTCCAGCCTCAGTGATTGTGAACAAGGCCATCACCCTGGGTTCTAACTCAAAAATTACTCACAGCCTCTCTGGTGAATGCAGATGCAGCTATCACAGGCAAACAGCTCTGACCACCTTTGCTTTGTGGCTGTCTTCACATAGGTCTTTCATGTCCCTGAGCACCTGCAGTGACCCTCCTGTCCCTCTGTGACACTGTGACCCAAAGAGCCACTGCAGCATTTCATGTCACCACGCTTCCCTTCCCTCTTCCTCCACAGCACCTTACAAATGCCAGATGCTATCTGAGGGTCTTATCAGCGTGTGGTTCAGAGATACTTGACCTGGCTCCTGCCTTACACACACTGATTGTTCCTCCCGTGACAGGCACACCCAGGACTTTGGATGCCTGTTTGCCAGATGCTATCTGAGGGTCTTATCAGCGTGTGGTTCAGAGATACTTGACCTGGCTCCTGCCTTACACACTGATTGCTCCTCCCACGACAGGCACACCCAGGACCTTGGATGCCTCTTTGCCTCCCGAGGGCTGTGATCAGCACGCACATCTCTGTGGGTATAGGATGGCTGCAAGCTGCATCAGCCTTGTGGTGGAGCAGAGCGAGTGGGTCTTATCTTCAGGATCCTGTACCTGGTCCTCTCCCCTGCACAGCCTCGTTTGACAGCTGTGCTGCAGCGCTTCCTCTGCTTGGTGCCACCGGGTGCCTCCTGAGCCAGGGACGTGCGGGCCATGCTGGCATCCTGCCATCCTTCTCTCACCAGGGCAGTGCCTGAGAGCCTGAGCTCATGCCAGCTTCTCTTCTCCCACAGCTCCCATAGCCAGGAGAGCACCCATCGTGCTAATTGAAGAGCAGCCAACCACCATGAGCATCACTGCAACAAAGCAGTGCCACAGCTGGCAAGGTACCAAGGCTGAGTGTGCAGCAAGGCAGTCCCCACTAGCTACAGAGCACGCTAATTACTGACACCAATTATACAGCCCATTACTGAGCCCTCTGGGGCTTACAGCTCTGTCTGCCCCCTCCACTTCTGTCAGTGCAGAGTTTAACAAGTGAAGCTCTTTGCCACCCATGTGAGATGCCAAGGCCTTGGTTTAGTTGCCAGCTCTCTCTGATGGCTTGGCTGTGCCTGTGCTCAAATAGGAGTGCAGGCCAGAGCCTTAACACTGGCCCCACCATGACCCTCTCCCGCTCCATCCATGCCCCAGGCACGAAACCCAACCCAAGGGACCATTTGAGTGCAGCATTTGAGGAGAGTTGGGGAGGCTTTCTGCAGCCTAGAGAGAGCCTACACGACTTGCCAAGCTGCTCTGTGTGCCCACCTCCATGGCCAGAGCTGTGCAAGCACAACTCAGCTCAACACTCAGGTGTACCTCTAGCTGCATGGGGCGATCCAGACCAGGTATTGCACCTTCCTGGCTTTACTTAGTTTAGACTTCAGCACAGCATTTCAGATCCCCAGCTGCTGAACATCACTGTTAGCCGTAGAACACACCCATTTAGAAAGTGCTGAGTGGTGAGGGACTAGGGCTCACTGTAAAGAATTGGCACCATTGATTTGGCCAGCAGATTGGCATTCAAAACCTAACTGATGTGAAATCTGCTCTTACGCAGGAGTAGGAGGTGCTGTGGAAACCTTCAAGTACCAGGGAGTTGTTGGTGCCAGGCACCTGCCCTGCACAGGCAGCCCGTGCCCGTCCTCCAGCCGCACTGACTGGCCCCGCTCGTCCTGCCCGGGCTGTGTGGCTGCACAGACCCTGCGTGCCCTGCCTGGGGTGGCACCTGATGCTCACTTTGTCCCATTAAATCTGCAGGTAACATCACTTTGTTTCCTCCTCTCTTGCTGGCTGTGAACTGCTGATCAGGGTCCTGCTGTGCCTGGGGGGAGGCAGAGGAGGCTTTGAGCATGTTTTCTGTAGGGCAGTGAGATGGTGGAGTGCATCACACTCCCTGTGATGCCNCTGCTGTGCCTGGGGGGAGGCAGAAGAGGCTTTGAGCGTGTTTTCTGCAGGGCAGTGAGGTCCTTGTGATGCAGGAGTCCATGGGGTGGGTTGTGATCTCTGAGCCTTTCAGTTTCTGTTCCTACTCCAAGGTATTCTCTGGGTACTTTACCTGGAATATCACAGCAGCTGAGAACTGGAAGTTAATTCATCCCAGTATGGGAAACCAGTGATTCTAAGAGATTTTTTTTTGTCTAAGAGAACCCCTTCCAGCATCTATCAAAGCAGACCATGGTTAGGGTGACCACATTACACTTTTCAAGGGATGCAGTGGTAGGTGAGCCTGAAAGAACACAAGGTTCAAAAAAGAAGAGAAAAAACTGCTGTGCCTTAGATCCCTGCATTTGAGAGAGGTGTGAACAATAGCAGCAAGGTTGGAGCAGGCAGTTTGGAGATTTCCTTATGCTGTTTGGAAACAGAGAGGAAAAGCTCCTTACTTCAGTGCCATGGCAGGGCCCTCCCCTGGGTCTCCTCTGCCATGGGGGCAGTTTGCCTGCTCACTCTTTCTGGCCATACTTCCCCCCAGCCCAGCAGCTGCCCAGGGCCTGCCAGCAGTGCTGTGGGTACATTAACACCTCTGGGAAGCACTCCCTGTCCAGGTCTATTCTCATACCTGTGCTGCATCTTCATTAAATATTTGCTGAGAGCCTCCCATTCCATTTAAAGGAATGTTGGTGTCAATCAGGGCTGTTGCCATGGAGGTGGCAGGTCTGAGGGCAGTTGATGCAGAAGATGTGCTGTACCCAACTTCACCCCCATTTTCTTTCTTGCTCTCCCTCTGCTCAGTTCCAGGTTCCTTCCCTCGCCCACCATGGCTTCCATGCTGTCCTTAGCCATTTCACCCACCCTATTCACCCTTTATTTCACCCACCATATTCACCCTTTATTTCATCCACCACATTCACCTTTTATTTCACCCACCATATTCACCCTTCAGCCCTTGGTACCTGCTCACTTTTGAGCTCCCCCCAGAAAGAAGAGGATTTTACATGCAAGACTCCCCCTTCAGTGCAGCTGATTTCCCGCTGGAAAAGCACTGGATGCAACCACCACAGCACTGGTGCAACATCCACTGTGCCTTCAGCCTCTGCCTTGCATCTCTTCCTCCAGCCTCTCTGTTTGGGGTCTGGCAGCAGCCTCCTGCTTCTTGAGCTGCTGGAGGAAACAAGCCCAGCCCTGGCCTTCCTCCCCAAATGGTCACCAGCTTCTGTGCTGGGGGACAGCTGCTGACCAGCTCTCCCCAGCCTATGGTGAGGAAAGCAGGACACCCTGCACAGTACTGGTGACCTTGTCTGTTGAGCCCCAGCCTATTCCTGGTCTTCCAGCAGCAGCAAGATGCTGTTTCACAGCTGTCTCCATCCTTTTGTCACAGCTGTAGGTTGCTGCCTAGCCCCTCTGATGCTGCAGCCATTTCATCTACCCCACATTAAGCATTTCCAGCAGCCACAGGATATGCTAGCTTGTCAAGCTGCATCTCTTTAAAGATTTTTTTTTTGCTCAGTCATACCCTATCAGTAATTTTTGGCCTGCTTTAAACCCTCTACTCATTTCCTCCATCCTCCTCCCAGCCTCTGGACAGCCTTGTGGCCTGGAGCACTTGTGAGCCCTGCTGCTGGGAACGGCACTGGGCCAGGTCTGCAGCTCCAAAGGCAGCGTTGGCCAGAGCCCTCCCGTGCTGCAGAGCCCAGCAGTGTGGTTTGCCTGTGCTGTACCTCTGCAGAGGCTGCTGCTAGCACTGCAGACCAGCACTGCTGCTGGCATTGCATTCCAGGGCAGTGGAAAGAAACCTGGGCACCAGTGCAGCTGTCAGACTTCTGCCTTGTGCAGGTCGTGACCATAACCAGGGACAGGTCCCTGCTGCTACTTACCATAGTTCAGAGAGGTTTTCCTCAGGGGACAAGTGTCCCCTTCCTCCCAGGGTACAGGCAGTGAGCAGCAAGCCTCTGCTGGGAAACCCAGACCTGAGCATACAGCAACTGGGAGAGAGATCTGTGCAGCACTCACCTTAGTGTCTGCTATTGTCCGAGACACTTACATATCCCCCCAGCAACTGAGTTATTTGTGTATTTTTCAGTCACTTCAGAACTGAATTCCAATTTGCAGATGGTGCCCTCACCAGCTGGCCACAAGGTCTGCACTGCTGGTGGAGGCAAATAGCTGCTTAACCAGGCAGACATGGTGTCCCTTCCCACATCTCTGAAAGCTGTGGGATTTCGCCAGATCTCTCCCCACTTCACTCTCCTGTTAAAGTGGTAAAAAACTTATTTTGCATTGAAAGGTTATTTTTTTTCTGAAGTGCATCTAGATGCAAGCAGAAATCCAGTGGCAGATACTCAGAATCACCAGTTCAGAGAATTGTTCCATGTGCCTGTCACATGAAGCCACTTTGCACAGGATGGGGTCTGATGAAAGATGATTTTTATCAGCCCATGAACTCACACTCGTCTCACAACCAATACTCTTGCAAAACATCTTGCAGCCAGTGTGACAGAGGCTCAATAGCTACTACTTGCACCATGGATTTCCGAGGGTGGCTGGATGCCTGCCTGGAGCAGGAACCATCCAGTACAGCCCTTAACAGTGCAGTGGTGTTCCCTCTTTCACATGTGGCCTTCTGCTTTGCATCTGCAGACTCATACTCTCTCCTGGAACAAATGGGCTTAAAACCAGGTTAATCCTTCCATCCCCCATTCCCCTCCTGGCAAGGTGCAGAGCAGCATACCTCATTCTCCCCCTAGGGTTTCAAGCATGCCTTTGGGAAAGCAGGAACGCAGATTCAGCTGTTTTCCTCTGCTTGGAGAAGGAGCTCCAGGTTCACAAGGCGGTCCAAAGGCTCAGAAACCTTCCCAGTTAGAGCCAGAGCATGAGGATGTCTATCAAGTGACATCTGCTATGCACTCCCAGCCCTTCACCCCTGATCTGAATCCAAAGCCAGTAGAACTGACAGAAGAGCTTTTGCTCATGGATTGTGCTGGGCTTTAGTTTTGATTGCTGCAATCCCTGCCTAGCTCAACACCAAGCTAAGGGTAATTTTATTTCATCTGCAAAGCCTGGCTTAAGGAATTAGTATCATATTGTCACAGGATGTGGCCACAACCTATGGGGGCTCTTCTAAGTGCCATGTTGCCTCCTGCCCTCACACACTTCAAGATCTCCCTATTTAATATAGGCTGTCTGCCATGTCCAATTGGAAATGTACCCTGAGATACTCATAAACTGAGTGAACAGGAACAGAGCTTGACAAAGGATGCCAAAGGTTGACTGAGAAAGACAGCTCTGTAAAGCTCAAATTCATATTTTTAACAAAGGACATATGTACTTATACGTGCTTTTTTTACAGCTACTAAGAGGTCTTACCATGTGTTTTCCCATTTCAGGTCTCAGAACTTCATACAACAGCTGTAACTCAGGACAATGAATGTGTCCAACAACTGCAACATCACAAATCTAGAACTGCATCACCATGTTCGCATCATTGAGTTTGCTCTGTATAGCCTCATTTTCTTTTTTGGAGCACTATTTAATATCCTTGCCTTCTGGGTGTTCTTCTGCAAGATGAAGAAGTGGACAGAAACCAGGGTGTATGTAATCAATTTAGTCATTGCAGATTTCTCTGTCATCTGCACCTTGCCTTCCATGGTTTATTTGCTCTGGAATAAGTCAGCCCGAGGGGAGCTCTGCCAGTTTATAGAGACAATGTATTTTATCAACATGTTAGTGAGCATCTACATCATTTCATTTATCTCCGTTGATCGATACATTGCCATAAAGCACCCCCTGAAAGCCAGGACCTTCAGGTCCCCATCAAAGGCTGCCCTTCTCTGTGGGCTTCTGTGGGTCTTGGTGATAATCAGTGCCACCGTGCAGCTCTGGCAGAGACACGCAGCTCTCTGCTTCCAGACCTACACCCCCACGCCTGCTGCTCTCAGCCTGCTGGCCATTTTCTTCGTTTTCACTCTCCCATTAGCAATCCTGACCTTTTGCTCCACAGAAGTCATCAGGAACCTCAAGAAACATCTGAACACGAATTCACCGGAGGAGAAATCAATCCAGAAAGCCGTACGCATTATTTATGCAAATCTGATTGTATTTCTGATATGTTTTCTGCCAGCCTACCTTGGGCTACTTGCCAGGTTCATCATGGAGAGCGTTGGAGCTACTTGTTTCCTGCTCTGTGTCATGAAGAACTTCTCTTCTGTGATGAGGTGCATTGCCACGTCCAACTGCTGCCTCGATAGTGTCTGCTACTACTTTGTCACCAAGGAGTTCCATGAGGCCTTCCTACTGCCCAAACCCAGCACACAAAAAACAGACGCCACCCACCCCTTGCAGATACAGACTTGCTAAAGGAAAAAGGGGAACAAAACCCACCTAACCCACAGCCCCCCACAACATCTGCAACATAAAGAGGAAATACAGCTTCAGGGCTATTGGGATAACTAATGGTCTTTTTCTCTAGCAAGCTCTTTGTTAGGTTTAGTGTTACAAAGTCTACTGCAATTTATACTCCATGTTTCTGTTAAACAAATAGGTCACAGAGATGTGTAAAAGTGTGCATGTGATCACTAGCTGTTAATATACCTCCATTGCACCCTCCAGCCCCTACTTGTTACTCTTACAGGAAGACAGGTAAGCCATGTACCTCTTGTTTTAGTTCATTCTGCAGCTAAAATCTATTGATCCTTCTTGCCAACACGTACAAATGTTATATCATATTTTACATCATTGTCTATTTCAGGTTGTTTGCATTACTAAAATAATCCAGTTTATATTTATCCCATTCCTTTGGCAGGCTGGGTTGGGTGGCTGTTCAGGTGGTTCTGGCATATTACTAATTACATGTCCATACAAAACAGCCTAGGCTGTCCTGACCTCCTTCCCCTTCAACTCAACAGGTCAGATAGGTGTGAAGGAACACTTTTGGGATGAAAGCAACACCTGTCCAATGCCATAAAGGCACAAAGTCCAGATTTCAGAGCTGAGCCCTCCTGCCAGCTCCCCTCCAGCTGCACTCCTGAGCCCTGGCACAGAGACATGTCCTCAGAGCAGCCATCCCTGAGGGGCTGTTCCTCCCACCCATGAGGAGGCCCTTTTACTGCTGCCTTGGCATTTGCCACCCTCGCGTTGCTCTTCCCTGGTTTTGTGCTGTGGCACCAGGCCGGCCCCCAGGTTCACCACAGCTCAGGCTCAGAGGATCACCCCCCTGCTGAAGCCAGCTGGGGCTGGGTTTCCACAGCCTGCCCAATTGACACCCCTAACATCTCCATCAGGGAAGTGTATATTTCCATGAGTCAGGGGAGAGAGGAAGTGGATAAATGCTCCCTAGAACTGGACTTTTTTTCTTTCTGAATACTGAAAAATCTCCAAAAATGGCACTGAGCTCTGCCCCAGCAATGCTCAGAGCGTTCCACCAGACAGTGTGGGAGAGTCTTTCCTGCCCACAAACACATCTTCCCCTGTGACCTACATCTGCCCTCAGTGAGCCCACAGCTGGTGCTCGATCTGCTGTTGTCACCTTTGAGACCATGAGCTCCTGTGTTGGTTTTGTAGGGCCTGGTTTTTGCAGGGGGCCACAGAGGTGGCTGCTGTGAGAAGCTGCCGGAAGCTTCCACCATGTCCGGCAGAGCCAGTCCCTGATGGCTCTGAAGATGGACATGCTGCTGGCCAAGGCTGGGCCAATTAGAGATGATGGTAGCGCCTCTGTGATAACATATCCAGGAAGAAAATCAAAACAAAGTGCACACAGTTTTTTCTAGCCAGAGAAGAGGAGGAGGTGAGAACATGTGAGGGAAACAACACGGAGACACCAAGGGCAGTGCAGAAGGAGGGGGAGGAGGTGCTCCAGGCGCCGGAGCTGAGATTCCCCTGCAGGCCGTGNGTGATCCACTGGGAGACCTGGTGGAGAGAGAGGGCCCTGCTTCCAGGCTGGAGCAGCCTGTCCTTGGAGGGCTGCACCCCGTTGGAAGAATGACCCACGCCTCAGCAGTTTTGGGAGGACTCTTTGCCTGTGGGGGGAATTCACATCGCAGCAGTTTTGGGAGGACTGCTGCTCATGAGTTTGGAGCCACACCAGGGATGTTCACAGAGAACTGTCTCCTGTGGGAGGGACCCCACGGTGCAGCAGGGGAAGGACTCCTCTTCCTGAGCAGTAGAAGAAAACCTCGGGGGATGAACTGACCAAACTCCCATTCCCTGTCTCCCTGCGCTATCGGTGGGAAGGAGGGAGGCATTGGGAGAAGAAAAAGTGTTTTTAAGGGCTTATTTTACTTCTCATTATCCTCCTCTGATACTCTTAGTAATAAACTCACTCTATATCTCTAAGATGAGCCTGTTTTGCCCTTGGAGTGTTTTCTCCCAGTCCTTATCTCAAATCAGGAACCCTTTGTTAAATTGTCCTCTCCTTTGCCCAGCTGTGACAGGGGAGGGCGAGTGAGTGGCTTTCGTGGGTGCCTGGCGTTTGGCCAGTGTCCAACCACAACAGCTCCAAAGACAAGAATTAATGGGACAAATCCTGAGGGAGTCAGTCTGGCTCCTGTCAGCTGGCTCACAGAGGTGGGATTGCAACTGCTGTAGCCAGTGGACAGCAAAAACCATCCAAATGTCTGTGAAATACCACCGGGGCATGCTCCTAACCATGTTCCTAAAGGTCCCAGCACCTCACTGCCACGCTGGTGTGTCTCGCCCATGCCTGGTGGGCAGTGACTGTCATTACCAGCCCTGGCTCCCCAGCGATGCCGATGAGCACTGTTACACTCCTGGCTGCTGTGCAGAGGGTGAGCTGGCCTATAACATCCGTCACCTTGCTTGTAAGGACGCCAAAGAGCAGCACGCTGGGTCCCTGGGCTCACTGTCACGGGGTGCCTAAGCACCGACTGCCCCCTCGGAAAGGTCACTGTCCCCGCCCGGGGCACCCTCTGCAGCCGCTCCAGAGGCTGCACAGCCTGCCGGGCTCCCTGGGGAACCTTCTGCTGCCAGACGGGCCATTTGCTACCATTATGGGTTGTACTTCAGAAATTGTTTTCCCACGACTGAAAAGATTAAATTTTAATTGCCGGTTTGTGTGAGGCGAGGAGGGAGAGCGCACTCTGGGTGGAAAAACTGGCGGTGAAGCATTGAGCTGCTGGGAGTGGGACAACAGAGGGCACCAGAGACTCAGTCTGCCAGAAGGGCAGGGGATAAATGAAGCACTTGTGGAGCGCACGAGTTCATTGCTGGGTTTCAGCACGGCCGGGCTGTGCCCTGCACCGACACTGTGGCCACCACGGATCTCCTTCCCTGCCAAGGCACTGCGTGTTCCCCGCAGCCTTTCTGAGGACTCAGCCCACCTGTCGGCCTCACAAGGAGCAGGTAAAGGCTTTTAATTGTCCCTCACCGGTGCGTGGCAGTGTGCTCTGCTCAGCCCTTCAGGGTGTGCTTTCTCACCTCCTGCCAAGGCTCCTGCTGGCCAACATAAGGGTCAGTCAGCCGCGGTGCCCTGCTTTCCTCCTGCTTTCACAGCTGTTCTGCATCACTGTTCTGCAGCTACATTCCATTCACGGGAGTCTTTGCCCCTTGCTGCAGTTTCCCATTAGTGCTTCTTACCATGCTGTCTCCTCAAGAGTGAGGACACCCGGCCCCAGGCACACGGCCCTGGGAGCTGCCACCAGCTCTGTGCTTACATGGGGGACTCGGCGGGGCTGGGATGTCCAGCCCAGTGGGCTCAGGTGCTCCTCAGGCCAGTGGTATGCAAGCAGAGTGGCTTTTTCACTGCAAGGTGACCACAACAGGCTGCCAAGGAACAGCTGCAGTGTAGGCTGAAACCACAGAGTGGCCAAAACCTATGAGGCTGAAAGCCCAAGAGCACTAGGACACCGGCTGTATGTTAGTTCCTCCATAAATTCCACCCTAAAAACGACTGTATGCCTGTGGTTCCGTATTGCCATACCAGTTCTGGTGCTAGGGCAGGTGGTGTGCTTTCTTCTGGGGTTTCCAGATCTGTCTTCCAATCTTGGACACTAAAAACAGTTCACTTACTCCATGCAATCGTGTATATTCACTACAATTTACATGTTGATCTTTAGAAGCTGCTGACTTATAAGGCAATGTATTTGTAAGAGATTGTAGGAATCTGGGCATTTTCCATGCCTGGCTCATTGTAAACACTTCCTTTATGAGCTGCAGACAAAGTCTGATTCATCCTCCTTGCTGGTGGCGAATGCCCTGAAAGATTTAATGGAAGAGCAGGAGATAGTCTAAGTTCTCGGATTCATGTTTTCTGCCCTAGCAAAATTTTGGCTTCCTACCTTTGAAGGCTGAGATCAGACACATGTGCTCACTTTCCCTTCTTTCTCTGGAGACCTGTTATCTGCTAGGGCCAGTGGTACCCCTGCTGAGCTGTTTCTCCCCAGCAGAGGAGTGGATTTGTGCTCAGGGGCAGCCTGCCCACAGCAGGCACCCACCCACCAGCCTGCAGCAGCATTCCCACTGTGCCTGGGGGCAAAGCCACCTGAGCTACACACAGCTGGAAGGGCTCAAGCCCTGAGGATGTTCTCAGGCCTGGCAAGACCCAGAGCAAACCCATGGGGTGGCTTCAGCACCAAAGCAAGGGCCGTGAAGGGCAAATGGGGAGCGCTGCCCAGCTTTGGTGTGGGCTGCCCTAAAGCCAGTGGCTCTGACAACCACAGCAGAGGCAAAGGCAAGGGACAACAAAAAGTGTCATTCTGCTTTCCTATGACCCAAACTGTTCATACCAGGACTGGAGGGAGGATGAGGCAGGCTTAACCCTGCAACAGCAGCAAGAGAGGGCTGTCCCTGTGTTTTTGTCTTAGCTGGCAGCGAGTGACTGTAACTTTGAGGGCTGAGGGACTGATGGTGCTGATGAGCCACTGAACCCCTCCAGAGGCTGCCTACATAAGCAGGGGCATGAGGAGCTGCAGGGCCATGAGAGGGGGCACTGCCTCAGGACCCAGCCCTGTCACTGAGCTCAGCCTCATGCCTGCACTCTTTCCTTGCAGAGACGGCCCAGCATGAACAACTGCACTGAAAGTGATGCACAGCATAGCATTGTGCTACTTCAGCTGGTTGTCTACATCCCAGTGCTTGCTTTGGGGATCCCACTGAACTCAATTGCCTTCTGGGTCTTCTGCTGCAAACTCAAGAGGTGGACCGAGACCAAGGTGTACATGATCAACCTCATCGTCGCAGACAGTTTCCTGCTCTTCACCCTGCCTTTCCTGCTGTATTTTACCAAGTACAAGCATCCTGTAGACTACCTGTGTTTTGCCATACAAAACATCTATTTTACAAACATGCCTATGAGCATCCTTATCATCACCCTGATTGCAATTGATCGATACATTGCAATCAAGTTCCCTCTAAAAGCGAAGATTCTTCGATCCCCGCTGAAATCAGCTTTAATCTGTGGCTTTCTTTGGATAATACTGATAATTTATTCCAGTTTGTATCCAAAATTTCACAGTGGCTGGGAAGGTTGCTGCTTTCGGAGACAATCTATTCAACCTAGGTATTTATCATTATTCTCCACTATCTGTGGGTATTTTATTCCCTTAGGGATTGTGACTTTTTGCTCAGTACAAGTCATCAGATGTCTAAAAAAGAAGATGGCCACAAGCCCTCATGAGACAAAATTACTCCAGAAAGCTGTGCACATTGTTTCTGTGAATCTGTGTGTGTTTGCTGTCTGTTTCTCACCTTTCCACATCGCTCTGCTCTTGAGGTTTGCAGTGGAAGTTGCTGAAGCTCGTTCTCTGCTCCCTGGAGTTACCACCTATATTAAGATCTCTGCATGCTTAGCAAATTGTAACTGCTGTTTGGATGCATTTTGCTATTATTTTGCAGCCAAGGAATTCCCAGAGTTTTCTTCTATGTTCCCCAAGTGTATATTTATGAGGTCCAAGATGAACCAAAGTGAAGAGTCACAGCCACCCACGGATCAGGTGATGGCATAAACAAGGTGTAGTGCACGGCAGGAGTTAAGTGCCACGAAGTTTTCAGGCACAGGGAAGGGAAGCACCTACAGTATTTGCAATCATTGTAGGTATAGGCATATGTACAAAAAGGGGCAACCCCCTCCAAAGGGTCTGATGTTAACTTGAATTTTGTCCTGCTGTCCTCAGTGACTTGACTCCAGCTCTGAGTACTGTCTTGTATTGTTGCATCGCAGCTCCAGGCGCCTCCTGGTGACAGCTTGTCTTGATTGGCTTCATGGTCCTTCCTTTTCAGTGTCTTCTGACTTGTAAACCTCTAAAAAATTTCCTCCTGGGACTGCAAGCTCATATTCTGCACATTTAAACTTAGAGGTAATTAACTTCCTTAGTGACAACTGACATACAGTTCCCCTACAAGTCTGTCACCGTGTAGTGGCACTCACTCAGACCACAGCCTGAAACCACGGACTAGACCTTGGTCAAATGAACATGTGAAGGACTATTCCCAGCATGGAAAGTATCCCTTATCCAAACATCAGATTCACCAGCTTTGTGTCAATTCTTTGGCAGACAACACGGTGGAAGCTGCAGTGAGCAACTGTGCCATAAAAACAGATTAAACTACTCAAGTCATTCAGCTGATAATTTATGTCCCAATTTTCTTCACTGGTGTATTTTTTAATGCTCTGGCATTATTGGTATTTCACTGCAAGCAGAGCAAGTAGCCTGTTGTGTGTAAGTGACCAATTTAACCATTGCACACAGTTTAGCCCTCGTTCTGCCTTTTAAATTCTCTTTTCAAAGACAGGAAAAGATATGGGAGACAAATAGTGCCTGATCTTAACAGCCATCTATTGCTTAAGGAGATGTGTGAGTCTTGTTACCCTTGTAGCCATCAACAAATATGCTGCAATTAACTACCCTCAGAGAGCAAGAGGCTTCCTGACAGACATCACCTACAATCCAGGCACGTGGTGTTCAGCAAGGAAAAGGACTTCTACTTCAGAAACAGCACAGAGGGCCTTCAAAACCATTTTTGGATCTGGGATTCCCTTCTGGGACCTTGCATCTCATTGCTTATAATGAATGCCTGTTCCAAAAAGATTGTTATGAATTTTTTTATTATTTTGAAAAAAGAGATTAAGATTCATATCAACATGTTAAACTACTGTTAATCTAGAAAGCAAACTTGCTTTTTTGTTTGCAGATCCAGTCATGCTCATGTTTTCTCCCAGTTAACACGGAGAATTTGTTCAGTTTTCAGTGGGCTCCAAATAGGTCATCCACTCTGAAATACAGAACAGCAATGCTTTTATACATGTGG
This sequence comes from Aleadryas rufinucha, assembly GCA_013397815.1. Classification (NCBI taxonomy): domain Eukaryota; kingdom Metazoa; phylum Chordata; class Aves; order Passeriformes; genus Aleadryas; species Aleadryas rufinucha. The sequence goes on along the minus strand of VZTH01002394.1, from coordinate 454,105 downwards.
CCTCACATATAGGTCTCATGGTCTAGTGTTCCTTTTTCTCATTGTAAAGGGGAAATTAGTTGACTTCACAATCCCTGTCATTGTTAAGAAATATTTTCTGCTGTTTCCACTAAATGTTATGAAAAAAAAAAAATCCATACTTTTGCAAGTAAAAATAAAGGTGTGTCACAGTAATCTATCTATAAATAAATATTCATTTATTACCATTATACATCAAAGTCCTCTACTCTTAATGCTAAACCTGTACTGGAGATTGAGAGAAAAGACTTTGCTACCAAGATATAAGATCTGCCTTACAGCAGGGGATTTAACAGGGAAACCCAAAGATGAGCAAGGAACTTTCTGATTATCTGAAGATGTTTGTTCTACCTTGGACAAAAATTATTATCTGGTTTATATGTCAAGTTTAGGATGAGTTTCTGGCATCCTCCTTCAGTCTGAACAAAGCCTCAGCTCCCTGAGTGCTCCCAGTAAATGGAACAGATGAGTTATCAGACCCTAGGCCACAACAAACTACTGGCTGCCATCCAGCACTGCAATAGCAATCCAGGAGGATGGTGACATGCTTATCCCCAAATCTTTTCCATTTCCTAGCACAACAGTCTGGAAAATTATAGTGGGGACCAGCCACAGCTGCTGAAATCCATCAGCTGCCCCAAACAGCACAGCTGAATCACTGCATTTTACCAACATTTCTGCAAGATACAACTTTCCTGTCCCTCAAAAGAAAAAAATGCTAATAATGGTTTCCACTTCAGGCTTGAGAGAAAAAAAAACCCACAAGGAAAAGCCTACAAAGTAATTCAGAATCTTGCTTTTATGTGAGCAAGTGAGTAGCCATCGGATATAGCATTTTTGGCCCTCCTATGCATGGAAGGCAGGGGCTGGCGTAAGACAGTATTTTGCTGTTTGGTGGCATTTGGGCAGGCCTGACACCTGAGTTCTTACCAGAGGTTTGAGCTCCAGGGGGCTGAAGGACACATAGTGGGGAGCTGTGGGCTGGGTACTGCTTTCAGGGGTTGGAGGCATCTCTGATTTTGTTTCCTTGGCACAGCACAGCTGTTCCAGCGGTCAGCACTGCCCAGCAGCCTCCAGGGAACTCCACAAGCACTGAAGCAGCGTCAGGCAGCTGGGAAGCATGGGCTTTTCCATGCCCTGCCCAGTGTGTGTGCACAGACACACAGCTGGTCCCTGGTGCTGCAGGAGAGTGGGGAGGGCTGCAGCTCAGAGAGCCCTGACAGCGTTTTCTGCCGTGGGCTGAGGAAGGGGAAAGGGGAAATGGCCCCAACAGCCAGGGCTGGTCGCTGTGAGGGATTGGTGCACTTAGCCATTTCACAGGCTGGCCATGCTAAAAATAACACTGACATGTTTTGCTCTCAATCCTACAGTTCTCTTTCGATCAAGATCTGCTGTTGCACCATCCCATCTTGCCATGAAAAAGCCAAGAGACAAACCACGGGGGCAGCGGCACTGCAGAGCCCGGGTGCCGCAAGGTACACAGAGTGCTGTGTCCTTCTCCCATGTGTGGAGATGGTACCAGTACCCCTCTCATCTTGCCAGAGGCTCTGCCCCACTGTGATGTACCAGCAGCTGCAGCCAGCAGGACACAGTCTCTGGGATGCAGGGAAAGGAGGCAGGAGCCCATCAGTCTGTCTGTCAGCAGGCTGTACCAGTGGTTCTTTACCTTACAGGAACATTTTGCCCCACCGGCTACTTTGGTTAAGAAAATCACTTTTCCAGGCACAATGTGGTGGATGCTGGTGTCAGTGCAAGGTCCCTTGGAGCTCGCTGCAGGCAGCACTGCAGCCTGTACAGGCACCAGTGCTCTGCAGTGCTGCTGGGCCCTGGAATACCCTGCCCGAGGGCTGCCGGCAGGGAAGTGAGAACACAGCACAAGTGTCACCTCCACTGTGCCACACAGTGACAGCACTCGCAGAACTGAGACAGGCTGAGAACTGCAGAGACAGGGGAAATACCAAGTGAGCATCATTGGTCCATGGCAGGGGTGATAAAACCTGTGACTGCATGGAAGGAGGGGACCGTCAGCAGCTGCAGCTGAGGGTGGCTGATGGGGAGACGAGGTGGAGAGAAGAGAAGATTGGGGATCTTGATGCAGCGGTGGCCAGGAATCAGGCAAAGACCCAAGAGCTTCAGCAGGAGACGTGTAAGTTCTCCACAGACAGCACTTTATCCTAGTTTTGCCTACTGGTAGCTGGTGTTGAGTTTGCTTTGATATATCCTGGTGAACCTGCTGCTCACAGCCAGCTGCTTTGTGCCTGGTGACATGGCTTGTCCTTCTCTTGAGACTTCACTGGGCTGATGAGACCCTCATCGGGCAACCACAGCACCAAGCTGTGGATGGGAAGCATCACACTGGAGAGGTGCTGTGAGCTGAGCCCCTCCAGGCTTGATTTTGACTGCTCATGGTTTATACCACTAGTGATTGCCTGGACATAGACAAGAGGAGTGTGTGACCAACACTTGAGGATGATGCAATGTTTTCTATACAGCGATGAAACCATCACAACCCAGAAGCTGGATGACTTTGAAAACTAAAGTACCAACAAGGACTGTGACATTAAAATGTTGTTGGTTGGGGATCGATGAGCTGGGCACACCAATATATCAGTAACTACTTGTAAGCATTCACAAAGATGCAGCCCCAAAGAAAGGGGGATTGTAAGGTAAGCTCTATGCTGACTGTACACTGGCATGGAATTATTCTCAAGGGCTGGTTTGTGATGTGCAGACAGACAATGCAGAAATACTCCGGAAGCTTCTCTAAGATGACCTGAAGAGTGGAAAGGGGAAATACGTTTGCCCAAGGCAGCAGTTCAAGGTACTAATATCAGGACCTTTAAGCTCATTGATCACTTGTCACTTTTCTGGTAAACAGGCTGCCATGGGAAACCTGAGAGGAGCCCCTGGGCAGCAGGTGCCCACAGACACAGAGCAGTCAGAAAGCCAGCAGGTCACAGGGTCACAGTGCCACGTTTTCTCAGAATTGCTGGCTGAGAAGAACTATGGAAGACAAGAGAACAACTGTGATTCAGAGTGAAACACTTCATAATAATCACAAAACTGCCTGCGAACCACTGCCCTCACCTCTCCAACAGCTGCAGGACTGGGGGCCTGTTAGGGCTGTTCTGTCCCAGGGCTCAGCCAGTGTGACAACAGAAGCCACTCCTGCTCCAATCCCAACAGGGGTGGTCCTCTGGAAGGCAGAAAGAAGACCTCAGGACCTTCCAGGGCGATGGGTCCCCTGCAAGCACAGTCTGTTGGGCAAGGAGAGTCAACAGGCATTGCCCACTGAGACATCAGGCAATGGAAAGTAAAGCAAAGGAAAAACCCAAAGCCATTCCACCACCAGAGGAGTTGCTGCAGGGATGCACAGCAGACAAGCCTTTCACCTCACTGCAGGACTATTGCAGGCTTCTCAGTCAACAGGAGGTGGTACAAGCCACACCAGTGGTGACAGAGGAAGCTCTGCCCTGGGGAAATGTTCAGGAGGGGTACGGGTGCTTCCTCAGCCAGTGTTGCTGCTCTCACAGCCACCAGAAATTGGTTATCACAGGACACATTGCTGGTCATGTGCAAGGAGCACTGCTCATCGTGCCTGCACAGCGCTCCACGGCTGGGCTGGAAGAACTCGCTCTCTCCAAGGACAGCAAGAGAACAGGTAATTTCTCCTTGCTATTTACTGACAAGGTTATTTGAATTCTGCAAGGCATCGCCTTGCCCCAGCCGTGGTGGGATACCAGAATAGTGATGGAGAAAGAGAGGGCTGGAGCCAATGTATTTTCAAAGGTTCATTTTGATACTGGCCACATCTGACATGTTTTTGGATGCTTAATGGCTGTCTCAGCCCTTGCTAGATCTTCGCTAGGTCTCCCTGTTATGGTCTTCCCTTATATCTGATGGGCTCGTAAAGCATTTCTCATGTCCAGAGGACAGAGCTGCTGCAGGTATCTGCTGCACCACATTCCCTCCTCTTCAGAGGTCTCCTGGCATGATTCCTCTGCTGAGTGATTTTCAAAGCTGACCACGAGCCATAGATGCACATAAATGCTACAGCACTGCCTTATGGTTTGCTCGCTGGGGATGCTTTTGAGACACACAAACCTTCACCCATGGAGCCATGTTCCCCTTGCAGGGAAAACCCAAAGACATATCAGACATCCTGGGTCTTTTGTGTCCATGAACAGTGATACCTGGAATATGTTTATGCATTAACTCCTCAAAAGCTGGAGAGCAAACAGCAACATTGCCCTCAGATCCAAGGTGAGAAAACCACCCACAAGACCAAACACAGCTCATCTCTCTCACATGGCTGCTGATCACATTCCTGCCATGGCATTGGTAAGTTTCTTTTGTCTTGGAGTTGTGGCAGTTTGCTGTAATACTTCTGAGATAAAGACCAGCTTTGACAATCCTTGAAAGGCAGCGAGCGGACCCTAGTACTCTGATTCTCACTGCACACCTCTGAGTACAGGATTCGATGGCAGCTGAAACTACTGAGAGATATCCTAATAAGAGATATACTAATAATTGCTCATATCACTAATGAGAAGTGATGCAGAGACATCTCAGGACTGAAGGAGAGGACAGCTGTCCTTCTGCTGCACATCTCCTGGAACATTTTAAGCTGTGAGGACGCTGGCTGGCTTCCACTGAGCCCTGCTATAAGGGAAGGGATGAGAGATGGGTTTCGGCATCCCCTTTCCATTATCAAATGTTTGCAATGGCTCACATAAATCCTTGCTGCCTGATCCAAGTCTGACCCAAAATAAGGGCTCAAGCCCTTTTCCCTGCCACCCTCCAGGAGCAGTCTTCCCCGCATGGGACCCAGGGAGAATCTAAGTTTTTCTCTCCTTCACAACTGACCAGGCTTGTGTCCCTGTGCCTCTTCTTCCCACTAGGTACCCTACACCCAGCCATGCACAGCCATCTCAGTTGTCAGGTTTTCATGGCTGGTAAATCCTTGAAATCTCTCAATTAAATTTAACCACTGATTCAGTCCAGAACCTCCCTTGTAAAAGGCTTTATTTGCTTTTGCAGGAGCTGTACCTTTTGATACCCCCAAAATGAACCACAGCAGCTGCAATATCACAGCCTATGAAATATTTTCACTTGTCCAGCTTTGTGTTTACATCCCAGTTTTGATTTTGGGCATTGTGCTGAATGTGTTGGCGCTGTGGGTGTTCTGTTGCAAACTCGGCAAATGGACAGAAACCAGAGTATACATGGTCAACTTGGCTGTGGCTGACTGCTTGCTGCTCTTCACCTTGCCGTTTAAAACTCTGTCCCAGTTCCAGCGCCTGAAGGTAGATGGATGGTGCCTGCTTCTGGAAGGTGGCTATTTCATAAACCGCTTCATGAGCATCGGTATCATCACCTTCATAGCCGCTGATAGGTACCTTGCAATCAAGTACCCTTTGAGATCCAAGGCGCTGAGGTCACCGCTGAAGGCAGCTTTTGCCTGTGGATTTCTCTGGATAGTCATCATCTGTGAGACTTCCCTCATTAAAAGCTTAGAGGACCGAAGACAAGATGACCTTTGCTTTGAGAAATCTTCTGTGACACCCTCGGTGGTCACGCTGTGTACCATTATTGTGGGGTTTTTCATACCACTGGTCATCCTAAGTTACTGCTCCATACGAACCATTGCAGAGCTCACGAGAAAGAAGAATGAGAACTGTCACAATGAAAAGCTAACCAGGAAGGCTGTCTACATCATGTCTGCAAACATGGCTGTGTTCATCATATGCTTTTTGCCTCTGTACCTCGGGCATCTCCTCCGCTTCATACTGGACTCCATCAGCTCCGACTGCTCGGCCATACAGAGCATTAACAACTTTGTTCACTTCGCCTCCATCCTCGCGAACACCAACTGCTGCCTGGATGCCATTTGTTACTACTTTGTCAACAAGGAATTTAAGGAAGCATCTTCCAAGCTAGCAAAGTCCAAATCTGAAGCCAGTGAAGAAGCTGGAATTCAGCTCCCACATGTGACACATTAATGCAAAACACATACAGCACACATTTTATATTTGCTGTGTTCAACTGGGACTCACTAGCAGGGTTTCATACTTGCTTTTTATTAGAGGGGGAAGGAGGGACATTCTACTAATGGGAAACATTCAGATACACGATTCAGCTCTGATACAGTCAAACACAGCAGCCCAGATTGTGATCTGATGATCTAGATTGCCGTTGACAATTCTCTGCCCTATGCAAATTTGCATAAAATGATAGATTTCCCCTGCCAAAAATCCCCTGTCTTTCATTTTCCCAGAAAACCCAAAAGAAGCACAGGCAGTGGTAAAGGATTGGGTTTTGTCCCTCATTCCCATCTTGGAACAGTGTTTGTGCAGTTGTGACAAATAAACAGGCTATTCCAAATATCAAAAATTTTTTTAAAAATCAGAGTGAAACCACGGCAGAAAAAGAAAGGATGGTGTTTCTATAAGTCACAAACATAGTGGTTTTTAGTTGCTAATAATGCACAATCCCATAACAAAGCCATATGTAGCTTGCTTTAGAGAACTTTACAGCAATATGACAGCTACAAAATGGTCATCAGTACAATTCAAGGCCAGAAGAAATTGCAATTGCTTGTATCGGGGAAAATCTTTGTATCAAAAATGTTTAAGTCAAATGGCATTAAAATTAAATAAAAGGAGTTGATGCAGGGCAGTGGGAATAAGGACTCTGTATTAGGACTCTATTCAAGTTTATAATGTAAAGGACTGTCTAAAGAAAGTGGCAGCAAAGCTGTTCCAAAGAAATCAACCTAAATAAAGTTGTGTCACTAGCATGGAATTCAGTTTCTTAATGAGTTAAATGGAAAAGGTGGGAGGTTGGGTGGTAGAGGACCTGCTCTGCTGTCTGTCCAGGAGGGACAGCTCCCTGTTGTCCAGGCAGGGGGCAGTGGGTATGAGCTCCAGCTGAGACTGGGATTTTCTAAGGCAGAGCAGAGCATCCCACCCTGTGATGCCCTTACCACAAACACCTAAGTAGCTAAAACCACTGTGTAGCCTCAGACCACACGCCCTGGGCTGGGATGTGCCGCACACACACCTCCACTCACACCTCCCCTCACACCTCCTAACCCCAGGCCGGGCTGCCATCCACCTGTACGGGCTGGGCCACAAAAACATCCCGACAGTTCCCACACCCAGCCCCGCCTTTGTGTCTCCTCCTGTTCAAGGCAGTGCCAAAAGGAGGAACCCCCTCGAGGAGAGCCCCTGCTGCAGGCAATGGTTGAGCAGAGCCCTCCATCCCCTGGGGCAGTGGCTGTTCTGCTGCAGGCAATGGTTGAGCAGAGCCCTCCATCCCCTGGGGCAGTGGCTGTTCTGCTGCACAGGACAGTAGCAAAGCCCTGACAGATTCCTGAGGGGATGCAGGCTTCTCAGCACGCTTGCCAGAGATTCAGGTAGAAATGGGATATCTGCTCTGTAATCAGCAAAATCTGAAAGCAGAATCTCTCCTTTGCTTACTGCACAATGGGGAGGGAAAGGAGGAGAGGCTCTGGCTGCAAACACCTTTAAGGAGGTTAGTTTATCTCCCCTTTTCTACACTTGCATTTTCTTTGAAAAGATCAAAGCAGCAACGAAGGGTGCTGTGCATGCAGAGATGGATTATCTGCTGCTGGCTCAGCCCAAGGGGTGGCAGGGCCCTGGCCCTGCTCAGCAGGGCTCACACCCTGCTTCCCCAGCCCTGTGTGCTGATGGCTCTCCTGCATCGCTGCGTAACATGCACCTTTGTGATTTGATGGATTGTTCCCCAGTAAAGCTCAACAGATCTTTAAGATTCCCTCCCCAGTGCAGGATTTATGTGGTGAGAGCACAGTGATTTGAGAGATAACCTGACTGCCAGTGTTTTTTCTGTACCTCCCATCTCACCAGCATGGATGTGAGCCCTTCAGAGGCGAAAGGTCTGCACAAACCAAACTGCTGTTTTACATGGGCAAGAAAAAACCACTTCTACTCCACTAACCACTAATAAAAAGGGTGGGGGAGATATAAAGCAGCATACAAACAAAGCATTTCCGAGCACGCTCTGCTAACCCACCTAACTTCTAGTAACGCCTCTTCCTCTGGCAGCCATTCGCCCAGAGACACATACCATGAATGCCTGGCCTGAGGCAGCCAAGCTTCCTCCCCACAGAAACCTCACAGCAGAGCCTCTGTACATCTGTGAGTCCTCAGGTGCTTGCCAGGGTTTAGAGCAGGGGGAGCCTTGGAGGGGCTGTGCAGGAGATAGTTGGGTTGTGCAAGTCCAAGATGGTGCTGGGAGGGATGGTCTCACTGCCACAGCCAGCCTCTGCAGCATCCCCAGCAGGAGTGCAGGGATGGTCTCACTGCCACAGCCAGCCTCTGCAGCATCCCCAGCAGGAGTGCAGGGATGGTCTCACTGCCACAGCCAGCCTCTGCAGCATCCCCAGCAGGAGTGCAGGGATGGTCTCACTGCCACAGCCAGCCTCTGCAGCATCCCCAGCAGGAGTGCAGGGATGGTCTCACTGCCACAGCCAGCCTCTGCAGCATCCCCAGCAGGAGTGCAGGGATGGTCTCACTGCCACAGCCAGCCTCTGCAGCATCCCCAGCAGGAGTGCAGGGATGGTCTCACTGCCACAGCCAGCCTCTGCAGCATCCCCAGCAGGAGTGCAGGGATGGTCTCACTGCCACAGCCAGCCTCTGCAGCATCCCCAGCAGGAGTGCAGGGATGGTCTCACTGCCACAGCCAGCCTCTGCAGCATCCCCAGCAGGAGTGCAGGGATGGTCTCACTGCCACAGCCAGCCTCTGCAGCATCCCCAGCAGGAGTGCAGGGATGGTCTCACTGCCACAGCCAGCCTCTGCAGCATCCCCAGCAGGAGTGCAGGGATGGTCTCACTGCCACAGCCAGCCTCTGCAGCATCCCCAGCAGGAGTGCAGGGATGGTCTCACTGCCACAGCCAGCCTCTGCAGCATCCCCAGCAGGAGTGCAGGGATGGTCTCACTGCCACAGCCAGCCTCTGCAGCATCCCCAGCAGGAGTGCAGGGATGGTCTCACTGCCACAGCCAGCCTCTGCAGCATCCCCAGCAGGAGTGCAGGGATGGTCTCACTGCCACAGCCAGCCTCTGCAGCATCCCCAGCAGGAGTGCAGGGATGGTCTCACTGCCACAGCCAGCCTCTGCAGCATCCCCAGCAGGACCAACACCACCGCTCCTGATGGCTGCCTGGGAGCACCTGGTTAATGAGGGCAAAGAGGCAGCACGGCATATTTCACTCTCAGAAAAACTATCCCTTTGATATAGGACTGAAATTTCTGTTCTTCACCATTCAGGCAGGGCAGTCAGGGATTCAAGTGTGCTGTGCTGAAACATGCAGCACAAGGACCAAGAAACTCCCTCAAGTTCCCCAGCTACAAAACTGGTTTTTTACTGTTCTGTTTATTCACTGTCTTTTATTTTTCCCATCTGGAGCTTTTGGGCCGATTTAGTAGAAAGAGTGTCCTCTAAATTCATGACCCACCTGGCCAAGCTCTCCCACCTGTATAGAGAAGAGGTGAGGGAAGAATTAAGCAGTGAGGAGGCAGCAGAGATATACTGATATTTCTGGTGGGCTCAGCAACCTCGGGGAGACAAGGGGGATCCAAGCACTTGCCAACAAGATACTGATTCTTCCAGCACTGCCTGGAAGGCAGACAGCCCTCACCCCACACACAGGCAGACCATAACGATCCAGGCGGTGCAGGCCTTGCCTGGCTTGCTTTTATCTGGCTGCAAAAACCTATCTCACCACATCCACCAGCTTTCGAGTATGTGCAATTTAACCTTCATAGCATAGGATGCACTCTGTCTTTCAGATTTCCCAGGTTTCTCTGGAGCCAAGGTTGGACAGCACCAGCACTGTGCTTGCCACGTGATGAGGGCACAGGTGTGAGAAGGGCTGGAACCTCCACCTCTCAGACGGGTCAAGCAGGCGTCTCCCAACCTGCATGACTTCACCCTGCCCTCGTCAGGCCACGCTGCCCTCCCAGCAGCTGCAGGACACAGGCAGCACACACATCCTGCACTGGCATCTCCTGTGTTATAATAATTATACAATTCTATGAATTGATGACAAAGCTGTATGCAGCCACCGTCATACCTGTCAAAAACACCGAATGGACATGTTGCAAAACCAGATGGAAGTAGAGCAGATGGAAGTAGAGCAGCTGCAGCACTGGAGGTGGCTGCACAGGCAGGACACACACAGAGTGCAGGTACACATCCAAACCTCTCTCTGACTTTCATGTTGTGGCTCACAGAGGACCGGTAACATCTCTCACCAGATTTCTTGCTTGGGGCTTTCCATTTGCTTTTGTTGTCACAGTTTAAACGAACCCTGCTGCCAACCAGGGCAGCTGACTGAAAAATGAGAGTTCAACTGAATGTCAGGTGTGGGGAGAGAGTGTGAAAGCTGCTACCAAAAAGCTGTCACATACTTCATTTTTATCGAAGACAGAAAAAGAGGACACTTCTGGGGAAGTGAAAATTGGGGTGGCTCATTATCGTTAGCTTGAAGTAGAAGCAATCTCTCAGTTTCTGAATGAAGGCTCAGAGACATCACCAGGTCACTCTGAGGGGATGAGCTGGCCCACGTGGGCAGTGCATGCACCAGCCAGGAACTGTGTCTGACACCATGCACTCCTCATTCCTCAACATGCTAAAAGGCAGCAGCATCTGCAGTCCTGTCCATCAGAAACCCTGGCAGCAGTCTGCCAGCAGCTTTCCTTTACTAACTTCAAAATTCCATTTCTGCCTGCTAACATTTTTCTACCAAGGTGAACACTCTCTAATTCTACCTTTCTGGCCCTTGGCTCTCCAGCCAGGCTCCCTGCTTTGGTTCAGTAAAAATTTAGCACAGATATTTCAAGCCTGACTTCTATCAGCCTCAAAATTGCATGAGCAAGTCTGTAAATCTCTTGCCCTTGGTGGGTACCGCAGCCCACAGTCCCTTGTTGAACCCTTGCTCTATGTTGCCGTACAAAAATGGGCTCCAGAAGCACCAAAAGTCACGTTGCACTGACTGGGGACCAAAGGACCAGCTTTTCCCAGTGCCACTGAGAAAAGACTCTGCACCATGTCTCCACCACACCACCATGCACAGCCCTCACGGGTCACACAGCTCCTCTGCATTGCTGTGCCTGTTTCATGACTTGCTTACGTTTACACTTCTGCCTGTCACAAAGGTTATTACCAGTTTTTCCTGAGAGGAGCCCTTGGTGGCAGAAGGAAAGGAGCTGCCTGATCTGATCTGGTTCCGTGGCAGAAAGGCAGTGACGGGCATTTTCTCACCAGCCACTGCGGGCAGAAAGCCAGGAGTGGTCTTGGGGCAGGAAGGAAGAGATTCTTGTTTAAGCCATAATTTAACAGTCACATCTTTTACTGCTGCTCATTTCCTTTCCTTGCTAACTGTTCTGCTGAATGGAAGAATGCAGCTGATACTCCAGTACCTTTCTACTCCCCCACTGACAACTAAGCAGCCATGGAGAATTAAGTCCTTTATCTTACCACTGCGAGGCTGCTTCCTGTCATGTTCTGGGCACCAACCATGCCAGGCTGGAGTGGTGGCTAACATGCCCTTGGGGCTGCTCCCTGTCCCCTCTGCCAGGCCCAGGGGCCAGAGCAGGCTGTGTGCCTGGGAGGAGCACACCCACCAGCCAGGGCCCTTTGCCACCACTGGATCTTTGCTCTCTGCCACTGCAGTTACAGGGTTTCATCTCGAGTTGCACGGTTATATTCACAGTGCTTTAATGATTGTAGAGGGGGAGTGGGTTTGGCTCCTGTTTCATTTTGAAAGAAACAGAACTTTGAAACCTGTTAAAGGTGAAGTAAACTGGGCAATAATAAAAGATAAGTGACTTTAATAACATGACTGGAATTTTTTGTTTTGCCAGTTGGCTGGACTCGAATGGTGAGTTTTGCCCCTTTGGGAAGAGCAGATGATATTTTTGGTAGGCAGAGAGCAGCAAGGGATGATCTCACCTCCTGACTCCTGGGGGAATGGATGGTCTGCAGTGGTCCCAGCTCAAATACAACAACAAATACAACAAAACTGCTCCAGATACCCACATTTGGGGTTTGGTGGGGATTTTTGTTTGGTTTTTAAGATTCTTCTGTTCTCACCTCTCACATCAGGGGCCTCAGATCTATTTCAGTCACAGCAGGAAGGTTTCAGTAGAGCAGAGGCTTTACCAACTCCCTTGCTAGGCAAAGCACAATGTAGGAAATAAAAGCCCTGCAATGAACTCCCCTGCCTTCAGATGCTCAGCTCCTGCTGGGCTGCCCAGGGAAAGACCACCTGGATACCCACTGCCTTCCCCCAGTGTAAGGGAAGTGGATCCCACCACCTGCCTGCCTGGGACAGAGATCCTAATCTGTCAGCATTCCCCCCTGGTTTTCAAAAAAATAAAAAAAAGATTTAAAAAAAAAAAAAAAAAAGAGAGAGAGAAAAGGCCTCCCACAAAGATGTGGGCACAGCAGAAAAAGCACTCTGTTTTGAAAAGGTAAAAGTTTCTCAGAGTTTGCATTTAAAGACTCACCCCAGGTTTGGACTGTGCTGCTGGTGACAATTTATCTACATGATCATTGTGAAGCAGATTTCAAGTGAAAATACTGAAACCAGTTACGAAATCCAACCCATTTTTGGTTGCTTTGGGTTTGTTTTTTTTTTTTTATCAATTCACATGGGCTTTTGTTTGCCAATAAATGCCAGGCTGACTTATTTTCACCGGTGTATTTCAACACTTCCCTCTTCCTCATAAACACACATCCTCACTTCTCACTTTACCTTCCCTCGAAACATTTCCCTATTTAACATTTTAACATTTTTATTTTCCTGGTAAAAGTGATGCAAGGAGGGCTTGACCTTCTGCTTTCATATGGGGTTGTGCTAGCCAGAGGTTAAAGAGTGTGAGTCACTTCTGGGCTTGGCCAAGGTTCTTCATTTTCCAGCTGCACAAAGGCACAGCATGTCAGATGGCACAGACAGAAGAAAGAAATCACAAAAGCTGATTTTTGTGCAGTTCAAAGTTTCCCCCCAGTGCTGGCAAAGGCCCTGACAGCGCAAAGGTTTCAGCTGGGGTCAGAGGAGGGACACAGGGGACACGCAGCTCCCTGGTGCAGCACACACACTTTGCTCCTTGCTTTTGGCTCTAATGGTACTGGTGCACAGCCTGTCCCCAGCACAGGCACTGGCCTGGCCTCTCCCCCTGCATGGTTCATTCCTGGATCTGCACTGGAGCCTTCCCACAAACCTCTCCTCCGTGGAAGGATGCGTAGGGAAGCTCTGGTAGTCTTTCAGGCCCACCCATGATGCAATAAATGCCCTCCTGTGGCTCCAGCTGTGCATTTACCTCCCCTTCCTCCTCCAGACTCTGTCATGGGGATCACCCAACCCAGTGCCACTCTTCATGCCCAGCCAGTCCCAGCACCCTGTTACAACTGGAAACTGTCCTTTTGCCTGCTGTGACAGAGGAGAGAAATGGGGGAACAAGGTCCAGAGGAAAATCAAGCTTTAGAAATTGCTGTTTCAGTAATGACACTTTCTAGAGAGTGAACTGTGCAGCAGTTTTATCTTTCAGAAGCTTTCTTTCCTCAAGTGGTTCTGTTTCATCAAAATCTGGTGCCTGCCAGGGTCACCCAATGTCACCACAACATGCCAGAAGCTGGTTTTGCCAGCAAACAGTCACACAGGATCCATCTGCTCAGCAAAACCACCCTTCCTCCTCTGCCACCAGCTGCGGAAACAGCAGCTTCCCCCTCCCCTGGGAAAAGCTGGACATGACCAGGGTGAGGCAATGAAAGAGGACAGGCTGCCATGGAGGAGGGAGGGAAGTTCCCATGTCTGCAGGGCAACTTTAATTCAGTAGCCCTGTGATACTCCCAGCCCAGCCTGGAGGTGCCCAGTGCAGTTCCCAGTGAGGGAGCATGTGCACCACAAGGATTTCTATAAATGCAAGCAAAAGAAAGAGAAAGAAAACAAAAAAAAAACCAAAAAACCTCACCTAAAAACAAAACCCAAAACAACCCACGAAAACAAAAAAATCTCAATAACAAGAAAACAAATCTATCTGCTGGCTATAGAAAATGTGACTCATGACAAATTCTTGGGTGTGCAGAGATATGGCCACCAAACAGGGAAATAACAGGTTCCATAGAAAACTATTGCTATTTCCATAAGCCGTTTGGACTTGGCCTTTCCAGGTCTGGGGAATTTTTTCCCTTTTATTATCATCATCATCCTCTTTAAAGGATCCCAGAAGCAGCTCAGCCTTTGCAGCACTCAGAGGCAGATTTTGGTGGTCAGAACTGGTTACTGCTACTGAGTTATTCTGACCAGTGCTAACCATCCAGCATGATCAGTCATCCCTGCCCCAGGCATTTTTGGTGTGTTATCAACTACAGCAAAATTTATCTGATAGAAAGTCAAAAAACCACTAAAAGCAAGCAAGCAAGCAAGCAAACAAAACCTTGAAAATACTTTTCTGCAAGAAGCACACCACTTTTATCTGTCTCTTTGGCACTGTCTCCCACTCCTTTCCCTTTCCTTTTTTAAGAATAACCATTCTTAATCTAAGGCCAAGATGAAATGGTCAGAATATCTTTGTTACAAGAACCAAATTCAGGGATCTTTCCAGGCTGCTCTGTGTACCTACAGCCCCAGCTGTCATCATGGAGGTGTGAGCATGCTGACAGCCTGAATCTGCCACGGCAGAAGCTGAAACCACAACACGAGGACATTTCTTGTCACCAGTGAACTTGAACTGTGCAAGCCCCTTTCCTCCTGCAGCAGGTTTTGCTGCCCATCCACCAGATGCTCTCCTGATGTGCAGATTGTGGCACTGCTGCGAGGCAGGGACACAGTGAAGGATAAGCAGCAGGCCTGGCAAACAGCAGCAGTTTGGCATGCAAGGTAAAAACGCCTTCTCTTCTCAGCAGGGTGAATTCACAGGTCAGGGCAGGAGGTGTCAGAGCTCTTCCTCAGGCCTGTGTTCACCCTCTTATCATTAGAGATGTTTCTACGCAGTGCTGATATGGGTGGTTGGGGCCTTGATTTCACGACAATCCCCTGGTTTTCTCTAACGCATTTACAGCTTATTCTGGTGCAACCTCACCCCCCTTCCCAGGGGCAGCACAGACCAGTCTAAGCTCTCCCAGTGCAGGGCCAGTGTGGGTTCACAAGACCATTAATCATCCTCTGCTCAGGCGGGCACTGGGAATTCAGAGTGTCTTGGTGCTCAGCAAAGTCCCTTCATTGTCACAGCTTGACAAAACAGCCCTCAGCTGAAGAGAAGAAAGGCAGCCAAGAGAGGAGGGTGAGTGGCTAATGAACCCCAACCAGCAATCCTCTTCCTCACATGGAGCAGTGAGTATTCAAGGTCTGTCCCTCCAACTGGTCCATGTGGGAGTGAAACACCCACCAGGGCAAAGTCCCCGAGGACCAGGTCCCTCCTTCTGCACAGCATCCCTCACTAACCTATTTTATTACCAACCTCCACTGACAAATTACCAACCACCAACCTGCAAAATGCAGGAGGAACCACCTTTCAACCTTCTTCATCTGGCCTTTTGCTTCTCTACCGTGTGCCAGGGTAGCCTGCCTCTGATCAGCAAAGCCTAAGCCACTAAATGGTTTGTTTCCAGCGCATCTGAGTCAATAAATGACCCATATAAGAGCAAAGAAACATAGATGTCAGCAACTTAAGGAAGTTCAATCAACCAGAAAGAAAAAATATCTGAGGTTTCATTTTAAGACAACAGTTAAAGAACAAGTCTCCATGAGTGATCCTCTATAATTTCTAAAATCCTGGTTTGAGGAGAAATATTGTGGACACAAATCTCAGTCTCCGGTGGGAAAGTAAATAATGCATCAGTCAAAATAAAGAGAAAATAACTCCTTTTTCTGCCTTTTCCACTGTGCTGGTGACAAAAAGTAGTAGTGTGACATAAGAGGAACAGAAAGCATGTACACATCTAGGAGAGACACAGCAGACACTGTGGCTGCAGTGGCTGCAGCATGCAGTCAGGGAAAATAAAATACAATTATTTCCTGATGCATCAAGCTTGTAAAACCAAAGAAATTAGGAATTCCCCATGACTAATATTTCTGAGCAGAGAGCATGGGTAGTTGACTATAGATTTTTTTTTTTTAATAAACTGCTTTTTCTTGAACTCCCAATTCTGAGATGTTCTGCATGAACTCGAAGGTTTAGTAATATTCTCCACATGGGACTTCCAGACTAAAAGTAGGCTTTTTTTTTTTTTTCTTCAATATAGTGATTAACCTCTGTGCTAAGCTGCCTTTTCAAGTATCTGAAGAAATTTCACTCTGGGTCTTTTGAACTCAACCATCTTCTCTCACTGGTAGAAAGAGCTTCTTCCTTTGGCTCAGATTCAACTCTGCCACACCATATTAGCAACTTCTGTGAGCCCCTGGGCCTCCCTCTCAGCACAGAGCTCCTGTTTGTGGGCAGCCAGAGAAAAAGTGCAAGTGCATGAACTCACTGCCTTCTCACAAGGAAGAGCCTTGCACAGAAATCAGCCTCTCGCCCTGCAGGTCACCTCCCCAGCAGGGTGTTTTCCAGCTGTGCTCAGGCTGGCAGGAGGCAGAAATCCAGCAGAGCCCCTGCTGTCCCAGTCCCCCTGGTGCAGTGCTGGCTGTGTGCAGCAGCTGAGCCCAGGGAACCCTGGGTTTGCAGGGCCCTGCACCTGCACTGCAAAGCTGCAACACCATCCTTGCTGGGGCAGGCTGGAAAACCACCGGATGCTTTCCCAGGCTACTGCAGACTGTAGTTTGGGAACCTCCCAAACCAGAGACTGTTTCTTTATGTGAAATGGCCCACCAGGGACATTTCTGCTTTCCATGAGCACACAGAAACACGTACAATTAGCCACTCCATCCACATCTGGCTTCCGCAGCGTAGTCGGCACGTCCCTGCACCTGCCAGAGCTCGGTGCAGCACCACGCCAGGCACAGCCAAAGGGGCAGCCAGTGCCCACCAGGCAAATCCTGGGCTGGATACTGCTCTGAGTGGAAAATATCTGCACACACCCACAGCTGCCAGTGCTGAAGATTGCTCTCCAAAAGGCCCAAGTTATGCTGTTCCACTGCAGGGTTGAACAAAGTGTCAAACCACTAAAGGGGAACCTCGCCTCTGTCCGAAACTAACTCCAGCGTGCCTGGGAGAGAAGGGAAGAAGGGGGCCTTAGAAAGGAGGAAAAGGTATTTGGGGCAGATTTCTTCTGGCCTGCCCAAAGGAGAGTCCCTGGGAACTTACACCTTTGGTTGGATGTCTACAAAGACATTTAAAGTGACTCATTCGCAGTATGTCTAACAGATTTGGAAGAGAAAAATAACCTAAAAACTTACTTCCTAAATGTTCTTTCTCATCCTCCTTTAGCTAGTTTCTTTCCTCCCACAGTTGTTTGTGCAGGTAGCCTGGGAGACCTCAGCTCGCCTCAAAGCCAAGCAAAAGGGATTTGGGGGAAGAGGGAAACCAAAGTTGGGATTAAATGAAAGGGACGTGGAAAGAAAAGACGAGTGTGAAGCAAACTATGAATTAGTGTCAGTTTTGGTACATTTGAAATGTATTCAGCTCCTCTGAAATGCCTTTGTGCTCATGCTCTCACTCTGCTCACTTCCACGGGAGAAGGGATGGGAAGCAGGGTCTAACCTTAACCAAGAAACATTGAATTCCCATTCTGCTTCAGAGGGCTAATCTAAAAAAAGAACAATTCTCATAGACATATTTCCACCCCTGGTGATAAGCCAATAACCCAGAAAGGACTGCTCCAGCACAGCTTACTCTGGCCTCCAGATGACACTTGGCAAAGAAGCATCTGAAGAAAACGACATTAATTCTTTTCACATCTCTTTTTCCTTTCCCCCATTTTTTGTTGCTCTCTCTTGATGGATTTTTTTTTTTTTATAGAGTGCAGTGATGTGTGGGGAAACTCCTGACCTCAGTCAGCAGTAGCCACTGGTGAGATCAGGGAATGAACCAGTGCTAAGGTGGGCATGGAGTGAAGCAATCTAGGGTTCTACCACCTGGTAAAGGGCTGCCCACGTGCAGAAAGTAAGGAGGACTCATGCCAAGGTAGGAGTTTGTGGCACTCTGGGATTACATTGATCTGTACTCCAGGTGTGCAAGCACACTTCTCTGCCCCCCTCAGCAGTAACACAGGGAGCTGTCACATTATCCAAGCTGGTTTATAATCACCTCAATCTTCTCCATGTGAGAGCACAGACTTGTGGAAAAGGCTTGAAGAGAACATCTAACTAAAGGCCAGCCCAAGCATTCCCATAGCTAGCAGAATTTTGTCCAACCTGCTTTGTATAACAACTCACAGGAAGGGGTATTTCTAGTTTCATCTCTCTTCAGCATTAGAAGAGCTTATTAGAATTTCCAGGCAGAGTATTTCCAACTGCAGTGTATATCCATTATCTCTTTTCCCATCTGCAGTGGATGTAGCAGACTATTTATTCCCTTCCCCTTCATAGCTACCATTTATGTTTTTGAAGACCTATTTGTGCCCTCCCCACCCCAGTATCTGTGCTCAAAACACCCTCAGCTCCTCCTGTGCTTCGGATGTAACTTGCTCTCCTTGCCTGTTTCCTTGGCTCTCTCTTGGACTGAGCTGGGTCTTTCTTTCTTTCTCTTTCTTTCTTTCTTTCTTTCGAGGCACCCAAGACTGAATATAGTTCTTCTACAACCTCAAACAATTGATATCCCATAATCACACTGACATTTTTCCTACAACAGCATAATCTTCTATTTCCTTTCCAGTCATGCTCCATTTACAATCTGTTCTAAGCTGCAGATCCCCTTTTTCAGATCTGCAGCATATCAAGCTCACCCTATCTCACATTTGTGCTCACAGCTATTCCTATATATGTGTAAAACTTTGCATGTGTCTCTCTGCCTTTTTGAATTCCTTTTTCTCCAAATCATTTACCCAACTTGTCAACACCATTTGACATACTAATTTTGCTTCCACTGTCTTGTAGACTCTCTCATCCATGAAATAACTAATCACATTGTATTCAGAGGTAGGTCTTAAGTTAGGTGACCACAAACAGAGAAGCACTTTTCATGACATTTATAATAATATAGGGAAATATAATTCTAAAAGAGTCTGTTCATACAGTCATAAACTCCAGCCATTTTCTTTATACCATAATGAATTACTCTAGTCTCTGTTAGCAGACAGCCTACACAAATATCTGAAAATACTACTGCTTTCTATGCAAAAACTCTTCTTTTTTTCACCAATTTCTTGACTGTACGTTGTCAGAAACCTACAAGAGGCAACATGAAGACAGAGTCCCCTCCCACTGGCTGCAAAAGCTGGTGCTTTCACCCAGCCCCGCAGGAGATGAGAGGGACAGGACACGGCATGCAGGACAGGATAGCTCTGTGAAGTGACCACATCGTGCCTCTGTGTTTAACGAAGGCACGATGTGATCACTTCACATCACATTAACACATTCCCCAGGCTACAGCTGCCCTCTGCTGTTTAGCACCAGAGTGGGCCCTGAACCCTCTCCCGCATGCCCTGAGCAGGGTTCTGGAGCTCCATCCCATGACTCTGCAGGCTGCAGCTTCATCCCATGGGAGCAGTGGGACTGCCCCTGGGAACACTCCCACACCCATTCTGGAGGAGGGGCAAAGCCCTGAGCTGGGGCTGGGCTCTGGCAGGTTTTGAGTCTCTCACCAGCTGAAGTGTTGGGTTTGCATGGCCAAGCTTTGACAGGGCAGGGGCTGCAGGGGTGGCCTCTGTGAGCAGCTGCTGGAAGCTTCCTCCATGTCCGGCAGAGCCAATCCCTGGCAGCTCCAAAGCCGGACGTGCCACTGGCCAAGGCCAGGTCATTTGGAAATGGTGGTAACGCCTCTGGGATAACAGATTTGAGAAGAAAGACAAAAGTTATTGCGCAGTTGTAATTGAGGCCAGAGAAGAGCAGGGTGAGAACATGTGAGAGGAGCAGCTCTGCAGACACCAAGGGCAGTGGAGAAGGGGGGCAGGAGGTGCTCCAGGCACCAGAGCTNTGGGAGGGACCCCACGGTGCAGCAGGGGAGCAACTCCTCTCCCTGAGCAGGAGGAGAAGCCACGGGTGATGAAGTGACCATAACCCCCATTCCCTGTCTTCTTGCACCACTGGGGGCAGGAGGTAGAGCTGGGAAGGGGGGGGGGGGGGTTTTTAAGGTTTCATTTTACTTCTCATTATCTTGCTCTGTTTTATTAGTAATAAATTCAATTAATATCTCTAATTTGAGCCTGTTTTGACCATGATGGTATCAAGTGAGTGATATCTCCCCTAGTCCTCATCTCAACCCATGAACCCTTTGTTGTTTTTCCTCTCCTCCATCCAGCTGCAGCAGGGAGTGAGAGAGAGGCTTTGGGGGGGAGCTGGTATCCAGACAGCATCAACTCACTACACACCTGCAGGGAACCTTTGCTCTTTCAGGCTGGGAGATGACCCTCCCTCTGTGATCTGGGGTGGTAAAGGCTTGCTGATTGAGGGATACTGCAGATTTAGGGTGGAATTGGAGAAATATCCAGCTATGGCCAATTGCCATAGTTTTTCTGGGTGCTCCAGAACAATCCCGAGTGGAGGTTTAGGCTCAGTGAAATGATTTTCCTCTGGCCCAGGAAATTTAAGGCCAGCATCACAGCCAAAGCCCCTGTTTGCAAGGAACAAAACAGGTCACGCTTGGTGCATGTGTGTAAGGTGCTTCCTGGGGTCAGGCAGGAGTCCAAAAGCACAAGACTTCAAGGCAATCATACCATTTAATTCCTACATGATAACCTACCTTCACTAATTTCTTGGCCACCTCGGTACAATCCCCATACAACCACCCTGGTCTCAGCAATCCCTCTTCCCACCCAACACAGGCAGAAATGGGCTTTATTCAGAGCAGCCCAATATGACAGCACAAGGGGTTTTTTAGCAGAGGCTGCTCACACGCCTTCGTCCTACCCCAAACAGGAGGCAGTCAGTCTCTTAGGACAATCCTGATTTGTAGCACAAGAAATGAAGGCAATCCATGCTGGAGAGAGCTGGCTAGCCAGCACACATTCAGGGCCTCTATCTGACTCCTCCAAGGCCCCCATGCCCATGAGACTCCAGCACAACAGACCCCTACATGACATATGTCAAGAGCCATCCTGGAGGGGAGCCGTGCTGGTGCCCAGCCTCCTCCCCTGGCACAGACCAACACACCCCCAGCTGGAAGCAAAGTGATAAAAGTGCATTTGTAAAGTGCAGAGCATCCTGGCTGCCACAGACAGACCCACACACACATTCCCTGTGTCTGCAGGCAGGCTGGACTACTCTGGGCTTCAAATAATTGCCGGGTCTTTTGGAGGCTGTGTCCACTGAAATTCAAAAGTTGTCATCTCAGGCTGATATTTCAGTAACCAGAACTTCTATCCCTTAAGATTTTTTTTGAAATCTTAGCTTTTCTCTTCGTTTAAAAAAAAAAAAAAAAAAAAGTTAGCACTGATTATGTGATGGTTTCCGCCACTCCAGCTGTAGTTCATTCGAGAGGTTTTCATCTGTTTGAGGTTTTTCACTTTCCTGCAAATTGCTTTTTTGAGCCCTTTTATGTTATGTGGCTTTTCTCGACAGGCTATTTATAGGAATACACCTGTGCTAAAGGGAAGAAAACTTTCCAGCATTTCAAATAAATGTCTAGCACTCGGTTTGAAGTGCAAAGCTAGAAGATCATCAATGAAAGTGGTATGATTATATGCAAATGAAGTGCAGTCTTTATTTCCAAAGCCACTCTTTCAAACTTGCGTGTGAAGTCACTGGGTTGTGCCAGGCAGCCAGAACAAAGCCAGCCATACCCACTCAGCTAGACTAACATTACACATCACAAGGAATTAACTGTCTCACCGCCATTAGGCTCAAACACCACAACCTCTCTGGGCACAAAGGAGGATGAATTCCACTCTCAGAGAAACAAGCCAGAGTGCTTTTCTCCCTGGGGAGCAAGCTGGGCTGGCAGCACATTGCAGCTTCTACCTTCTGCAGCATCCAAAAATAAATTGGTTATATTTCAAATATTAATCATATGCTGATAGCAAGGGCAGATAGCCTACATGCATAGGAGAAACAAGCTACAACTGACTGAACTTACCCCCATTACTGCTCTCTTCAGATGCCAGATTCAAAGATGGCCAATTCTCTTCAAGGCAAAGAGCACTTCTGCAGTGGGATAAATAAGGAAGTTTGCTCAGTTGCCCTTTCCGAAGGAGGACAGACAAAGCCATGTCTTCACAAAGGGACAGTTTCTTCAGCAGCACAAAACAAAGTTCTCTCTCTCAAAGGTCTCAAAGGCTGGCTATCTTACTGAAATAAAAAGTGTTCAGCCAGGACAGATTAGGAGAGATGAGAACAAAGTGAAGCTCATAAAGTAACCAACATGTGCAATGTAACAGCTGTTAATAAGTCATTATGATATTGATGCTCACACAAATACATACACACATATATTTTCATATATGCGCGTGGGGAGAGGGAGCACCACACAAAGGAAAAGTCAAGCTCCACTCTGATGCCTCTTGCCCAGCAAAGGCATGAACTACCCAAAGATGGCACTGTCGAGCAGCAGCTCCTCCGCCAGCACCGGCACCACTCCACACTGTGACCCTGAAGTAGATGCGGGCATCTCTCCCAGCATTTTCTTGAACCATTGTTCCCTGTTCCTCAGCCACACTCACTGCATCTCCATGGTAAGCCACTCAGTGGTTCAGACTGGGACTTTGGTGCGACCTGTCTGGACACTTAGGACAGCAGCGATGTTGACAGCAGTTCTCACACCCTCACATCTCAGTGCCAGGGTAGGGGACACGGGCTGGACACATCGACAAGCACACCCTAGCAGGACACCTGGGCTGTGATGGAGGAATGCCATTGTCTGCAGAAACCACAGGGAAAACCAAGCCAGGCAAACAGGAGAGCCGTAGGTGTGGTAGCTGCCATCGCCCAGGTGAGACAAAACCAGTGTGAGAAACAAGCTGGCAGCTCAAACAGCCCCGTCCCTGGGACAGAAACCATTTTGGCCATGCTGCGAGGGGCCAGAACTGGTCCTGCTTCTCTGCAATCCTTTGGGACATGCTTTGAGAGGTGCCTTATTGGTGCACTGCTCTTAAAACAACTAAATGTGCTTGGCAGCACATGAGCTAAAATTGGAAAGGCCCTGAGTGCAAAAATGGCGTGCATTAATGAAACAGGGCACATCTCAGGTCTGGAAAATGTTCCTTCTAAGCCAGTTCATGATCTTCATTTGACACTTATCCATTGCAGTTAAAGGCTTGAGTGAGTAGGGCTTTCTGTCCAGAAAAGCCAGTCCCTACACTGAGGAGGGGTAGATGAGGACAGGCTAAAGGAAA
Source organism: Aleadryas rufinucha (assembly GCA_013397815.1). Lineage (NCBI taxonomy): Eukaryota > Metazoa > Chordata > Aves > Passeriformes > Aleadryas > Aleadryas rufinucha. The sequence goes on along the minus strand of VZTH01002394.1, from coordinate 430,678 downwards.
TGGAAAAAAATGTAGTTTCCACACAAGTCAGCTCCTTTTCAGACCAAGCCATTCAACAGAACTGAGTCTTTCAGAAGCTGTAGCATCAAGAGAGCAAAAACCCTGCAGATGAGGCAGCTCCTGCCCCTGGTGCCGGGCTGTCTGCGGGAAGTATAGGGATGACTGTGCAAGGCACAAGGGTGCACTGCAGCTGCTGCTCCTTTCCTGCACTGGCACCCCTCTGTGCCAGCCTGCAGGGATGGCTGGGGACTCGTGCTGATGGTCCAGTCTACAGTGCTCAGGTAATACATGGTGGAATGAAAATGCAGAGGAAATTATTTTCATTTTGTGTTTCATTACCCAGTGCACTGCAAAGGCTGAGAAGAAAATGTTTTCTATGGGAAAAAGATCTAGATAACATCACTTATCAGAGTTCATATGGTGAAGATGGGTGAGCATTACATGACTCTGATCTGATCACTGCCTGTGTCAGGAAAAAAGAATAGTGTGCAATAACCACACGCTGGCACTGGAGTGGTAAGGCAGAGCAGATAAATATCCTATTTAAGTGCTCCCACAGAAGCCTGAGTGCTCAGGAGGCCTGCCAGGAGGCATGTGGTCTTCTGCACAGGTGCTGGGTTTGTATCCACACCACTCCTAACCATTAGTTCCTTCTACTGCTTGATTGTGAAATTAGCTGGCGGTTTTATTCGAAGCCCTGGGTTTGTGCACACCTACCATTTCCCCTGGCAGTGCCACGGCTCAGTGAGCATGGCATCTTCACCAGCACCAGCCCAGCTCTGCTGAGCAACCACAGAGCCCCCTGACCTGCCAGCTGGCACAGATGGGTGTGCTGGTGAGCCTCGGGGGGAAGGCTGCAAAGCTCATGGGTGCAGGAAGCTCTGTGTCTATCCTTACACAGTTTCTCTAAAGCTGAGCTTGCAGCTTGACTGGCTGCTCCTTCCTACAAATACCCAAGAAAAATTTATAGCCTATTGCTAAGCCCACAATCAGAATTGCTTTTGGCCACACACAAGCTATTCTGTCCCTGCCTAGAGGAGGGACCTGTCCTCACTGGCACTGGCCATGTCTAACAGGCCTTTTTGGCTCTGGAAGACCAAACTGACCTATGCAAAATTAAATCATCAGCTGCAGACTGTGGATATCTGAAGTTGCTAAGGAGATGGCACCCTGCATGCTTGGTGTTCTGAAGGTGAACTTGTGAGTCAGACACAGCTGAAGATGTTCTGTACTTTAAAGTGTTACTCCCATGACTTTGTTCACTCAGCTATATCAGTGTGAGACTGGCTGCTCACCAGACTGCCCAGTTCCTTTCCTCTCGTCACACAACCCTGACAAGCCTTTGTAAGGTTTCTCAATTGTAAGAATAAATCTACCCTCATAGCTAGCCAGCTCCAAAAAGCCTATACTTTTTGCTCCATCTGGGCTGCCTTTAAGTCTTTGCCTCATCTTGAAGAGGCTGAGTGTGGCTGTTCCCTATAAAATACAGCAGTTCCCAGGTTTTCTGGTTTCAAGTTTTGCAGTCTCCTGAACTCAAGAAGCTGGCTCCATGAGAAAAAACACAACCCCTTAGCTATTGAAAGCTCCCAGCTGCACAGTTAAGATAGCTCACTGTGTGCCGGGCTTTGACTGCTTATGAAGATGAGGAAGAAGGTAGTGAGCAACCCAAAGTGCACTAGTCTCAAGTGGAAGGTTTCCAGATAAACAAAACACTGTACTCCAACCCAAGTACAAACAGTAATTTTTAAGCCACCAATGAAAACTAGGCTTGTTCTTTTGTTTACTTGTTCTTTAGACAGAAAGAGCATCACAGTACATCTTCAGGTGGGTGAGAGCATCACGAGCTCTTGGCATAGTTTTCCTTTCCAGGATTTTTCTGGTGCTCAGCCATATTTAGATGAAGTCTCCAGGATCTACCCTCTTAAAAGAAGGCAGCAAATCCCTTTTGGGGTAGCAAGCTGTGGTAGCCTGCTCAGAACAAGACTTGTTAGCTTAACTCACTATGGCCATCCAGTCTTTGAAACTTTTAAAAACACACCAAAATATCAGAAACCATTCACAGCACAGCATAAAAGACACCTTAAACTCAGGTGTCTAAGATCATCAGCTTTCTAATTCCCCACTGCATCCAGCACTCTTCACAAGGACAAGGACAGTTTGTTACTCACCTCCTAGTTCTCTGCTGAGCAATATCTTTTCCTGACTCATTTTACTCTGGATGGTTAAGTCTTGTTATCTGAGATGATATTTTACAGCTGTCTGGGAGAACAAATCACACATTCATTCAGAATGTCCCAGAAACACACTGGACCCTTCCTTTGAATTTTGATTAATTTTCATTTGAGCATCCTAATTCTAGATCTGAGGCCCAACTCATTCAATTCTCACCACTAAGTACAAGCAAACACGTAATTTAGACATTTGTGAAAGCTGGACCTCAAAGCTGTTATGATATATTTTCCACTCAAAAAGAGCAGAAGAATTCATGCTGGTGTAATGCAAATGAATGTGGTTTAGCACTGTATGAACATGTTTCCTCTGAAAGAGATTTTGATTCCTTGAGAACAGCAAATGCTGGTGCCTGACTTAGCAAGAGCAGCACTTATGACACCAAGAGGATAAAAGCAGAGAAAGTTCAGCAAACTTTAAAAAACCAACGAACCAGCCAAAAAACCCTACTCATCTTTGCCATAAACATTATTAATTTTTTGGTCATACACATCCTTTCAGCTGGATTATGGTTCCTCCAGCCACTATTCATTTGCTAACTGGAACACAATACTGGGAAACAGATAAAGTTGTTAAGATTCCTGTCTCTAGGTAGCACAAAAAATATACACTCAGAACGTTTTAGTGGTTAATTAAAAAAAAACCTGAAGGCCTTCTTTCCATTGAAAACCTCAGAGCTGTGCAGCCACCTGGATCCCCAGAATACAGCATTTATCGAGCAGCAGTGCTGGGTGATAAGGCACTGGAGCACAAAGGACTCACTGAAATAATTGCTGCTGAGCATATTCATGTATAGCACCTGAGAAACTTCAAAAGCAGTCACAGAGGGCTGGGAGAAACAGGCCCTAATTTCTCAGCCAATAATGTATCTGCCAGCCTGGGACTGAGTCATTCACAACTTGCCCTCATTAAATATGCTCTAGATGGAAGTTGTCCTCATTTAAGCCAAAAAGGCTGACCTGCAAAAGGATCATTTACGTGCACACCAACAAATTAGACACTCACCTACGAGCAGTGAACCCACATCTATCACAAAAAAATTGCCAGCTTAGCAAACACGCAGTTGGTGTGTGCAGAAATGCTGGTTTTTTTGTCTGGGTCTGATGCATCAAGTGATACTAAGTGGGAAGTTCATAGAGCCACAAGGGATGAATCGAGTGCTGGGAGTGAAGGCAGCACAAAGTATTAAAATTCATTTTTAAGATAAGTCTGGAGTATGCCTGTGGCAAGAAGATTAAAGAAGCAACCCCATTCCAGCTGCAACATGTCACAGCATAACTTGTTCAAAAGTCACTTGGAATTGTAGAGTATTTGTCTTCTACTAATATTTAGTTGCACTCCTAGGTTTCTTTCCGTGACTCCACATTTATTTCAGTCTGTTGCTGAGTTGGAGCTAGACCACAGTTCTTCTTAAGACAGAAGTTGAAAAGCCCTTGAAACCTCCCAATTCCAGAATGTGTTTCCCAAATGCTATGAATCATATTGCCTTCATTTCCTCTGCCACACGATTTTCTGAGAAGGTTTACCTAAACTTTGCTTGGGGTTCTGCTTTTTATTGTTTGTTTCAAATCCCATTTTCAGATGAGACAGGAAGAAAATTGCAGATTTTTTCTTCTCCTAGTCCTGTGGTATGAATGCTGATGCTACTTTTTCTACAGAAAGATGAAATTACCTCCAATTTGAAAACTGTCACTTAGAGCTGGGTTTATTCCTGTATTTTTCTGCAAAGGGTCCCAGTGTGTCCACAAGTCAGGACAGGGGCTGTCAGCACTAGCAAGTGAGTTTCACACTTCAGCCAGAGAGGTTCCAGAAAGCCTTGGAAGCTCATCTCAAGAAAAGTGTGTTTTGGCTACTGTGTGACTCACATGTAAGGCTCTAGTTTGCTGTTCCACACACCTCAGTCCTCTCAAACATTTGTTTGCCAGCTTGCAGTCATGAATCATACACCTGAACTGGCTAAAACTGGCACATACGCCTTAAATAGTTTAACAGCTGCGTGTGTGTAAGCAGTTGTATCTCTCTGAAGCCTCTGAGTGCTTAACTACTGATCTCCAGTATGCAAATGGAGCAGAAACTGGGGGAAGAAACCCTATTTTTATTACAATCTCTCCTACAACTTTCCACTTTCCAGCTCCTCCGAAGCTCAAGGAGTAATTGGAAATTTGGAGGTAGCCACCACAAGCTCACAAAAGCTCTCATCTGCATCACACCAGGTAAAGGCCAGGCAGACCCCCCTAACTTCAGAGACTAATTGCTCCCCACCCTATTTTGGCTACTGACTGAAAACAGATGAGGATTCAAATCTTTACACTTTTTCCACCTTCACTTGCGTATATAAGTAAGCGCAGAGAGTATTCTGAGACAAGGAAAAAAGAGAAAAAAAGAGAAGAAAAGAAGGATGTGGTTGGCTATGCCGCTTAGATGCTTGTAAGGCACGGGCTGTAAGAAAACGCTCTCGTGCTCTGTAGAACGACTTGGACTGAAGCAATGCTGCTGATCTGCTTGCTGGGGCTCAGGTAAAGTAATTCCTATTTTAGTTATTGACTTTTATTTTTCCAACAATTTAATAGCAGCATTGATTGTAGACACTATTTTTAAGCTGGTTGGATGATTATTACTTACAAGGTTCAAACAATAAGATCAAACATGTAGTGTTGCTTAGCTTAGAGCAGAAGGAAAGATTTCTGCTTTAGTGATAAATGTAAATCTATTCTGTTGTAATCAAAATACTTAGAAAAAAAGTGGTAAGAAATTATCCAGCTACAGATGAAATACGTGGTGGGTGTGGGACCTGCTGCTAATCATTGCACTAAGGCATCTTACTCTTCTCAAGTACCTCCACCAGAGGGTAACTTATATCTAACATGAATAATGTTCTAGGAAATAGACATAAACAAAGGATGTTTTTGGTAATGAAGCTTTCATGGATAAGAATACCCTTAATGTAACATCCCTAACCTGTGCTCTCATACAGATTTGTGTGAATCCCAGCTAGAGCCAGATAAACTCGGACCCAAGCTGCAAAGAGGAAACCATGCATGAATTCTGCCATACTGCAAAAAACCTAGTGGAGCTATTACTGTAAAACCTCTCTGTTCATTTCCTAGGTCAGAATACCTTTGTTGCTCACTAAACCACAAGCTCCTGCTATGGATAAACCCAATTAATGTTTAACGAGTTCATAGGAAGTGGAAAATCCTCAGCAGGAGAAACTAACAACAAACGGAGCAGCGATGACACAGAGGCTGGACCAGCTAAGACACACTCTCTTGAGTACTGTTAATTACAGGTTCTCACATTGTCTTTTGGTTTCTAGGAGTTGTCTGAAACAATCCTAAAGCCACAGGAGATTCCTTCAAAAAACTTGTTGAGGACAGAGAAATTTTCCTCAGAAGACTGGAAAAGAGCAAACGTGGTACCTCTTTTAAGAAGGTGGAAAGGAAGGAGTTGGGAAAACTAGATCCCTAATCCTGCTTTAGTATTTGAAAGAAATATTGGAATCACCCACCAAAGAATCTGTTTGCAAGCATGCAGAACTCAACTCAGTGGTAGGTAAAAATCTGCACAGATTAATCTGAGAATGACTGAAACAGAAGTAATTTGAGTTCCTCTGTGACACTGTCAGCAATAGGAGATGGTGTGTAGGAGGGGGAAACAGGTTTCACACATTACCTCTAAAGAAATTCTCATAAGCAAAGGAAACATGATCAGTTTGAAACTTCTATGATTAATGAGTACCCACCGAGATACTAATCAGTGTCTACTACATAGGAAAGATGTCTCTGATACAGTTCAGTATCTTTCAGGATGAGTATTATCAGTATTTTTACTAATAATTTGGACAATGCAGTAAAGACGATGCTTATGAAATGACTACAAGGTTATTTGTCAATGAAAATGATTCTGCAGGTAACTCTGAGCAAACATTACTTAGTCTGGAACAGCTGCAAACAATTCCCATGGATTACTCAAGACGTGAATTTTAAATTTGAGAGACTAGATAAAAATGATAAAAACCATCATGTTTTTGACAAACAGACAATTATCAATTTAAAGGTTGTCTTTTCTTGAAATGTATAATTTTCTAGAGTAATGCTGCATGTAATTTGGTACCAATGAATTCTAAAGAAAATGCATTTGGTGAGCCAGAGGTATGATAAAAGTAGCACCAAACCTCAGGCTTTTAAGAGTCATCATGCACAATTTCCTGATACATTTACAAAGTACACAGAGTGCTGGATTGACAGGTGTTGTCACTACCCCAAAATGTTTCATGTTGCCTGATTTTTCCCCCAGGTAGATGGGTGCCCTTGGTCAGAGGACACCCATGCTCACACCAAAGCTCATGTTCCCATGTTCCCTTCCCTGTCCTGCCCTCCAGTGACAGCAGCATCTGCCTACAACGATCCCTTGGACACACAGCACCAGCTCAGCTCCCTGTTTTCTGTGATTTTCTCACATACCACCAACACGTGATTTTCTAAGCAGCTGCCACATATTAGTGGCTCAAATGGATTGATTTAACCTCATCTTGATGACCAAACCAAGGTTTTCTCTTTGTTCTCATTTCTGACAGACAAATCCACTGATAACATCCAGCTTTCCTTTCGCTATTTCCTAAGTTCACAGCGCTGTGACAGCCCAGCTCACGTGGCTCTGTCCAGTTCTCTGCAGGCAGCAGTGGTACCCAGCCCCTGACCAACAGCACCTCCCCAGAGGTCACCCTCACTCTTACAGTGGGGTCACTGGGGGAAACACACCCAAGGACAGTCTCAGTGAATTTGTGTGTCCCCTTGGTAACCCCCATCCAGTCTGTTTGTAGTCCTCATCAGCTTTCAGGCAACCATTTCCCCACCTACTGAACAGCCCTTGTTCTAAACCCTGTTTTTTCTAGTGCTATTCACTTGTTTCTAGTACACTTTGCCAAAATGGAAGTGCCCAAAATCCTCAGCCTTTCTGAAGCAGATACTTCATCAAAGATAAGGGTCTGGTAAGAGCTATCGAGGACTTATTTAGCAGTTTTCTTTAAAAATCTGTGTGAAGCTTAGACTCAACAGTTACAGAATTGCTTTAATCACATTTGACACTCTTTCCTTCAACAAATAGACTAGACTGAACCTTTTCCAGCCACACTAATAACATCCATACTTCATAACAACTACTGGGTTGGAACATCAGCTTTATGTGCCTATTCTTTCTGTAGTCTGAGCTGGAAAATTACTGTTTCACTACTATGAGCATGTTAAGCTCTGAGTGCATTCTGTGTTCAGATACAGTTATTTCCATTATTACTCACTGATTCCCACAAGTGATCCCACCTCTGACCTCCAGCACAATGTCAGCATTCCTATGAAATTCGTGGTATAAGAGTCAGCAAAATGCAAGGCTATCTCCTCAATTTTTAGCAGATCTATTTGGTTTCTGTTTCTCTATTTTCTTTTTAATATTTAATTTTAGCCAAGAAAAAAAAGAAAAAACAAAACAACTTTCACTAATTGTTTTTTGGTTTCTTTAGCAAAGTTTGGCTCCATCTGGCAGCGCTTAAGAGCTGTCACTTTTCATCCTCCAAAGCAAAGATTCTCCTCTTGATCAAACTCTTCTTAAAACATCTTTAGTTACTTCTAAATTTTCTTTTGAGCTACTCAGTTGGCTGAACTGGACTGGGAACTTTACCAATTTCTTCTGCTTTATTAGGACTTTTTGTGATTTTGATTTAAAGGGGTTATAAAAAAGCACTTTTAAGGCATAGTTTGTTAAAGCATATGTATGTTTTTAAGAACAGTGATAACATTTATTCAAGGCAAATTAATTTTTTTTTTAAGAATTGCCTTATGAAGATGTCATGGCTTCCATTTGCTAATCTTTGCTGGATTATATAAGATAATCAGTTAAAATTTAAAGTGCAAACCCCAAATTTAAACAATGCTGAAAGTTAAACACAAGTGAAAAAACACTCTTACTCATTTTGCACCTAGATAAAAGATCAGTCTTCTTAAGCTGACCTTTTAAAATACTGCATTGGATATAAGCACTGTATGAAACTAAAATATCATATAAATGTGGGTGCAGTAAAAGCACATCAGCAAAAAGCTACTGCTGCATGGGGATTCAGATATGAGAGTAAAATCCCAGCTATCAGATCAACATGCCTTAATATGGAATAATAATTTCATTCATTTCTGTGTAGCAACAAAACTAAGCATAAGTGTTAGGGACATTTCAACAGGTGTACAAATTGTTAGAGATAGCCAGTAGTCTTTGGAGTTTTTGAAAATATGTGTTTGAAGCAGTCAGTTTCTTCAATATCTGAGTGGGATTATTTTATATGGGATGGTACTCAGTGGATGCTGACTACTTTCCTCTGAGAATCAGACTCCCTTGTAACATATCAAACCACTCAAATTGGGAATAGAAAGCTCTGTGCTTGAAAGGTTTCATTTTCCGTAATAGACAAAGGCTGACCAAGTGTTCAGCTCAAAATGAAAGGAATCTAGAATTGTGTTTGAAAGTATCTTGGTTTGGCTTTATCACAGCATTAACTGTGAGTCTTACACATTTCCAACCTGCTGTCTTTGTCATCTCAGGGGAGAAATGACCAACAACAGCGGGAATTGCAGTTTTGCAGCCATTGACAAGTTGGCATGGAAGGTGCAGCTGGGGATCTCCATCCCCACCTTCATCCTTGGGCTGGTTCTCAACACCCTGGCCCTGTATGTGTTCTGCTGCTTTTGGAGGAAGCAGACCAAGACCTCGGTGTACATGATCAGCCTGGCGCTCGCCGACGTGCTGCTGCTCCTCTCGCTGCTGCCGAAGCTCTACTCCTCTGTCACCGAGGTGCCCGGGCTGCTGTGCTCCTTCATACAGGCTCCTTACCACGTCAACACCTACACCAGCATCTTCATCATTGTCTGCATCACTGTGGACAGGTACATCTGCATAAGGCACCCCTTTGAATGTCGAGCTAACCAATCGCCCAGGTCGGCTGTCTTGATCTGCTGCTTCATCTGGGCAGTAGCTTGGATCTGCAGCACCCCAATATTTGTGTTTCACAAGAAGGATCGTATTACATGCTTTCACAACATGTCAGACCAGACGTGGAGTGTCCCCTTCATTGTTTCTGTGGAAATATTTGGATTTCTGATCCCGCTTGCAGTGATGGTTTTCTGCTCTACTCAAACCATCTGGATTCTTCTGAATCACAAAAGTCAAGCCAAAAAGAATGTAGACGAAAATGGTTCCTTACGAGTAATCGTCATCAACCTCGTGGTGTTTTTGGTGTGCTTCACACCCGTCCACCTTGGGATCTGCCTCCAGTGCCTGGTGAGGCAGCACGTGATCGTGGACTGCAGTCTGAAACAGACCATCAGCCTCTTCCTCCAGGTGTCGATGACATTCGCCAACCTCAACTGCTGCCTCGATGCCATCTTCTACTACTTTGCTGCAAAGGAATTCTGTAAGAAAGCACACCTGAAAAGGGTTATTGAACTGTGTCCTGTGTTTAAGCCTTGTGCCATGAGATGGGACTGCCAGCAGTGGAGGAATGCCCCTTGCTAGGACACCGACCGTGTTATGCCTGACATGGCAGGGACGGTGCCACAGGGAGAAGGACAATGTTTTTCCAGTGAATGCAAACCTGTTCCGTATTTTTCTTCCCTTTAAAGATGAAGGAGAAAAAAGTTAGATTAAGGAACCAGCATTAGCAAAGTAACAGACTGACACCAAAAGAAGCATTAGCCTTGACAGTATCTACAGTATGTGAAAGGCTGGCCACAGGAAAACCAACCAGATCACAGGAATGCCATTTAACATCAGCCTTTGTCATAGCTGCACCAGTTTTCCTTCTACATATGTGATCAGAAAGGGGTTGCTAAGAGCAAATACAAAAATAACTATTCATAACCTTTCTAACTTAGAAGGTATCTTGGCAGTTAAAAGGCAGTCTCCAGCCAAAAGTCTGACTCTGCAGAAGGTCACTGTTGGAGCTCCTCTGCTTTGGGCAGCTTGGCCAGCCCGGGACAGCAGTGAATCCTCCCTCCTGTAAGCATTATAGACTGCTTGGGGCTGCCACAAGGGACAGCAGTTTTTGCTCTTTTCATGGAGGACATGCTGCCCAGAATAGAAACCCAAGGGAGTACCTTGGGTACCAGCAATTCCTGAGCAACAAACTTTCCTGATTACCTTTGCTGAGGAATCATTGTGGTTTTCTCCTGCAATTTTAAAACAGGTTTTGCCCATGAAAATCAAAAGAAGCCGTTCCAATATAAGATTTGGAGAAAGACTGAATGTGTTGAATTGTGTTCCTACATCAGTGCATTTCTATCAAAGATAGAACACATGTATGAAATTCCTCTGCCTGCCTTCTCGTTCTTTCTTGGAGCAGGGGGATTAAGAAAGCAAGCCCTGCATCTCAGAAGATTAGGGAGTGACTGATATTCTCCTTTCTCCCAGCTGGAAGACTGGACCAGCTCTATCCAGCTCATTACTTAGAGAAATCCTTCTAGCCTGTACTGTGCACTTCTCAAAACACCTCTGGGCTTGCCTGAACCCTTCAGGTCAGCACTTCTGGATTGTCACCACCCTAATGCTATTTGCAAGTTTGGCTGTGAATCTAATCTAAAGGTTTCTTTGTTGCAATTTAAGCCAATAATTTCTTGAACCCTTATCTGGGCGTGATTGGTGCTTGTAGCCAGAAACACATTCACAAAAAGAAATCATTTTCTTTGCCTTTCTAAAACAGCTGTGAAAATAGCCTAAGACTGCTGGTAGTCAAGTTTCTGGGGCAGGTATTCCCTTTATTCAAAATGTGAAAAGACATTACCTTCTCTCTGTGGCAAATTTAAAAGAAAGGGGTCCAGTNCCACCGGGCGGCTAGTGGTCAGCGCGGCACTGTCCATTGATTTCCATAGAAATGATTGACTGTGCAAGAAGGCAGCTGCACGTACCTTACAGTGGGCCTAATATATGAACATTTTAAAACTTGCTAGTACTAAAACTATGACCACAGCTGAGGCAAAGAAAGATTTTTATCATCATCTTCGCTGCTTTCTGTAAAGGAGCAAGAGGAAGAGTTTTCCAAAACAGTAGATTTTCTAAACATTATTTGTTACTGCCTCGATCACTCAGAAACTTACAGATTTTCAATATGGGCTAACCTTTCTTCTTTGCACCTTTCACATTACTTGGCATACAACATATGTGTGTGAGAAAGAACAAGTTTTACTAAATAAACTGTACATGTGAAGTGTATGATTTGAAAATACATTTTAATTTCCCAATTTGACAGCAGTATATAATTCTCCTCTACCTACACTAGCTGCCTAAAAATTCCTCCGCAGCAGCAACTGTGACCCACCACACAAGGCTAGGATTATTAAAGTCAGGGCTAATGAAGCAGTACCTTTGACTTTTAAGTCATTTATCACTTGGAAAAGGTTATATGCTAATATTCAAGGGAATAAGAGCACAGATGCAGGAGGCAGAGACAGAAAGTGTGGGGGCACTCCCATCTGCAAAGGTTGGGGAAGAGTTTGATTTGTCAGGAGCAGGGAGACAAAATTCCCTCATGTCAGTGCTCAGTCAGGGGTAGAGTCCCAGCACACTCAAGCAGGGACAGACTTTACTTACAGAAAGAAATTAATGTAATTGTCTCAATGAAGGAAGCAGAAGTCAGTCTATGAAAATCAGCTGCAATGATGGGCAGTGGTGGGACCCACTGGGAGCCACTGGTCTCAAGGCTCGGTCTGCTCCTGTCGTACATGACTGCAAACCCGGACTACAAACTCTGGAACTTAAACTGGACTGTTTTCTTCCCATTTATTGCCACCAGTGCCACTTCTTTGTTGGCCTAAAGTGTTTTTATATATAACTTCATTTGTCTAAATTTTGCCTGTTACATAAGTAAATAAGAGCAGCCTCTCTAAGCATGCTGCAAATTTGAGAAATGAAATGAAATGAAGAGAAAGAAGGGAGAGAGCCCAGCTGTGTTGATTTTACAGGCTGTTACAGTAGTCCATTTTTTTAGCACAAAAAAGCGCAGGTCTTTTGAGCGAGAAGGTGTTGCTTTCAATTCACTACTTTTCATGATGAACTTACATTCAAATAATACACTTAAGTCCTGTCTTTGACCTGCAGCTAAGGATACAGTTCTTTCTAAATCAGGATTTTACACACGGGCTCCTGTGTGAAATTCACTGTTAACTCTGGAGCATCTCCAGTTGGTTGTATTTTTATACCAGGACAAAGCGATGAAAATCCTTACGCAGCTTGAGAAGATACACAGCAATTTTGATGATGAATAAAACTGAAAAGCATTTGACATTTTAAACACCCAGAAATCTTCCTGAGCTGATACACAGGTTCAGTGCAACAGAAGCGGTTTCTTCTCTCTTGATGTTGTTTTTAGTACACAGAAAAATGATGGGAACCTGAACGCGAACCCCTCACATACTCAGGTCTCCTCCCACTACCTTGGTTGTACTATAAAGTCAAAGAAGCACTGTCTCAGTGGAAAAAAAAAAAATATCAAGTTCTAACCAGAAACACCAAAACCAATGCCTTTAAAAATTACATTTTCAATTCTGCCCTCTTCTGTGAATTGAACAAAACCACCGACCTCACAGAGGAGCTGTATTTAACATTAATTTTTCTGGACAAGGCCGTTTCAGGGCACAGGTGAGAATATTCACAAAACAAAATTTTGTTTTTATCCAATTAAACTTCTCCAACTGGGCCAAACCCCACAGGTCTTCACAACATAGAAGGGGCTGATTTTTCTTGAGGACATTTTTACCAATGGCAGATTACTCCAACATCCTACAATTAGCATTTGTTCAACTGTCATTGTGATTCCCCAAGCTGTATTTTATAGACTTACACAATTGAAAGACAGAAGAGCATAAAAGTGGTTTGGACAAAAGGGAAAAAAACCCAACCCCCCATTAAAACAAACAAACAAAAACTCCCAGCAGACAAAACCACACAGGATTTGTTCCCCAAATTCTTTTCCTGTCCCTTTGCCTGATGGGTTATATCATCTTCATTTCCCAGGCCAGCTTGAGCACAGAACTCAGGGACACTCCACTAATTTCTAATGCTATAAAAGTACCATCAAAATAATACTGGACTTTTAGAAAAGTTCTATTGCCCAAGAAGTCCCTTCTAAATTATTTGCAAAAATGACGACATCAAAAAAAAGGAAATTCGACTGGTTTAATAGCAAGTAAAGGATCTAATATATGAACTTTTTATAGCCTTCATAATACTGCATTTATGATGCATGATTTATGAGCTGGAAGGCACCTGAGGGAGGGTCCAAGCCTAGATCCAAGCACTGTTAGTCTCCTGCCTTCTCACAAGGGAGCTCACAGTGAGCACAGATGGGCATGGGCCCTGGAGAGTCAGTCCAACATCTTTTCATTATGATTAAATACATTAGTTAAAAATATAAACCAGACCGTTTTCCATGTGAGGATGAACAACCACAAAGAAAGCCTAATAAATGTCACTCTAGTAGTTTGTCATATGAGGTAATTTCAAGTGTTCAGGAAACTTCAAAGTGAGAAGAGCAGCCATCTCACTGTCTAAGGCAGCCTCCAGATCATGAGAAGAATCTGAAATGGGCTGGAAGATTGAAACTGATCTTCAGAGAGACATCACCCCAAACCTCACAGTGGTATTTCACTCAAGGGTTATTCTGCAACACCACATCTTAGCCTGCCTAAAACACATGCAAACGAGAGACAAACAGAGGCCACTCAAAGGTATAAACTTCTGTCTGTCTCATCAGAGTGGTTTTGCTGAGGTTTTCCCCCTCACATTCACAACATTTTCCACTTCAGACTAATTGCTTTCTCCGAGTCTCAGGCATGCTCTCCATCCTTCCACCCAAACACAAGGAGAGGAGCCGTGCAGAGGCAGTGTCCTCTGAGGAACTGCCAAGTCCAGCAGGGGAAAACAGAGCCCACCAGCTCTGTGTACAGACCTCCTGAGGTGACTGTCACCTGCCCAGGCAGCCTGCAGGGACCTGCTCAGCACCACAGTGGCAAATGACAGTAGCTTGAACAACTCCTTTAAGGAGGAGGGGGTGAGGCTTCGGCTGCCACACAGCAAAGGGTTTCCCAAAGACCTCCCAAGGAGCTGTCTTCACAAAGAGGAGCAGAAATGTGCTTGCCCTGAGCAAACTGGAAAGAAACCTGCCTGTCTGCTGTTTACACAGCAGTACAAATGGGAAAGCTGGCTTGGCTAGGTTTCAAATTAGTGTGCTTGCTAAACATGTAGAGAAACACAAACTCCCCACACACTGTTCTGGCTGCTCTCCTGGCACTGCCAAAATGCAGAGCCTGGAGAGAATAGCCAAAGGCTCAGTTACCAGCGGGGTAGTGACTTCTCTTGCTCTCCAGCTCGCTGTGTGTGCAGGGGGAAGGCAGGCCCAGAGGAAGATGAACAGAGGATGCCGCAGCACAGTGGTTACACAGAGGGTGAGCTGAGCCTGCTGTCAGGGGAAGCATCTGCCTGGGCAGTCCAAGGTGGCTGCAGGCCAGAGAGACAAACCTGCTCCTGGAATAAAAATCACGAGGCACAGAAAACCCATTTGACTCCTCTTCTTGCTCAAGGCAAGATTTTGGGTATCTCCCCAGAGGTGTCCCCAAGCTGCTGTGTGTGTGCCTGCCCAGCACTCTTAAAAGTTGTGCCCTTTGCCACTGCATCTCACATTGTGGTTTTCTTCAGGTGCTTTTGTCAACTCCTTTTGTAAACAGTTAAAACTATTTCTCTGTAAAGGTGTGTGGGAAACAGAAGAAAACAAAACCAAAACCCACCTATTTTTTTTAAGTTATATAACATTAGACTATGGAGAACATTAGGTGAAGGCTCCTGTGCTGCTTCTGAACACATAATTAAATTATTTTCTGTTGGCAAGAAAGCTATTTGCATTGGTAAATCACTCCCAGGAACTGATTGCCACAAAATGGCAGTATGTAATGAGTTTTCACAGTTCTGTAACCTCAGGGTTAGCTCGAAAACTCCAGAGAGATTAAACTCACCCCTTCTGCATGGATACGTCAGGTTCACGCAAGCAATCTTCTATCTTTGTAACATCAGGCCAACACAGAGACTACAGCAAGTGTTAGCACTGAAGCACACCTGAAAAGACTAAGAATAGTCATATTTATATAGTGCCTTTCATCTGAGGAAGTCAGAATGACTGAAAGCGAGAGATAGGATCCCCTGCTGCACAGACTGCTCTCCAGCTGCTGCTGGAAACATGGGAAGCAAAAAGGTGAACCAGATGGGCAGTAGCCAAGCAGCTGGTGTAGTTCAGGCCCTGCAAGGTGATTTTGTGTTCCTGGAGTGGCACAATTTATTGCCTTTGGCCCTGCCAAAAGTTTTGCTTTCATTTATTTCATTTTAAAATATATATATAAAAAAAGAAATGCTGGCAGTACTCACTGCAGCATATGGCATGACAGAGGGCTCACCACAGCCAAATTCATGCTGGACCTGTGGATTTTTAATTTACTCTTTTTTTAATCACTGTCATTTCTGCCTCACCAAGGGGTCTTAGGGATGGCACTGCTTTCTCCAGCACCCATTACTCCAAGGTGAGGACTCATCCTCCCAGGACTGAACTCAGTACCCAAGTCAGACCTGCTGTACATCTGCAAAGGGGCACCAGGATGACATCCACATTGTCTCTTTATACCACCTCACACTTCACTGCAAAAAAACCCTCCCCCAGCATCTGGCAGCCTTTCCACACCATGCCCAGTGTCCTTTGTGCACGCTGCCTGTGCTGAAGGTCACAGTGCTCGCTCATTTAAAGCATGAAAGGCAGTGCTGTGGGGAGGCAGGGCACGCTTGCAGACCTCATGACAAGTCTCAAAGCTTGCCCACGATGCAGGTGTTTTGAAACAAACACATCCTGCTATTTATCTTCTCCTCACCCCAACTTGGCACTTCTGCAAGTCCTCCATCAGCCAGGTTTTCAAGCCCCATTTCTGGACATACATGCAGTGGCCAGCTTCCTATGGGACAAGGAATGTCCCAGAGGCATGAGAAATCCCATCCACACAGCCCCCTTGCAGTCTGCTCCATGGCACCCAGCTCATGGCACCCAGGGCAGGCAGCTGCTGGTGAGCCATTAACTCTGTGGGAGGTTTGAAAAACCAGTTGGTTTTCCCCCACTTACTGAAGCACAGCAGCTTCAAGGACAGCTGGATTTCCATGTTTAAAGAATTAGGAGAAAACACCTTTTTTTGTTCACATTAAGGCTGCAGTCTACTCATTCCATTTTCACATTTCTGAGACCTGGAAAATCACACTTGTGAGTGAGAGATGCCATTCCACAGTTAATCTTCATTCCAACCAAGATGGAATTCACCCAGTTCAGTGCATGGGTGAAGTCCAATTGTAGTTCTGGAAACTGCAAACACCATGGATGCCCATGATCACTACATCAAGATCACAATCCAAACCCACTGTTTTCCCTTTTCCAAAATGTGACTTCAAGTAAACCCATGAGGCATTCCCATTAAAGCTATCAGAGAGAACAAAGAAAGGCTGCAGGCTGTCTGGTCCTATGGGCTGTATATTAAATATATATATATTATATTTTGTGCAATGTACTGAAATGAAACTCAAGTTTCATTTTGGCACAGCAGTGCCAGTGCTCAGTGTCCCTCTCCAGTTTCCCGGAGGTGCTCTCAGCAGCCCTACTTCAGAGCTGCATTTTGCCACTGTAAGGAGGTCGCACTGTCTTAGGGAAACAACTGCTCCCACCTCAAGCAATGCCCATCCTGCATTGTCAAATACAGAAACAGGTGAGGGTCCCTCAGCAGTCCCTGAAGAGCTTCTGCCATCTCTAGCTAGCCACTCAATATTTTAACTTTCGGCTTGCCCTCAACAAGAACCAGTCTGCCCTCCCCAAGGACAGCAGGGTGCTCAGACATCTGGGCTCTCAGATCAGCTCTGTGTGTACTTGGATATCTGTGTCCTGCAGATGAAACCATACAGATGCTTATTAAGCATCTCTGCCACCCCAATCAACTCATTACTGAAAAAGATGCAGCCAATAATCATGCCAGATGCTATCTGAGCTCTGGAAAGGAGACCACACATGACTGCCCTTGTAGGTTAATGTGAGTTCAAACAACCATTAGTATCTGTATTAATCTACTAATTGCCTGGTGTTACTGGAAAAAAATGAAGATTGTGGTGTTTTTCTGACACCTTTGATCTGTTTATTTGCTAAGTTACTATGGTTTGTTTCCCCTTCGCTTGAGTTGACACTGGCTGGGTAATTTTTCTCAGTATTTCAGAGAATCATACAAAATAAAATGGAATATGCCATTTCTTTTAAAAGATCTTCATACCTCCACTTTGAGCCTTTTACAGAAAGTGCCTTTTCTCTGCTACTACACCAAGTCTTATCCAAAGGCAAGCAATTCCAACCCAGTGAAAGCAAGACTTGCTCTCAATTCCTACAGCAGTTGAAAAAGTTGCTGAAACACCGCAAAATCATCAAAGTAACCACACTGAATTCTTGCAAATCTTTGTCCTTCTTTTCCCACTGCACTGTATTGTCTTAGGTGTGCCCAGCAGATAACAGTTCCAGTAAAATCAGAGATCTCTGCATGTTTCCAGCTCTCTCCTTCTAACATACTGTGATCACACTGCAAAGCCGGGCCCTGGGGCATAATTGCCTTGAAACCATAGATCACTTGGCAGCATAAAATACTGAAACCTGAACTGTGGTGTGATTCTTTTAGGGTTTTTTTTGTTGTTTCTTTTTCAGTGTAACAACAAGCCCTAGGTGTAATAAAGACAATAAAATTGTTAGAAAAAGTATCACCTTTAAAACCTGATTCTCTTCAGGGTTTAGTAATAAAAACACAAAGATAACCTGAGAATTAAATCTTTCTCTTGAAAGTAGACAGCATGATCTGGTTTGAGTCACAAACTTCTCTAAATTACTCTAAACCACATTTGCCGAATTTACACAGCAAAACCTTGTGTTCTTTCTTCTCTTTTGACTTCCAGCGCTAGAAATTCAGCTTGGGGAATTCAGCTGGATCATCTCTTATTGACATATCTCTGTCAAATTCTGTGCCAGCTAAAGTCACCATTTCACCGGTGTTTTCTGGCAACACACAGACAGAAGAAGGGACCAAAGCCGATGCTACAGCCAGAGCCTCCCCAGCGAGGATGCTGACAGCGTGAGAACGAGCACATGCTCCCTGTCCAGGCTCATGCTGGAATGCAAATGCCTGCTCTCTCTCACAGCATTATTCATTTAGAGCTCAGCCTAATGCTTCAAGTGTCGTCACTCGCAGATTTCAGTCCAACTCAGCGGGAATTGCCTCTGTGTTGGCTCAATACTGCACACAGGAGAAAAAGAGAAGCAAAAATGTTCTACCTTCAAATAAAAATATTCTGCTGTCTCCTAACTGCACCAAGTACCAGGTCCATTATGTAAAAATGTGTTCACGGTGATTTTTAGGACAGAATTCACTACCACCACTTTCAGGCTCACTCCAGCAAACCAAGCAGTGAGAGTTCTCCCGTATGGAAAGCTGACAAGATTTAACATAGAATTTTTCAACAAAGAACATACATCATGCACTGTCTCCCAGCTTGCCTCCAGCCTTCTGCCCCTCAAACACCTTTGGCCACACAAGCCATGGTTTGATTTTTCAGTCACCCACATTTAAGCTGCTGTCTCTTACTTTCTTTTGCATTCTTCCTACAGTTTGACCCTTGTAAAAATCCAGAAGTATCACCAGATAAATCTTTCATCCTGTTTGTGCCCAGTTCACCCACTGATGGAAACTTTTTTCAATGCCAACACCAAATGTCTTTAAAAATTAATTAGAGCTCAGTGTGGCTGATTCCATGACCAAACTCTGCCAATGTCAAAGTGACATCCACACCAGGGTCTCACCATCATTAGTCTGGTCTACGAGACCTTGCTTTCTCAGTTGTCACTATAAAAGGAGCAGTCAGCTGTTTTCTCAGTTCCTCTGACTGGAAGGAGAAGAGGGCACCCATGAGCTTCAGTAAGATCTGTAAATGCCAAAAGGTCAGAGATACATTATCAAGAGGCACCTCAGTTTTAAAATAATGTCAGACTATTGTAAGTTGCAAAGTATTTCTAAAATAGTTGATTTCTTTTTTTAAGAGTGGGTGTCTCCAGGGTTGGGCTTTTTGGTTTTTCTTACTGTAACTAGAATTCAGAAACCAAAACTCTAGCCCAAAGATCTACAAACACCATCTACCACGATCAGAAGTGTCACTCAGCTTTTTTAACCATCTGGACATGAAGTCACAGCCAAATTTTAGGCATTGTCATTAAACGGACAGGTCCTTTTGGGCAGGCTGTCAGCAGCTGTGGGGCTGCACCTGGGGAGCAGCATGGGGAGCCAGGTGCCTGGGCAGGTCTGCGGGGATGCAGCAAAGCAGGAGCTTGGGTCTAAGTGTCCCCCAGCTCTGCCTTGTGTTGCCCCTCCACAGCAGCCTGATTTTGGGTTGCAGCTCGTCTCAGGCACCCACTGCCAAGTGCCACTTGAGGAAGAGGTTTGTAGATGAGGAAGATGTTGCAGAGCCCCTTGGGCCATGACAGTGACACCCACGGCTGAGCTGAGGTCCTTTTAAACAGGCCTGCTCGTTTAAACCTAACAGCAGGCTCCTATGAATCATCAGGTGCTGACATTTTTTCAAATCGTTAAAGATTTTAACTCCACTCTGTCATGTGGTTGCATATTTCTCTAACACCAGCACAGGCTGGAGGGCAGCACTGCAGCTGGGGCACGTTGAAAGCTGGTCCCTGAAGGACAGAGTACGTACCACACACACTGCATTGACAAGACCTGGCACACAGCTGCAAACTATCCCTTTGCAAAGGTCAGAAAGTCAGACAAATACATATATTGGAAAGCAGTAGAAATAAACCACTCTCTGTTCCCCATCACCACAGGCAGCTGAGGACAAATACACTCTGTTACTGATCCAGAGCACTTTCAGTCTCTCAGCAAGTCCAAATTTTGGGCTAGATCTGCTCTTCAACAAAATCTTTAATTTTTCAAGTGGCTATACCATCTAAAGTACCAAATACATCACAATTCTTCTCCAGATCCTAAAATAATAACAATAACTCTAAATTTTAACATTCTGAGCAACACATTTTTGTCCCTGACCATGGCCTCAGCTGAAATTGAAACCCTCTTCCGTTTCTGAACTTCGCACCTAAATTTTGGCTCCTCAGCGTTGCCTTTCAGTTCTCAAAACTGGTTTGTGGCTCACTTGCTTAAACTGAATAAGATTCCTTACAAAACTTTCCACTTTGCTTGTCCTCTTGCCTCCACCTAAAGTAGGAAGTTATCCTGAGGTCGGGAAAGGAGAGCCATCCCTGCAGCACCCACAGTGGTCACCCCGAGCAGCCATCCCCCCCTCCTGCCCTGCAGCATCCTCTGCCTTCTTCCACTCTGTGTTGTGACCCTCCCTGGCAGTCACCTGTCCACAGAGCTCCTTTCCCAGGTTTGATGCTTGCCAGCAAGCCACAGCTGGGACTCTTCTGAGAATCTGTCCCAGATTTCCCTCGGCAGTGAGAAAAGGCTGCTTTTTCCTGTACATTGAAAGCTGTGGGATTGAGTCACCTTCCCTCTCGTGTCAGAGAGCTGGGAGACTGAAGAGCTTGTGTTCGTCTGGAGCCAGAGCACATGGTGCTAAGTTAAAGATGAAGAACTGGGGGTAATGAAATGACTGACGTGCAACATGAACAGAACACGAATATGAAAGCCCTGCCTGGGTTTCCTTCTGGCTGAGGGGTTCACTGCACAGCACCCAGACCCTTCTCAGTCACCTGCCCAAGTTTGCCTTCAGCAGTGCAATGTAGCCTGTCTTCTGAACCTTAGAGAGGACAGACCTATATGGAACAAAGCACCTTTAAATACTGAGAGCACCTTAAAACACAGCCCTTCACCACCGGCAGAGGGATTTCTGAAGAGGAGATCACCCATCTCTGGGCATGGCTCACCAGGAGGACAGCGCAGGGTGGCAATAAGGCTCCCACAGAGCCAGAGCCCCTTTCTGTTGGGCAGCAGCCGGCCCCTGGACCCCCTGGCAGCTGGCGTGAGGCTAAAGGCAAGCTGGGCTTCCTCGGTGGCTGTGCACCACAGCACTGCTTCACCTGGCTGTGAAGACTCAGCTGAATGCAAACCAAAACCCAGCACTCACATTTGCTTTGTGGTTCCAGTATATACAAAAAAATGGTGTTGGTGTAACCAGCATTAAGGTAACAAATATAACAGCATCACATACCTTTTTTTCCCCCCTACCTTGTTGCCTACATGCTGTTAAGACCAGGCTGAAAATCTCTGTCCTGCTGAGTAGCAGCTGCCCCTACCTGGGCTCCCTTGGACATTGGTGTGGGAGGTGCTATTGAGCAGAAGAGTAATAAGCCATAATTATACAGTGCATCCATTTGTTGGGGGGAGAATTACAATTAAATTAACATGTGTGGGTTTCACTCCAAATATATGTCTTCTCCTCAATCCAGAATCATGAGAGCTCTCCTATACAGAAATGGTCAATATTTCTTAGTTTGATAAACCAGGTCAGGTTAAAAGCACAACAAATAGTTACTCTTTTTAACTGCTTGAGAGGAACAAATTTTAAACCACCAGTTACAGTTTCAGGCAGAGATTTGGCCAATATGCAGCAGGCTATGTATATGTCATTAAACTGCAGTTCTAGAAGCTTGGACTCCATCTCAAATTTGACCTGACTTTTCACAAGTTTATGAGATCAGAAAGAATGGAAGAAACAATATTCTAGATGCTGGAACAATTTACTCCAAAGAACCAGGTGTCAACGCTGAAAAACATGAACCAACCATCATCTCTGCAAAAACCAGATTATGGTAAGAATATTAAAAAAATAAAGATCTCAAAGAAAAAGATATTGTAACACTTTCTCCCTCTCCCCACTTAGTTCAGATCACAAGCCAGACTGCTAAATCAGCATCAGTGTTATAGCCCTATTTAGTATTGCTTCAGCGGTTGTGGTTATTTACAAAAAAATACCAGAGAAATTTTATGCTAAAATATTTAAATACTTGACTTTAGAACCGCTTACCAGGAAAACAACAGGAAAAGGATGTGGCCTGATAAATGCTTGTAACATCTTCATCAGTGTCATATATTTATTTATATGAATTTGATTTCACTGAAAATTAATAAGTGTGAGAAGTCTGAAGAGCAGGCATGTCACAGTACCAAATGAGCAGCAATCAAGCTCTGTTTTCAGGAAGAAAGGCAGACATTTCTTAACTCACAGTTAAAAATGTCCACTAAAATGTCCACTAAAAACCCTTTAAACCTTTCACTGAAGGGACATTTAAAAAGGCACAGAACAGCGCAGGCTCAGTCTCTGCATGCCAGCCCTCTGAGGGAAGCAAGCCAGTGGAAAGAGGAGGGGGGAGATGGCACAAGGGAGATGGCAGGAGCAGCAGGGAGAGGGCAGGAGCAGCAGGGAGAGGGCAGGAGCAGCAGCTGCTTCTTTTGGTTGAAACCCAGCCTGTGGAGCCACTGGGCCCCATTCTCTGGGACTACATCTCTAACTTTGCATACATAGATAGCATGCTGTAGATACAGAGGCTGGCACGAACCTCTCCCTGCCCTACATCACCAGCCTCACCCTAACTGAAATGTTACTGAAATTAAACAGAAAGACTGAAAGATTCTAATTAATTAGGTGATCACATACATACGAAACATGACAGGAAATACAGCGTTGTCATTTAATACTTCTTTTGCTTTTTACTACGTACTATCAACACAGTTTCAACACTTACCACCGGAGAGCAGTTAATTCTGAATAGGAAGGGGCAGACATACAAGTTTTTCTGGAAGAATGTAGGACTTCTGGAAGGGTGTGAATATCCAGCCACGACTGATGCAATGTTGTCCCTCCTGGGCTGCAGGCAGAGCTGGGCCCCAGGGAGGAACAGGTGAAAAACAGCGTGTTGGCCTTGGATATCTGGATCTGGGAAACTGCACTCCATTGCAGGTGTCTTGTATAACCTTTGGAAAATCCTTCTGATTATTTCTGCTTTGATTCCCCACATGTAAAATGGAAAAAAACCCCCAGACCCTGCCTATGTCAGCAGGACAAGACCAGAACAGGTACATTGAGAAGAGGACAAAAAACCCCAACCTTGGCTGTGCCCAGCAAGCAAAGCCTGTCATGGTGCATTCAGATGTCCCGTGCAGAAACCTAAATCGCCCTAAATCAACCTAAAAGTGGGGTGTCTGGGCACAAACACCACACCTCATCAGCACAGCACTCAGCAGGGATAATATTTGATAAACAGCTTGTAACATTAGCAAAGCACCAAAATGATGTGTCCAACTATGCATACAACAGGAGGAAAGAGATTTTCATTAGCATCCAAATTCTCTGTGTGCTCTACTACTGGTGATAAAAAAGTTAAATTTTACTAGTACATCATGATATCATAAATACATGCATTGCTGCTGGCTTGTTAACATTAAAATAGACTGAGAGTTGATGTTTGGCACAATGGTACACAGAGTTTACATAATGAAGTAATAGAGCAGAACACAGAAAAAGCAAAATGAATTCTTGTAAAAAACATTTTTTAAAAATTTCCTCCCAAGCAGATCTTTTGAAAACATACAGTTTTGTAAGAGTATTTCCTGTGAGGAATATCTTATCTATAGAAATTCAGGAAAACATAGATTTGTCAGATCCTCACTGCTGTCTCTGCATTTCTAACTAATTAATCTTTTAATGCTAATTATCTAAACTTGGAGGTTTGCTGTCTTTCAGTTTCTGCTACCAAAGGAACACTGGAAATCATGATTCAGCTGCCAACCTGAGTTTTTCTCTTGGCACAGTTTTTAACTCTCCCCCTAAACATCCACTGCTGGCTCTAGTCAAAGACAGGACACCACCTGCGACACACTTTTTCTCTTGCCTAAAATGACTCTTAGGTTCTTCTTCTGTTCATTATTTTCTTGTAATGAAATGACATTCAATGGCCTTCCCTCCCTGCCACGGGGCTGCTGCCCCATGTCTGGCAGTTTCTCACAGACACACTGTGCCATTACACAGGCCCCTGAAACACAGCAAGGAAAACTGACTTTTCCCATTAAGAAGAAATGGAACCATGAGATGTGGGGTCTGATCAAGACTTGTGCTCACCACAGGGTGCACCAGAAGGATGCAGTTCCTCGGCCTTACGAGCAGCTCAGCTGGCTCAAAATGAGTGCAAGTGCCTTTTGGAAAGGAGGTCCCGTTGTGCAGTTATTTTCCTAGAGCTGTATGTGCGATTCACAACTGTGAAAAATAAAATGAGATCTTGGTCATCTTCAGTAACTGATTTTTTTTCCCACCTTGCAGAATTCCAGCTGAAGTGCCTGTCTGATCTTGCCAGGTCAGTCGTACGGTTTGGAAGTTTGTATGATCTCTCAGGAAATACTTGGTTCACAAAAATGCTGTCTCAAGTCTTTCAAAGGGAATGATAATTTGAAGACCAGTGTAGCTAATGGTTTAAGTAGAAAAAAAAATACCTTAGAGGTGTCAAAATGACTCAGCCATTAGGCAGAAGAGACACATAGGCTGTGACATGTTATGCAGGGCCCTCAGCTGGGGTGCAGGAGCCTCACTTGAACACCTCCTCTGAGGAGCCAGAGAACAACTGAAAATGCAAAATCTGCAACACAAGAGACAGATCTCCACCAGTTTTAAATTTCACCACTCTCAGGCCACTGAGACGGAAAATATCTACCCTGCTGATGTGGACTCAGAAGTCCCACAGGAGCATCCCCAACTGATTTCTCTGTGGAAACTGAGACAGGTCTCTCAAAAAATACCAGATCAGTTCAACACTAAACATGTCAAGCCTCAAAGAGCCAGACCAGCTCACCTGCTCTCCCAAGCAGCAGATTTAGCTCCTCCAGCACTGAAAGGACCCCTGTTCCCTGGGGCACTCTTGCACAGCCAAGGTTGGGTGGTGCCTCCCTCAATCTTTCCAGAGGACACTAAAGATCAGTGACAAGGCCATTGCCTGAGGTCAGACCACTGTATGGCACAGCAGCTTCCTGGCCCTGGCCCCTCGGCCCCACCAGCCACACACACTCAGTCCTTGTGGCCACTTCCTCCACAGAAAAGCTTCATTTCAGCTGTTCCTGTGCTTTGGTCCTCTCTGCCCAAAGCCATCAGAGCTTTTGGCTCTCCCTTGCTCATCATTCCAGGGTGAGGATGCTGGCGCAAACAGAGCCAGTGAGGACAAGGAGCTCGGTGCTCGGCTGGTGGGGACAGGTTGGGATAAACTGTCTGAGCTACACGATAAGCTGTTCCTCCCAGTGACAAACCACAGACAGACAGACAGATCACAGGGCTAAAGCCGAGTTTCTCATTTCTCCTGTAGCCACGAGATGGAGCAACTCAGTTACAAACAGTTCTGCAGAGCCACCAGATTAAGGTGATGGGACATTTCATCCCAGTTCTGGCTCACCCAGAGGCTGCAGGCAGTTCTGGATCACAGCAGTGGATGCTCTCTCTTCTCAAGCAGGGCAAATACTTTTCTCACTGGTTAGCGAGCCAGGACTGACAGCAAGAGGGCCAGGACCATGGGGATGGCTGGCACAGCCCAGCACTGCAAGAAGGTTGGCCTTAAGGGCAAGCACAGGGAATCAGCAGAACCTCAGTGGTTGCCACTGAGGGATGTATGTGTGTGTCCTGAAGGTGAGGTCTGTGTGTCCTGAAGGTGAGATATGTGTGTCCTGAAGGTGAGGTCTGTGTGGCCTGAAGGTGAGCTCTGTGTGTCCTGAAGGTGAGATATGTGTGGCCTGAAGGTGAGGTCTCTGTGGCAGCAGCAATATGGCAAAGTCCTCAATACTAACAAAAAAATGCACGTGAAGCAGCTGCTTCATCAGGAAAAAGGCACAAGATGATGCATTCGGCATCTGAAATCACGTGAAGCAGGAGGTGCTTCACACACTGGTGGCATTGGTAACACACACAGAGAAGTGTCAAGGACAGAGGAGAATGTGCAGAGGTGGCCCTCTTCTCCCAAGTCTCCAAGAAAAGGGACTCACACTTGGACTTGGGGACTTTGTGAGGAGACACATCCCATTAGCACAGAGTAGAGCCTGTGCTCAGAACAGAAGGGTACCGTGGCTGCCCACTGCTTTCTCCCCTCTGCATCTGAAGTAAACTATTAATGAACAGTGTGAGAGTCCTTCCTGGGCTGTCCCAGCCTTTCCATTGTGCTGCTCACTCGGATTCATTTTACCCTCTCCATCAGCCCTCAGCATCACACTTTTTCATCCATTCCATTTTGAAGGGAGAGGAGCCTTCACACCTTGTCCCAAGTGCATTTGTACCCCCCGTGCATGCCTTCCTGGCCATTTCTCCTCGTACTCTTCCCTGAAAAACTCACAAGGGTACTGCTGGAAAAAAAAGCAGATCACTCACAGGTGGTGGCCAGACTAACCCTGACACTGCTGTTTCCTCATCCTGCCTTTTCCAAAGCATCTTTCTCCACATGTGTAGTCTCACGGGGCTCTGTGCAGCAAGGGGACACCTTGCCCAGGGACACCTGATTCAGGGCAGCCCCCAGCAAGGTGGGCAGTGCTCAGGTGGCTCAGAACATGAGCATCAAAGAGAAAATGAGGCAGAAGAAAAAGCACCAAGTGTGTGAGGGGAAAACCTTGAGTGGGAAGAGAGAGCACCCGCTCAGAGCGCTGGTGGCAGTTTCAGAACTGGCATCTGCAAGCCCCAGCGCGGGGCAGGAGCACGGAGAGCGCTCTGGCAGCGGAGCTGACGTCCGTGCTGACGGCAGCCCTGCTTCCCAGTGCCCAGGCTGGCCCAGCCCCAAGCATCTCATCGTGGTGGTGGTGCCTGCCTGCGCTGTGTGTGGGTTTTTGTTCACATACAGAATGCAGCCATGGTCACAAGACCACCACAGGATACACAGAAGTGAAACCTAGCTGAGGAAAGAGATAAGGTATTATTCACTCAAACTTGTATTGTTTTTTTCCTTTGGTGATGTTTCTTTTTTTTTCCTGAATAGAGTCACTTCAACTAAAATACCATGGGGAAACCCCAAGGGACTCTTTCTTCTCTAATCTCCTATCCCCCATCTCTTTCACAGATGCACAGTTTTAGTTTAGCCAATAGAATCCTCAGTTTTGAAATTTAAGGAGTATGCAGAAGACCAAGCAAAACTACATCTGCAGCCTTTCTCTCCCTTTTTGGAAAGAACACTGCAAACATGCATACAATGGCCAAAAAAACCCACCTTTTTTCCCCTTCTTACCTGAACAAAATCATCACCTGACACTGTCCATGGGTATATTCCCTGCTCCCTGTGAGTATAAACAGATCTAGGAGTAACCCTTGACTCTTTCAAAACACCAAGTTGAAGTGAACATACCAGATCACCACTGAAAATCAGAAATCTCTTTTCCTTTCCGATATCATGAAAAGTAAGGGAAACAATGACAGCGATAGCTCAGGATTTAGCTCAAAGCACATTTTGACAGCTAACACTCTACCCATGGATGCTATGTACAATCAATAAAATCCTGTACTGGAGGAAAAAAAAACATCAGAGAAAGGTCTGTAGAGCCAGAGTTTCTTTCTGTGTTACCATAACCTCGTTTTAATGAGTGACTCACGAAGTTGTTCGTGCCAGAGCCACGTGTTTCCATCCTTAAATGAGCTGTGTGACATCCTACGTACACAGTGCCTGCACGCAGACACAGCGTGGGGAGGCCGGTGCCGCAATGGAAATGTGTGATGAAACAAAGGGCAGCAGCACTTCGTGCTTTCTGGCATTCTGACATTCTGACCAGCAGCTGCTTTGCATGCAGCTCTCTCTGCTGCCTTAACAGAAAACACACGACTCCAGAATTCTACAAGCCGAGAAGGAGAAAAAGTCAACAAGCAGAGCAAGAGACAGCCCAAAGGTAAGATGACAAGAGATATTTAACTACAGCAAAACCTTGCTTTAAAAGCTTTCCTCTTGTCATGAGACCCGAGAACTAAATACATTTTACATAACTTGCTTGTTTGCGTATAACTTGCATATAACTTGCTTATTTGCGTAACTTGCATATTGCTTACAGCATAGCTAACTTTTTAATGACTGAACAAAGCTGCCCTTTGAATTTATGCTTTAAATAATATTTTTTCTGTAAATTTTTAATAAATCTGCACAACAGACCCTAGTCTGAAATATCTTTTAATCATGACTAGAATTTTCTTAGTTAAACATCTTGGTGAGAAGCTGAAATTCTATTTCTCTAGACCCAGAATTTCCTAGACACACTATCAAACAAATTAAAAACAAGACTGAAGAAAAAGGGAAGTTGCAATGAAATCTCCTACAGAGGCATTGAAGTAAAGAACTTTGTCAGTATTTATTACTTTTCAGTAATTCCTTAATTAACTTTTCCTCCCTTTGGCTCTCAGTAATGGGTTCCCTCCCAGCACCAGACTCATAGTGCTTCACTCGTGAAGGTGACTCAGCAGGAGAGCAGCACGTTGGGTGTCCAAGCCTAGGTCACCTGATGTCATCAGGGAAATCTCCTTGTCAGTCATGAACCACCTGAATTCAGAGCTTCGGGGACCCAGCCCAGCTCCCACCAAACTCTACAGCCCTGTGCTGTGAGCAGGTTTAACTCCCAGACAGTGAACAACCTGCAGCATAGCAGGGAGTGCTCCTCCTCCCCAGCCTCTCCGAGCCCCAAACGCTTCACAAGCCCAGGTTTTCCTGTCCTGTGCCATTTGGGTGAGGAAATGTCACTTTTCCCCCCAGCCTCCCCTTGGTTCCTCGCAGGGGCAGCAGAGCAGGCGCTGCTGGCAGGGCTGTGCCCCTCTGAGCCCTCTCCCCCCACACCTCCTGGGCAGTGCTGCTCTGCAAGGAGGCTGTTCAAGCTGCTTTTCTTACTTCTGTCTGAGATAGTAACTTACAGAATCATTTACCTGCCATTACTGTGTCCTTCAGGAGCAAGGAACTAAATTTCCTTTTTGCTGATCTTAATCTCACTCAAAGAGATCTTAATCTGTCAAATCACAGCGAGGGAGAGTTTACCTGTGAAATACTCAGGGGGGTGACTTGATCTGCAGAACAGAAACTTTGACTGCTCAGTTGACAAACAGTTGACAAACCTGAAATGGAACAGCATCAAAATCAGCAACTCATGTAGGGAAGACACTGGTTTGAAGTAAAAAGTAGAGTACAGCAGGAGAAAGTAATTTCTGAGTGCTGACAGAAAGATCTCTGACAGACTTTATTTACAGGTTACATTTGCTGTCACGGAACTGGCTGGAGGAAAGGATCAGGTATTCCTGGGCATTTGCATTTTTAAGTGACTACAGCACTGCAGAAACCAATGAGCACCCTTCTAGTCCTTATCAGGAGAGTCGGAGGGCAGGATCAAGCCAGAACCCTTCCTCTAAAGAAGATAATTACCTCATGACCCCAGCTCAGAGAGTGCCTGCCTCGACACTTTTGGTCCCCTCTTTGCAGAGGAGAATCCAGCTGCATGTTTCCCGTAGCCCCCGTCTCTGCTGTGGTAAGTCTGGCTGATTTAGACAAAATCTCATCCTTCTACTAAAGACTTAACCTCTGCTAGAAATAGCCTATTGGAAGCGTCCTGCCTGCAGCTTTTCAACAGCTTTTAGAAGGGCCAGAGGTACTCACGGTCCCTCTGTGCCCAGGGGTGGTGGGAGAGGGTGCAGGATGGCAGTGACTGTATGGGATCTTCACATTAACAAATGTGGGGGTCCCTTATGTTCTTGGCTCCCCAAGATCTCTTATGATAGCTTGATGCAGGAAACCGGATCCAAGTAATTGTTTCTACCCTCACAATCCAAGAAACCCTAAAATCAGGGTCTGCTACCTTGGTTCTGCAAAGAGATTGAATCTCTCCAAGAGGATGGTGCAGTCACATACTCTGCCCAGCCTAAATTACAGGACAGCACAGTCTGGGGTAACAGGTAACAGTGAAAGTGAGGCTTGGACACCAGAAAGCCCTATCCCCCCTTGAGGTACAACCTTGCCCCAGAATCATTGGCACTGAGCAGCTCCATGTTACTGGGAGCTGCAATTCAGCACACAGCAGCCCAAGAGGGGAAAAAAGCATTTCCAAGACTGTGGACACATAGAGACCTCATTGGCCTTTGCACTGTGCCTTACAAGTGATCTTCAGCCTTCCTTGTGGTGATTTTCTTCTCTTCCAGCATACCTGGAGATATGAATGACACCCATGGCAAGGGCAATATCAGTGCTACCGTGGAACTGTTCCAGCTCATCATGTACACCCCCACTTTTATCCTGGGATTGCTGTTCAACATAATGGCTCTGTGGTTCCTGTTTTTCAAGGTTAAAAAGCTGTCAGAATCTACAGTCTACATGATAGCCCTTATATTCCTGGATACTTTGCTGTTGTTTACTCTTCCTTTCAAAATCATTTCCTACCACCTTCAGGACAACTGGAACTTGGGGTCTGTGTTTTGCTCTACCTTGGAGAGTCTTTACTTTGTGAACATGTATGGCAGCATCCTCATCTCGCTGTGCATCTGCGTGGACCGGTACATCGCTATCCGCTACCCTTTCACGGCCCTCACCCTCAGATCCATCAAGAAAGCTGCCATGGTCTGTGCTCTCATCTGCCTGGGCACCTCCGTGGGGACAGTCTCCACTTTCCAACTGCATGGAAAGGGCCACAACATTTCGTCCTGCTTCCATAACTTCTCCAAGAGCACATGGGAAAACGCAGGCCTGTTCAGCACCTTGGAGATCATCTTCTTTGGCAGCATGGCAACCATGACTTTCTGCACTGCCCAAACTGTCAGGTGCCTGAGAAAGCACAGAAACCCAGAGAACCCCCAGACACACAGCACTAGAGCAGAGAGGATAGTGGTGACAAACCTGGTCGCCTTTTTGGTGTGTTTCACACCTTACCACGTGGCATACTTCATGTACTTTTTGGTGAAGAACAACATCATCCACATCAGTTTTCAGCAAGTGCTACGGGACACTGTTCAGGTCACCCTTTGCTGGGCAAACCTGAACTGCTGTCTTGATGGGGTGTGTTATTATTTTGTTTTAAAGGAGTCCTTGGAAGACCCATTACAAAACAGTGAAAAAAGAGCCACACAAAAGCCTTGATTTATGTGCTGCATTGTCATTACTTGGGATGATGTGTGGAGACGCTTGTGTGGAAAGTGCAGGGTTCTGAACTTCTTGACTAAGCAGTGTGCTTTAAATATTCACAACTGAAAATATTTCCTAAAAACCAGAACTAAGTCCATTTCCAGGAGACTGTTCCTAACTTTTTTTATTTCTTTCCATCATGTTTTCTGTTATTATTTATGGGTAAAAAGAAATTCAATTATTCATATAAATAGTAATGCATATTTCTTTGGATGTGATTCTTCTTTACTTTGAAAAGAAAAAACGTTCACTTATATGTGGTAGCATATTTCAGCTTCCCTGTCCACACTGTACCTGCAAACCTTCCTCAAAACTTTAGTCACTACAGACTTGGTCTGTTAAGAAACAAAGACTTGAAGTTCATGGTAGAAAGCTTCAGACTAAACTCTGTTTCCTCCCCTGTCCTGGTCATGTACACTTGTACTCACATACATGGACCTGTCAGGTTTAGACTTGCACATGCTCTTTAAAGAAGAAAATAATGATTGTAACTCTAAATGCAAAGGCAGCTTTAGGTTCATATGGGTACAGCAAGATCTCCATGTCATTCCTCCACTGGCTGACTTGCTCTGCAAGGAGCAGCACTTCTTTTAGTGACAGCTGTTGTGACTACCTCATCACACATCTAACTAACGCTGCCACTGGCTCAAATCCCCACACAGCACACATTAATTGACTCTCCCAGTTCCAGGCTTCCTCACCAGCTCCTCTCTTACTTGCAGGCTTTTCACATCTGTTCCTTCCTGCTTGGTTACAAACACAGCTTCATGAACAGAGCCAAACCAAACAAGAGCATGAAATAAAAACTCCTAGTCCAATGTAGTGGCAAACATATGAACCTGAAGGAACAGCCCCCACCTTATGCAGGGATAAGATAAGAGCAGCCCTGATCCCTGAAGCAGTAGCCAGAAACACAGAACCCTGGGGGAAAGCAACCTTTTGGACCTCAGAGCAAGCTGAGCACTACCATTCCCCAAACAAACAAGGCAATAAAGAACAGCCAAGCAGCGAGAGCCTAACATGCCAGTCAGTTACTTCTTATCAGTGCTCACAGGCACAGATAAACCCAAAGACAACGGGCATCCACCCTGCAGAGAGGCAGCCCAGTGCTCTGGGCGACCCCCACTGCTGCCTGCAGCACTGTCCCAGCAATCACCTTCCTGAGGGATGAGGCTGATGTAACAATCAAAGCCAAATAGTTTTCATGTTCGTGCTGAGCTGGATCCTTCCAGTACCTCTTCTAGGCAGGGATACTAATCCCAGCTTTTGAACTGTCTCTTTTCCATACACTTTTGACAAGGATAATGCACAAACTGTGTATTGATTTCTCCCCTGAGCTGGTGATTTGCATGTGGAGGCTCCAGTCTGTCAAAATGAATGTTTTTGAGGTTGCTACATCTGTGCATGAGATTGCACCAAAGAAATCCAGTTCCAGTTGGGAACACTGACCCAATGCAGACCTAAGTGTGTGCTGCTGTTTACAGAGTCCTTTTGGTGTTCAGGTGATGAATTGTGCTTCTGAGAAGACATGGACTGTGTATTTACCCTATGTCCTGGTGATGAAAAAGTGCCTGAAAATAAAATTCACCAGGATATTCCAGCAAGAATTCCCTCCCCATATCAATGGCCATTTCCACTGATTCCCTCAGTAACTTCAGAATATCTGAGTAGCTTCCCTGCCAGCAGACAGGGAATCCTCATCAGGCCATTGCTCATAACTTACATCTTAACTAACCACACTTCAGCAGACACTAAGATTTTACCATTGTGACTTCAGGCTCCTTTTGGAAAAAGAGTTAACAAATCATAGAAGAAAATAGTGCTGAGGAAAAAGAGTTATTTCACATCTCAAAGCAGTAGGCCCTGCCAAGAGAGCCTCCACTTTGATAATGCCTGAACA
This sequence comes from Aleadryas rufinucha, assembly GCA_013397815.1. Lineage (NCBI taxonomy): Eukaryota > Metazoa > Chordata > Aves > Passeriformes > Aleadryas > Aleadryas rufinucha. Next base: position 397,304 of record VZTH01002394.1, on the reverse strand, counting down.
GAGGGAACAGGGATTGCGTCAGTACCTCGGGAGGCAGAAAATGCCAAAGTGTATGAGAAAACTGGTCTTAATTGCTCTTCTGTAGCCTGAGGCAGCTCCATTAGTTTCACTGACATGACTTTGGGCTTACACTGCAATAACTGAGACTAGAAGCTCACCTGTAGTTTTATGCTTCTTCGGTTGCTCAGCTTTTTTCCAAGTACGCCTGTTCTTTATTTTGTTACCCTGCTGTCCTTGGTCCCACAGATCATAAAGTAACTTGCACTGTAATTTAATTTAGAGTGCTGGTAGACAGCAGGGAGATGAACATTAAATTCAGGAATTTTTGGCTTCTAGGCTACCTTCCTCAGCAATAACATACTGCTTAGAAGGGGCTGGGATGTTGACCAGATTAAGCGTCATTAACACTGTACAAAGAACAAATTAAAAATGCTTGAGGCATTTCTTCTTCTCCTGAGCATCTCCTCTGTGTTTCTCCGGTGATTCTGGCCATTGATTTTTCTAGAAAAAACCAGGCTGAGGTGTAGAAAAGCTAGTACCTGCCCATGGACAGGGTACAGCCAAGCACTGTCTGAGCTCCCTGCCTCTCCTCATGGCCCGCAGTGCCTCTGCCAGCTCTAAGAGAGCACTAATGACCAGGGCACAGCAACGACTTTCATTCTACATTCCTGGGAGAAATTAGAATTTTGTAAAGGCAACACTTTCTACTCAAAAGTTCCCTGCTGGATCTTACTGCTTCTGGGTCTCTGAACATTCACTGTCCAGGTCAAATCTAGTGTGGTCTGATCCCTTCTTTGCTCAGGTGGGTAACTGCAGCAGCTCGCTCATTGGCAGGCATTTATACCTGAAACATGACAAGGGTTATCACCAAGAGAATATTAAAGACATAGAGTGCTAAGAAATAAAAAGATAAAAAATTCTGAAAACCTGAAATTCATATGAAGGAAAAGAAAGCAAACCCAAGGATTTGTTTGGAAACAATTCACCCCCAAGAACCAAGGACTCATTCCTAACACATGCAGTTCTTAGCTTAAAATCATTAGTTTATTCCAAAAAAATGCAGTGGGGGCTAGAAAGCTCTATGGAGCATGTTTTCTACTTGCACTTGGTTTTGCATTTGAATAGTGAAAGGCAAAAGGTTTGAACCAGCACTGAAAGCTCAGCGGGTTATGGGAGTTGATGAAGCTGCTTTGCTGGGGAACTTCACCCTTTGGGCCAAGCAAGGCATTTCATTTGAGAGGCCTTTCAAAAATGCACCCTGAGGCTGCCAGATTTCTTGCCAAGTGGCTTGTGCTGCAGATATTCAAGCCTGTATCCTGTTCACATAAGCAATTTTCCCACTCAGTTATTTGCAGGTTTCACTGAGAGACTGGGCATGTGCTTCAGCAGCAAATGCTCCGTTCCCTGCAGCCTCACTCACCTGGGAAAGCAGTGAAGCTCAGACTTAGATTAACTCTGCACATCTGTCCTTTGCTTTCCAAATTTCTTGTCTTCCAGTACAACTATTATCTTATGTCAGGCTCAGGAAGTATCTGTTTGGCTTGGGAAAGAATAAAAGGTTTAAAAGAAAACATCACTGGTGATATTTACAAATAACCACGGAAATCCCAAACAAAGCATTCATGTCCCAAACAGAAAGAATCAACACAGGTACCAGGAATGCAGAAAATTCTACAGAGTTTTCAGTGTTTTGGGAATGAAAAACAACCAAAAAATCTTCACTACATATATTTTATGAAAGATGTTCACATACAATGAATGGAAAAAAGTATTTACCATGAACAATATCACATTTGTGATCAGTGGTAATGAGAAAAAACCTCAGAAAAGTAAGTCTCAACAGAAATAAAAAGGGTTTTATAGAGATTTTCTTATGCTTCACTTCTCTCAAAATGTTTTTGCATTTTTACTGCTGCCAAAACCAGTTAAAATTGTCCTTTGTTCTCGCTGCAGAAGGACAGCAAAGATGAATTTGTAGCACTGTAGATGCTAGGCAGAAGCCCTCTGAGAAGTGAAATAGTTAATTTTGCTGTGAAAGTGAAGTACTACAGATAGGCAGAGGCAGAAATCACACCCCAGCTCCCTTCACAGCTATTTCCCCATGGTGCAAAGCTGTTTGCATGCTCTTTCCATCTGCTGCATTTACTGGTGGAAGTCTCACAAAGAAGTAAAAATGTCCTAAGTGGGACCACAAAGTGGTGGAGAATTCCCATGGCTGACCTTGGTGTGACAGGGACATGCAGAGTCCTGCATGGGTCCAGTTTTGGAGGGAGGACACTGATCTCACACCCCACCTGTGCGCTTTGCTCCTAGATTTGCAACTGGCCAGTGCAAAGCTACAACTCAATCAGGTGCTCCAGCTTGCCTTACTCATCCCTGCCCTCATCCTTCCTTCCCTTTCACAAGCCTCTGCCTTCAGCTTTTTGGAGGCACTGAATCCTTTAGCAAAGCTGAGACTTCTCCCTCTGTTGGGTTTCTTGCTAATGAGAAAGGTCTGCCATAGCAACAAACTAATGAATCCGTGTCTTTAGCTACTGGGAAATGCAAAGGACACCTACAACCTCCTTCATTTTGTTTATTCTTATTATTCTGATTTTATACACTGTCACTTCATAAGAATGGCATTTACTGCATTTTCTAATGTGATAAAAAAGTTGCTGTGGGACAGTGTTAAAATGAAAAATCTATGAGGAATCAGAAACGTTTCCCAGGAAAAAGAGCTGAATCAGTGCCATTTGCAGACATCAAACGATGCAAAACCTCACATCTGCTGTATGCTACAGATTCCTATTAATCCTTCTCTCTATTCCAAGACAAAAAGGACATTAAAATGGGACTATGTTTGAGAGCAAGCATCAGCAGTTTAGAGCTATAAACACTGGTGGGCAACTGTTAATCCAAAACTAAGCATTACAAACTCAGGAAATCCAGTTTAGATTACACTTCAGAGTACACCACAAGAATCCCAACCATTCCTGGCTAAGTATTAACTTTGTGACTACAAGTAAAGCCGCCTCCCAGAGCCCAGCATTTAACCTGGGCCTGCTTGGCCTGCCATCACTACTGAGACAGTGAAGGACACTGTCTGACACAGCTTTTATCAGCTTAAAGAGGAGCTTAGGAAAGAAAACACAAGAAGTTGCAGACAGCAGAGACCTGAGTGACTTCATTCGTACTGATAGGAAGTGGTGTGGTTTGAAAAAGCTGCAACTGGAAGGGGGCAGAAATAAAGGACTGTGAATTTTGCCAGACCCAGCTTGGCATAGCAGTAAAAACCCTGCAGGTAGGTTTATTTCTCTCATGCAGAGCAAAATAACTTGGTATTAATAACAAACATGCTATTTAGACCTTTTTGTTTGAGCACTGAGAAGACAAAAGGAAGCCCAAGGTATAAAACACTCTGTTCCACTCTAAGCTCAGCTCTTGCTGCTGCTCCTGCCTGTGACTGCACAAAGCCCTTGGGGTGGGACCCTGCTGTGTGACAAGGGGTTTTTGTTTCCTTTTGAGATGCCCTGTGGTATCCCACTCAGCCTCCAATGTGCAATCGAGCAGAGATGGGCTATTTCTAGTCCATCTCACTTCTGCCTATCTCTCACAGCAAAAATCATACAAAAGGAGCCAGATTACCCCTAATTCAAACCCACAGCCCAACACACATTGCCTTATGATTCCTCAGAGAAAACACATGTAGGCTATCAGGAGTGGGAGGAGGTAAAGCAATGGGCTGGACACATTTGCATTTGTAACCCACTCCATGCTATAATGGTGAGAAAAAGCTCAATATGTCACTCAGCAGCAACAGTGAGACCTTTAATGCCCCTCTCCTCTGCAACACAAAATACCGAGGGTGGAATAATATGCTACCTTGGTTTGGAACAACAGGGCAGAAACCAAGCAGTATCACTGAGTCTTACCCCAGATTTAATTTCTGGACATAATCACACCATTCAAATAATTTTTATGCTCTGTGCTATTATGGGTTATTGCTCTCTCAAATTAGCCTGTGTCACTTGCCTTGCGATGCCCACATCCACCTGTCACAAAACATCTTTAGAAGATGTCCCAAATCTCTCTCCCACTTTTTGCCAATCAAAAATCCAATCCTGTGGGTAAATACACCCATTCTAACTTTCAGGCTATCAGATTATTTAATTTGAACAACACAGCAGCCAGACTCCCATACTGAAAACTACTTTGTTTGCATTAGATGAAACATTTGTTTTTCCAGAACTCCACCGCATGCGTCCAAGAATCTTATTCCTAACATTCTCCCTAGTCATATTACATGTTTACAATCTAGCTCCCACCTCATGTCCTTTAAACACAGATGCAAAGAGAACCACATAGGTCACGATCTCTCTTACCAAAGTTTTGGCAAAACTGCTCAGGGTACAAAATGTTATTTTCTTGGTTATATACAAAATGTCAAAACAGCAAAACCTGAACGCCCTTCTGTCAGGGAGCCAAGAGGAAGGAAGGACTTTGCTGGTCAGCACAAGGGCACCTGGAAGTCTTGTGATGTTTTGAGTGTTAATGAAGACAGCACAAAGAAGCACCAGGCAAGTTTCTCAAATCAAACAAGATGAAGCAGCAGCAGCACAAGCCAATTGGGAGTGACAAACCAGCCTTGGAGCCGCATTGCAGGCGGCCCACTGGAACACAGGGGCAGCAGATCAGGCTCCTGCAGCTCCAGGAGTCTCAGCCCCCGGGGAAGAAGTGGGGTTTCAAACACAGCTGGAAACAACACATGAAAATTTCATTTTTTTAACAGCTACATTTGCCCCTTGGAGGACTCTGGGGAAATTCCTGTCAGAAGGGGATAACTTCCACTGATCTAACTTACATTTGGGATATTACTGCACCCCACTCTCCGTTACAACCACGTTCACTCAGCCTCTGCTGCATACTTGATCCACCTGAAGTTAGAAACCCTTTTCTATATCACAGTCAGATGCTGTGGAATTGAGCCCAGTATCCCAGAGGATTGGAGTCTGGAGGATCCGAGTTAATTGCACTCTCTGGACAGACTCAGACTCCAATGGTCAGTGTCCAAATGAGGAGTAAGTAACAGGGATGGATCAGCTCTTCAGAAACAAAAGGTCCCATTTTCATGCAAATAGCATTCACTAGGAAGAACAATGAAGGAGAAGTAAAGAAAAGCCAAACAAAGCAACAGAATCCTTATGGTCTGAGGGTTTTTAGGAGGTAGCAGCTGCGCCTTAAACTATAAACAAGATTTCAGAGCTTTTTTGTATTTGCTTTTGCACCCCTAGGTGGGAGTTGATAGATGCAACCAAAAGCAAATGTCCAATTTGCTTTAATTTTGTTTTTGTCACCTAGGTCCTATTCACACCCTTAGATGGGAACAAATTTCAACATCTGTTACCAAACTTCTGAAGGAGAAAGAAAGAATTTTAAAAAAAGGAGGAAAGAAAAATGCCATGAAAAGCAGAATGGTGGCAATGCCAGCAGCTCTGCTTGGCAGGTGCTGGCTGTGAAAGGGGCTCTTTTGGGAGATCTTGGCAGCAGTACCCTGGGCCCAAGGTGAGTGAGTGCCAGGAGAGGGGGCAGTGGGAGACAAGGGAGGGCTAAGGGAGCCCCTTGGCACAGGCACAGAGAAGTGACAAGCAGTGGGACAGCAAGGGGTGACACCTGCAGCACTGCTACATCCCTGGGGAAAACTCCAGTCTTCAGCTGTCACAGAGGGAAAGTGCCAGGAAAATGAATATACAGTGATAGTTCTTGAATAAATCATGATAACTCATGTGTTGCTTTGCAAATTTTTCCATGCTAAGCCCTGGTGACAGAAGGCACCTTTTTTTTTTTTTTTGTTTGCTTGTTGGTTTGGTTTTCTTGCTCCACTGACACCAGAGCACACCAAAGCACATCATATTCCACACCACCATCATGAAAGGCTCACTGCTGCCCAGCGTTTGACTCCAACCATGCCAGTCACTTTTACCACATTTTTTGAAATGGCAAAGCAATGACAATGCTGCCCTTCATGGTGCCACACATCCCTGAGTGCAGTCTGCAGCCTCAGCTCTTTCTCCTCCCCCTCCTGCCACCATGGTGTGATGACCCACCCTTAAGGTGCATCCTTCCCCTTAAGGGTGGGTCATGACACACAGCTGGTTTGTTTGGTTTGAAAAACAAAACAAAACAAAACACCACCCTCAAATACTTTCCTAAATACACCACCACATTCAGGATTTTGCAATGACCCAGGAGCCCAGGGGACCATGGGGCACTCCCAGCTGCTGGCAAACTGTGGCTCAGTGCAGCAGCATGGGAGTTGATTTTAAACATGGACAGCAAAGGATATTTAACTTCTTTCTCCTCGAAGCCATTTGCCAAATTCAGAAACAGTTTTGGTCAAAAAAGCAGTGTTACTTTTAAACACTCCCTGTGCCCAGGCAGGATTTTGCACAGAAACACACACAGCTCCGGAGACAGAGTGCTGCCTCTGGGGCCTCATCTCTGTGAGAGAAAAACACGGGTTTGGACATCAAAATATTAGTTTAAGCTTTTGACACTTAGTGTTTGTTTGGGTGAGTACCAGGACATGGCCACAAGTGAGAGCAAGCCCCTGTGTGAGGGGGAGGGAGGGCATGCAGGTCCCGGCCGCTGCCACCCTGAGCACCTCCATTGCCCCGCTGGGCAGAGCGGCAGCAGCACAGCCAGGAAACCTGCGGAGTGAGGGGGTCCATTGGTGAGATAACAACGTGATAATTCCAGCAGGAACCCTACACACTCTCTGGCAGAGGGGATGGTGGCAGTCACCAAGGCCTCAGGAGCAGGCAGCAGACACAGAACCTTCTCCTCGCCTGGAAAACCACTTTTTGGCCACACCAATGGATGTAAGCAGTGGCCAGGACACCCCACTCCAGCTGCCTGGCGCTAAGATCACCCTACCCACAGATGCCACAGCACACAACTGAGCGCACTGAGACACTCAAATATTAGAAGGCCTTAATCAGTTTTACAGCTCCTGCAAACAGCCCTGCAGGGTGCTGCCCTTCCAGCAGTCAGAGTGTAAAAACAGCGGCTGTTCATGAAAAATCCAGGGAAAGAGGCAAACCGAAGATGTGAAGCCCCACCACCTCCCTGTATGCGTGAGCACAACACGCTGCTCTGGCAGAGGCGGCGCTTCAGGAACAGCTACACCAGATGAACTCAAGTCGTCAAGGAGATTAATACCAAATATTTACCTTTTAGTGCAATTAGGCAACTTCATCAAAAGCACTGAATGAAAGCAAAGTGCATTTCCTTTGCAAACCTTGTTAGAGAATTGTCATGCTTTCCTCTCCCCACTTAATATTTCAACCAGCTGTTTGATATTTGGTAGCTGCTGCTGTAAAGGTAAGTTGGTTTGAGTTTGCTTGTTGTTAGCTCATGCGTTTCATGGGCTAACACTAAAATACTGGGTCAGGGAGAAAGAGTGAGCATTTCTATCCATGACATCTTAATTGAATCTTCTTTTTAAAGCTGTTATAAAGCACAGAAAGAAATGGTCCAAAAGGTTTATTGCAAACCTGCTTCATGCTTCAGAGGGGCTCAAGCTACATTGCAACTCTCTGTACTGCTGCAGCATTCATTTTTCTTGGAGAGGGGGATCAATGTCAGTTCTAAGCACTTCCTTTCCAAATACAGCAAAATGCTTCTCAAAGCACTTTGATCAGGCAATTCTTTTTCCCCAGCCTGCTGCTGCCAAGAGAGGAGCCCCTCCTTGCAGTGCCGGGGACCTGGATGTCTTCAACTGAATGGAGAACTGAGACCAAATTAGGGCAGGAGACAGAATATGCTTAATTGGCCCTCATTTCCTTCCCAAGTCCTGGGCTCAAGCCGAGGCAAGACTGACAGCTGTGACCCTTCAAACAGGCAGCTGTCCCCAAAATACAACTAAGTGCTTGATAAGGACCTACTTAAGGGCAGTGTCTGCGGCTGGCACGCCAGGGAGGTAGCACAGAGACAGCCAAGGCCCGGGGGCTTGGGATGGGGCTCAGTGCTCATTGCCAACAATCGCCATCCAGCATGACAGAGGCAAACGTGACAGTCTGCCCCAAAAGGGCTGCCATTCTCCTGGCCATCCAAACAGGTCCCTGCCAGGGGCTAACCACGTTTACCCTGACCCAGACCCTGACCTGGGGGACAGTTTCACAACCACGCTGCCCACAAAGGGAAACAGAGCATGTTTAAACAGTTCCTGCCAGTGTGGGGTGGGAAATCACCTGTTTGCTGTTCCCAGCCACATTCATTGCCTGCCATTCATTGTCTGCCACATTCACACCACAGGTGCTGTGTGTGGTGCCATGGGATTTTCCCAGAGTTGCTCAATAACTGGGCGTGCTGTTAGTTTTTGAGGAGGAGATTGTGTTAGCCTCTCATACCTCAGTGGGCAGCCTCAGAGGCAGCTGCTGCAATCCCTCAGGGTGTGTGCCCCATGGCAAGTGTGTGCACACTGTGCCACAGCCAAAGGGCCATCTGGGATATGTAGAAAGCTCCTCATCATGCAGGGAGTCATCAGTAGCACTGGGGAAGGCCAAGGATGGGGAGTGCTTTCTGAAGTTTGGAGTCAGCATCCAGCCCAACACACTGAGCCCCACTCCTGCTCCCTGTCCCCACAGCTGGTCTGACAGCCCTATCTCACTCCAAGGGCTTGCTAAAGTCATTACAAAACCAAAACCAATCAGCTGCACAACCTGTGACAGGAACATGGGGCTGCCAACCCACACAGCCTCCCCTGCTTCCCTCCCTAGGAGCTGGGGCTGCAGATGGCCGTGCAAATCCAGCCTGTAGATGTGGGTGTCTGTGCATGGTTTATTCCATCCTGGGATTTTTTGTTTGGTGGGGGGGGATGTTTATGCAGTGACCTCCAGTGTTTATTCTTAGCTTGTATAATAACAATACAACAGTTTACTGGGCTGCTCCCAAATATTTGACCTACAAAACGATCAGTCCATTTGGAGACTGAGCTGAACTCAGCCAAATCATAAAATGCTGCCTCAAGTTACTACTTTGAGCCCTTAAAACCCAAACCCACAGCTGTATCAGGTCCAAGCCTTTCTCTAATGGGTAACTCAATTGGCCTGTATTTTCCTACAAACCCCCACAGAGACCATTAACATGGTGCTGCTGGTTTAATTGCCACAAAGGCTCCTGTACATTCTAAACCACTGAGCTGTAAATCCTTCACTTCTCAAATCCAGCTTGCCAAACTTGTGATGTGCATTGCAAAGCCACTGCCCACAGGTGCTTGCCAGGCCTCCTCAGTTCCACCAGACCCAGCCACACTGCAGGAGAAGGTACCCAAGGGCTAGGGACAGGCCGCACCTCCCAAAACCTCTGCAGAAGGCATCGCTCTGACAACACTGCTGACACTGGGGCATTTTCAGACAGCAGCTCTGGGTATCCACAGTACCTGAGCAAGTCAGCTTATTGCTGCTTCTTTGAGTTTTACTTGCAACAACTTTTGGAGAAGGGAGAATGACTTAGGGGATTGACTGTCATTCTAGCAGTGGCAACCCCATAATGACCATCTGAAAAGGGGGAGAAATGAGATGGGGCCTGATGCAAAGCCTTTCCTGTTACTTCATGGAGAACAAGTTACTCCATGAATAACAACTGGGGGAACAGAGTGACATTCTAGAGAAATCTCTTGAAAAGAAGACAAATTTTAATTTCAGAGGTTTTCTTCAACATAAAGTTGTCTTCTTTTTGGAAACTTTTTTCCCCAGTCAGACCAGGAGAATATTCAATCATTGCATAACGTGATTTCAATTCAAATACAGATCTAGAAGTTCAAGTACAAAATTACATACTTGGCCTTTTCACATTAATTAATCCAAATGAATAGAGTAACACACTGGCTTTCACTGGAGAACATCTTTGTGCTAGTGAGAACAGTTAATTAGAGCTGGCACAAACACCTTCCATATTCAGCATGAATAGTAATATTCCCAGAGCAAATTTTCTCAGCAAACTTAAGGAAACAGCTGATTCTTGATTCTTCAGCCCACCCACTTCTTCTAAGATTTTAATGAGAGAGAAAGAGTTAAAGCATTGGTGATTGATGAGCAGCCCCTGTGCTCTTCCTGCCCAATGCACCAGCTCCAGCCCATCCTCTGATGTGACCTGCCAACACAAGAGGTGCCCAAGCCTGCACAATCAGTCCCAGTGCCAGGGCTGCCCTGCACGTTGTATCACCTCTGCAGCTTCCTCCTGCTGCCTCCAGCAGGGCATTAGTCACAGCCAGTGACAGATGGGCTCAGGGCAGGGGCTGAGGCTCTGGGATGTGCTGAACCACTCGGGTCTGCTCCGGATCTTCCCCTGAACTGGGGCCTGTGGGGAGAGCTCTGCCGTGTGAGACCCACCTGTGAGCTGTGAGGACACCATGGAGAAGGGAAAGATGTATGAAAGGAGACGATGAGGATGGGGAAATCACAGTGATCAGAGCTGAAACTGCTGTGGAGGTAACTCCAACCTAAATCAAGAGATTTTCCTTTCATACAACAGAGACCAAAAGCAGCAGCCATACACAGACACCCATTTCTGCTCAGCACTCACCTCCTCACCTGCAGACACAGCAAGTCAGAGCCAGCTGTGCTCCTGAGGAAGCAGGTCTAGTCCTCAGGCAGAAAAGCACAAGGGGTCATGTATGCAGCAGCCAGGAAAAGCAACAGCCAGTGTCACCCTGTCCTAAAGTCAGTCTTGTGTTTAAAAATGCCACTCATTAAAAGTATCTGATACACAAGGGTGTTCACATTGTGTAACTTAAGAGACTCAGGTATGCAGGAACTCCTAAACTGAGCAGTCAAAGGCATCCTCTAGAGATGTCCTTACTCTCCAGAAACAAAGACTCCTAAATAAAGTATGACAAGTTGGATGGTCCAAATGTAGCTTCAAGCTCCACTTCCCTTCTCAGTCTCATAGGGCCCTGCTGGCAAGTAAGGCTGGTCACTGTTTTCACTGTTTTGTAGACATTTTGGTCAACATAAATGTTTCTTTTAACACAAAATGAACAGTGTTTCATTTATTCATGTTACTTTACCATTTTAATTCAGCACTTTTGGATAAAAATTGTTTTCAAACAAGAAATAATAATTTAATTACTAAAATGTTAAAACAAATGCTTTAGCTTAACATCAGGAAGTTGAGCTGCTTCCACCCCTTTTTATGCTATATATATATATATTTTTTTTTTTTTTTTAAGCTGGAAATACTCACTAAAGCTCAACCCATATATATTAGAGCCTCTGATCCCTCACACTCTGCTTTTTGTTCATTTAATCCAGAAAACATTCCCTGCGATAAGAGCTTCAGCACCTCAATGATTTCACTGGGACATCAGGAATTGTACTTGCCAAAAGAGCAACAAACAGGCATTTACCTGAGACCTGGGAAGCTATTTTTGTTGATCACATAGCTATCCAAACATGCCTTTTTTTTTCTCTGGGAAGCAGTGACAGCATCCACTTGTTCTTGTAACATTCCAGGTGGAATTCAGAGCGACAGCAGCAAAATGCTTTGGGAACAACTTGCACATCCTAAGGCACATACATAGGTGTGTATAGGAGAGAGAACAGGCTTTCATTGGCTTGGCATCAGCATAATATACCAGAGAGCTGTTCATGTTGGGCTGGAGTCAATTCCCAGCAGGGACATCTGGAAGTTGCTGCCTGCCCAGATGCACATGTGACCCATGAACAGGATGCAGCCACTCCCCCACCAAAAATGGGCTCCCCATCGTGCTGGTGGAAAACCAGGTCCTTCATTCTCCTTTCTGGAGCACCTACATGGTCCATCACGGCCTGAACACTCCTTGCCCGAAGGCTGCAGAGATCCCAAAGGGCTGCACATCATGGGATGTGACTGGACTGCAAATGCAACTGCAGAGAGCTTGTAACAATTTAAAAACTATGTTTTAGAGCAGACAATGAGGTACCTCTCCTCGAGTGCTAAGTTAATAGGCTTCCAGCACTTCTTTTTTTTTAAAAAAAAACAACCCCAGAGCTTGGAAGTGGGTGCTACTGGACTTAGACCAACTTTGACTTACTGTGCACTGTCTGGCAGAACTAAACACCTGCCTGAGCCATGCTGCAATATGCAAGTATTAGAGAGTAAATTATATTAGATGCCATCCATTATCACAGTGACCCGTATTTTAGGGTTTCAACTGCATCTCTGCCAGTCCTCCTAAAGCAGGTTTTATTGGCAAGCTTTTATACGTGCCACTGTTCAATCAAATAAAGCAGCCTTCTGCCACAGTGTGAGCAAGATTAAGAAGCAGCACTGATTTATCTTAAGTTCTCCTAAGACCAAGGGGCAACAAATACAACCTCAGAAAATTAAAAACTGAACCAAGAGGGAAATTTTGAAAATGCAGAGTTTCACAACACAAGCTGGTTTTCCTTGTAGTGGACAAGTCTCAGTTGGCTGACTCACTGCTAACTAGATTTACTGGAATGCATCAATCACATTCTTAATATCAGCATTTCAGCCTTCAAAAGGCATGTCTGAAAGGCTCAGGTTTCCCACAGAGTGGGGCAGTTGTTTCCTCAGCCCTGATGGAAGAAGAGGGCTGTCAGGCAGAGCTGGCTGGGCCAGCCTGGGAGAAGAGGCTTTGGCAAACAGTTACTGTAAGATGCAGCTCCCTTCAGAACCCCAATGATGGAAAGAGCACCCATATACTGAAGAGCTAAATGCAAAATGCAGCAAAAATGACTGTAACAAGCAAAACATGTACTTCCTCCCTGATTGAACAGAGACTAATTGTGGAAAGAGGAACAGTCAAGTTCAGGAAAAATAATCTGACACTTCCCTACCAGAAGGATGAAATAGGGGGAGAAAGCCCGGGAGGGCACTAAGGAACCCCCATTGCTGTGTGCAGTGGGGAAAGGAAAAACCCCAAAGACCAGCCCTGCAGAGCCAGCTAGAAGGCAACTGCAGGCTTAGGTCACACTGGACACATTCCTGTGTAGAAATCCAGCAGCTGAAGGAGCAAGGCTGAGCACAACGATCCAATGCCCACTAGCCACCCAAGCAGCAGAGGTATCTGGCTGCTTCACAGACCTCAGCTGGGCAACTTCCCACACAGGCTGCCTTTGGGTCTCCCAGGGATGTGCAAGGAGAGGGGAAGAGCCCTACAGAGCCTGCAGGCATGGGCAGCTCCCCAGCGGGTCAGCCACATCCCCACGCAGCTCTCCCATCACCGTGGGGAGGGGCCTCCCCACTGCAGCATCCTCCCACTGCCCAGCTCCTCCACCCCACTGGGCTGGACCCTCCAGCTGCTGCCTCCCATGAGCAACAGCTTTGTGGAGGGCATGTGCTTCTCATTCCAAACAAACACACACTTTACATATCAGAGGTAAAAGATTTTATTATCCCATGGGTTTTCCTAAGAAGTAAGATTCCCACCAGACAAAATATACAAAGCATCTTATGTTTTCTTTCTAGACAACTGCATTCTCATCCTATGGAACAGTGACCACGTTAGCTCACCCTAAAGAACCAAGGTTTGTCCTTACAGCTGCGGGATTGCACAGTTAGCATATCCAATGACCAGTTAAATCATGCAGAACCAGAGGGGAGGGGAAGGGGCCTGTGTGCCCACCTGAGTGCAGGCTTAGGCTTCTAGAGATGAAGAGAAACACAGGGCTTAAATTTACCAGTTACTTCCATCAAGTGAACCAATTCTCTGACCCACTTCTTGTCATCCTCTTGGCAATTAACAGCTGGAGCCAGCAGCAAGTTATTGCTGGGAAAACACAATGCTAGAAAAGCAAATACCCATCTGGCAGTGGGAAACTTTCCATACCAACCTGCAAGAAGTGCACGTAATTCTTCATTTTACATCAAGCTTAAAGCAGAATGAAACCAAAGTGTCCTCCTCTACTTGACAGAGATTAATGTTTATAGCTGACTACGTTTATATAAAATAATAAATACTCAGCCTCTAAGGACATACTAATTCCTATTGCAGTACATGACCATCCTGAGATCCTGTTTTGTTTTCACATAATTAACTCATAGAATTACCACTCAAAAGTTTAAAAGATATTAATTTTGCATTTTGGTTCTGCTGAGTTAATGACTGTACTTGCATTTACTTTATCCTTCCCCTTCCAAAACAACAAGCTCATTTCAACAGATGGTGAACAAGTCCAGATTTGCTGGAAACCAATTAACAAGAATGTGCCAAGTTGAAACTCACCCCATTCTTTCAAGCCAAAAAACTGCCTGCATTTCAAGAACCTAATTAGTTTTAACTATATGGAACAGAGGGAAGAATATTTAATTACTTTGCAATTCTTCTGTCTGACGATCAATAGAAATGCAGTTTTGTTCAAACAATTTCTCTGCAGGATATTGATCAGCTGAATCTTGCCCTGTATCAGTATCTGTACCACAATGGTGCCTGCAGATAATGTGATACACAGCTGGATTACAGTGATTCCTATCAAAACAGCTTTCACTGGAGGAGTTACACAAGAATACACACTGTTAAAAGATTTAAAAATCTGCTTCTTCCCTTGCCAGTAGCTACCAGTTACTGCTGCTGACACCACTTGGTGTGCAGGCATGGCACCCCATCCACACACAGCTCAGGAAGATGGATCCATGTGAACACAACTCATCCTCCCAAGCAAGCAGAGCTGGCCAGGACAGACACGATGCTCCACCTGCAGCCACAGCCCACAGATGGTATATCAGTGGGGCTTTAGAATCTTCCATCAAAGACACACCTCTATTGACTCAGGCAGTGTGACAGCAGATCTGCCCAGGATCCACAGCAGCTGCAACTGTGTGTTGGACAAAGGGCTACATTGCTGTGCACTTCACCCTCTGCTTTGAGCTGGACAGCAGGGACATGCTGTGTCATTCATGTCATCCCCCACCCACCTCATTGCCCCTTGCCCTGTCCTCCTGCCTGCCCTGGACACCCCCCAGGACCCCTTGCACTCTCAGCTGACCCATGTCACACTCAGGAGGAGGAGGTCACAAAAACAGCACACAGTAGTTGCTTTGAATGTTTGAAAATCTGGTCTTCAAGGGGACAACACACAGCAAAATGGGACCACCACAACGTGGTTTGGGCAGAAACCTTCCCTCTGCTGAGCTCTCCAAACTGCCCGTCTGTTGCAGCTCACAATAGCCTCACAACTATTCCTTTCCTAAGTGCACCTTGTTTAGGTCATTACATCAGCACCAAAATGGAAATCCTCCTCTTGTGCATACATCCTCTTTCCCAGTGCCAATGCAGCCTCAGAGCAACAGCCCAGCCTGAAATTGCTCAGCCAGGAAAAGAGCACCTATTTCCAGCATTCCTGTTTCTCAGTCATCCCTTCTACCCAAACCTGCTCCCAGAAGAGATTTCCATCCTGTGGTGTGGAAGAAGCTGCATCTACCCCCAGGTTATCTTTGACCACTGTGTAAATTTAAGCCCAGCAAATGTCTCAGGTAGGTAGCAGGGAAGAAAAGGCCACAAAGGACCCCAGAGGTTAGAGCTGCACAAGCTGGGGGGAGTATAAAAAGTAGCCAGATTACCATGTCTAAAGAGAGGGCTGAGAGCATGTGTGTGCATGTGTGTGCAAGCAAAGCCAAGGAAGGTTACATCTGGAGAGCGACTTCATGACTTTTGGCAGATAACAGTTTCGACCACAAAAGTGTTTTCAAAGTGACGAATACGATGACAGTTTCCAGCCTCACGTCGACTGATACCTAGAAGTGATTTAAAGAGAGGAGAGAGGTGAATCAACAAATGACAATCTGCCAGAACCAAAGCAAGGAGGGGAAGGATAGGAGATGAGATGCAACTTCTGAACACTGAAATGCAGGAACAACCCAGCCCATATGGAAAGCAGCATTATCTGGTCTTTGGAAGAATAACAGTCTTCTCTAGGATATAGTCCTGCAGTAAGAGCTGCCATGGGCTGAAGGAGTCACCTGGAAACAGCTGGTTTCAGCTGACAGCATCTCAGTGTTATCTCAGAGACCAGAAAGCCTCAAGAAATCAGCAGAAGTCACAGGCTGGTACAGAGCACAGCCCTGGATGCAGCCAAGAAGTGCTTAAAATAGCCAATTCCTCTCCGGCTGTTTGTATCCCTGCATGCCTGATCATGCTATGGCCCCAGCCCTGGGTAATGCTTCCCCTTGGATAATGCTTCCCCATGCCCTTCAAATGCAGGTCCTCAGCTGTGGGCAGCTCTGCCAGGCAGCTCCTCCCCCCTTGCAGCAAGCCCGTGGTGCCCCGATGACAAACAGGACCATGCCAGGGCTCCATGGGAGCAACAACCAGTGTGTGCCAGCAGTCCCTCTGTGTCACTGCAGCTCCCACTGGGAAAGCACCATCAGCTACAGCCACGGTGACCTCTGCACCCTGCAGCTTCCCCAGATCCAAACCCAACTGACTATAGGTCCATGTTTCAGGTGAGCCTTTAAGTATACCTTAAAAGCAAATTAATACAAATACTGGTATTAAAGAGTATTTTGCAGCAATGTTACCATTTGAATGTAAGGTACATATTGCTGATTTCCATGAAATCATTCTTACACAGTCCAATGTTCCCTCTTCACAATGTTTTCCATACTATTAGGAACTTAATTAATTAAAGGCAATTTGCAGATCTAATCTGCTTTGAATAGCTGCCACTGAATCGGGTGCCTTCATTAGGGAAATCTTCCAAACAGTTTCCAACAGCACTGCTATTAGTTCAGCCCCAGGAGCCCACGTGTAAATGAATTGCTGGCTGCTGCAAACATTTTTGCAAAGTTTCCCTCAGGCTGATGGATGGCAGGAACACGGCAGTCAGCACCCACTTGCAGCAGCATCCTGAAGCTGGGTTTAGATTAACTGGATGGGGAACACCTCAGGGGAAACACCCACAGGGAAACCCCCCTCTGACCATGCAGAGGCCAGCATGGCCGAAGCAGGGCAGTGACGTGGGGGCGAGGCAGGACAGGGCAGGGCTCGGCAGGGCTCTCACGTCTGCGGGCGCCGCGCCGCCGCAGCCGGTACGTCTCCTTGCCGCTGCACAGGCGGTAGATGAAGGAGCCCAGCTGCTCCATGTCACTGACGTGCTCCGTGGCGATCATCTCCTCCTGGATTATGTATGTCTGAGGCAGGTAGGTCCCTTTCTGAAACGACATGGTTTCCACCAAAATAAGGCACAAACACTGCCACGATCTCCTCCCTGAACGCAACTGTTTCACGCCGAGCACCACGGACAACCAAACTGCAGAAAATTCATCCACCGTTGGAAGGCTCAGGCTCCCCTTACTGAGGCCAGTTAACATGTGTCCTTGTCCTTGCAGGAAACTGTCCCTTGCTGCTAGCGTGGTGCACACAAAACAGACTAGATCCAAAAATGGAATGTTCACATAGGGGATGAAGTCAGTGTAGGATCAACCCTGTTATAAACTGACCCAAATTTTAGAGCAGGATGCCCAAAACTGTAACTCTGAGAGTACAACAAACCCATCTGGTGAGGAATAAAAGCCTAACCAAAATTCCAGGAACTCCACTGAAATGTGCATTTTACATTTACTTCAAAAGGCAAAACCCAAAGCCACCAGCCCAGCTCAGATTCCAACACTCCCTCCTCCTTTCTGGTCCATTCAGCACAGCCACAGTGATGTCCTGCCCTTACTGCCCACAGGAATGGGGACTAGAGATGGGCCATGGGCACCACATTCAGAGAAGAAC
Source organism: Aleadryas rufinucha (assembly GCA_013397815.1). Classification (NCBI taxonomy): domain Eukaryota; kingdom Metazoa; phylum Chordata; class Aves; order Passeriformes; genus Aleadryas; species Aleadryas rufinucha. The sequence continues at coordinate 379,600 of VZTH01002394.1, read as the reverse complement.
TGAGCTCTCCACACGCCTTCATTGCCCCAGGAACGTCTGGGGCAGTGACAGCCCTGCGGTTGGGGTAGAGGCCACTATGAAGACCAGGGTGATAAGTGGGGTGTCATGGCAGAAAGCTACCAGGGAATGGAAAAAATGGGGTTTCTAGGTGCACCCCAGGGATGGAGATCACATCTTTCCCTGCAGAAAAGAGATCAGCTCAGCACTGGAGACCCTCTGCAAGCTCATTTCCAGGTGCTCAGGGCATCCTTCATGTTTGGACATCGCTGTAGCAACAAACAGCTGTGTAACAAGTGCAGCTTGGGTTGGGGGGCACTTGTAAGTAGATGCTAACTAGATCATGAAGCAAAGAATCACCTCTGGTCCCTTCTCCTTAAGAAGAGTCAAAGAAATAAAAGAACTGTCAGACTCTGGGGCCAAGGTAAGTACAATCAAGGTGAAAAGCAAGCAATAGCAGCACCATTTCAAATATCACCTCCTTCTGTTGTCTCCACAGAGACATACCTGGAAACACACTACCTTAACTCAGCACCGTGCTGCTGGGCTGGCACAGCCAGGTGGATCAATAAGGCTGTCCTCTAACGCTGCAGGATTAGACAATTAGTGCCAGTTTGTACTGCACTAACACAACAGTTCTGCAAGAAATTCCATTACTGATTCGCAGGGGGAGAACGCAGGGGAGGCCATGAGATATGTGCAGTTACTGGCAGGGGCTGTCACCATAACAGCCAGGGCTGGGGATCAGGATTTGCTGTACCCCTGGCTTGGTGAGAGGGCTTAGAGAGACAGGCATGAGCTCACAATCCAGTTTCTTCACTGTCTCAGATTTAAATAGCTGTGGCAGGTGAAGGGAGAATCACCACTCCTCCATCGCAGGACTGTGCAACAAGGACAACACCTTCAAGTCTCCGCCAAGAACTTTCAGCAAGCTAAAGCTCTGAGCATCTTGTGTTCTGCAAGAGATGTGGATTGTCCATCATTTAACTGGGCCACCTCCAATCTCCTGCTGCTTCACGGGGAGCATCCCTCCATCCTTTTATGTCAGACACTGATGAAGGCCTGTTCACTGAAATATCACACCTGTACAGATTGAAGCCTGAAAGAAGCAGGCACAGGGCATGTGGCAGCCACTCTGCAAAGGGGCACCCTGGCACCAGGCTGGCCGGGAGGAAAGAGCAAAGGAGGTTCACCAACTCCCTGTGCTGCCCCACTCAGCTGGAGCAAACCACTGGTGTTATTTCCTGGACTGTGATTTGATTCTAGAAACAGGACTGCAGTCACTGAACAGCTCCAAAACTAAACCTTCTGCTGGAAATTAGTCTCATTCATTAGGGACTTGACTGCATTCAGAGATGCAGAGAAGGCAACCATCTCCAAGTCCAAGGACCAAAAAGCTCACCCAGCATCCAAAAAGCAGCACTTTTGAACAGTGGGACAAGTCATAAGGTCATAAAGATCCTCCCTGCAGCAGGAAGAAACTTGAGCTTTCTGCCTGACCAGCAAGGCCCCCCCATATGTGGCCATGAAGATCACAGGCCCACAGGACCACTGTTAATTCAGTTGGGGAGGGACCTCAGGGCTTTATCCCATCTGCTCTTGAAAACCTTCAAGAATTGCAAGGAGACAGCACAACCTCCCTGGGTACCCTGTTCCTCTGCTTTACTGTCCTCACAGTGAAAAACTTTTTTCTGAGCCCAAAACCAAGCTAACCATTTTAAAACATGTCTCTAAGGTACAGGTTAAAGCCTCTATAGACAGACTGGACACTACTGGACACCCATCTCAATAATCAGGAGGTTGTTTAAACCCACACCTGTTTTGGGCTCTTCAAGCACATAACACCACTTTAATTATATTGGTATCCCCTTTTTAAATTCAATGACAATGCATCATTTTCAATGACGGTGAGTTTATATCTGTTATTTTAGGATGTGACCAGCATTCCCAATCTCTCAGTTTTTTCTCTCAGCTTGTGCAATCCTGCCTTTTCCATTTCCCTCAGCCCCAGGGACTGGTCACCTGCCACGATCAGAAGCTGTGACACGTCTGGAGCAAGCTGTAAGTAAATGTGTGTTGTACCCCATCGGGGTTCCCAGCACATTTGCCACACAGTCACAGTGCATGAAATTGTGAGGACTGCTAGGAACCAAACTGGGAGTTTGACAGGGACTGGAGATCAGGCATCTCTCCAGGAATAACTGTTTGCCTCTGAGCTTAACCGCTGCAAAGTTCACCACACTGCACACAGCAGAAAGCAAGCAAAGGGAATTTAAGAAAGAGTAAGAATTAGATTGTCTTTTTTCCCCCTTTCTTTTAAACAGACTCTCACAGGAGTGATAAAAGACACAGGCTCAGTGCCTTGATTTACCTGCAGAAGACTGAGACAGATATGTACCTTTTGCAGTCTGAAATATCCTGTGCTTTTTTCCCTGCTGTGAAGATTAAATAGTATTCTATTTTAAGATGGCTGCTTTCAGAAGCACAGGCTTCTGAACTGAACAAAATCGCTGGTACTAAACCCAATTAATGCTGGCTGTGAGCACAACTGCATGAGCCCAAGCCTGGTGCTGCGGTACAGCAGGGAGGGCAGCACAGACTCCCCCCCCAAAAAGGTGAATGCTGAAGGCCTGTTCCTCCCCAAGGGACCCTGAGAGCTCTGCAATTGGCAAACCACAGTGGAAAGCACAGCAAGAGCAAAAGGAAGGAACTTTTACTTTTTTCCCTTGATTCCTACAATCAGTGAACACCACAGGGAAGGAGTCTGCTGCTTCTCTGTGTCTCCCTGGTCAGGCTGATCATCATGCCAGCGTTACTGAGCTGTCTGCAAAATCAGTATTTCAGCTAAACCTGCTGAAGCCTTCACTCTACATGAAGACTCAGGGCCAAGGCTTACTTCCCCAGACGCAGCAGTTTTGATTTCCCAGGAGCTGCCAGCTGGCACCCAGGAGCCAACTCAAGGAAAGCATGCAGAACAAGCAGGACTGCAGCTGTACCTTCACATTCACCAGCAGCTCCCACAGGTTGCGAGGAGGCATCACGATGGTGGTGTTCAGCTCGATGACGTAGCACTTATCCAGCGTTATGTCGTGATACGCTGTCAGACCCTGCGTTCCAAGCACAGAAATCACACAACTGAACCCTCTGCAATGAAATGTGACTGTGAAAATGGGTGAGAAGAGGGAATTCAGGGAAGACAAGAAACTGCGTTAAACCTCCCTACCGAGCAAGTAGAACGGGTTGGAAAAACTCAGAGAGGGCCTTGGGCAGGAGGACAGCTCAGTAATAAGACCATCATGGATGTCAGGATGAGACAGTGCTAGGCCATGAACAGGGAGCTGGTGCACCCAGCTCAGCCCCATGCTGAGCCCCCAAAGGCCCCAGGAGCTCCTTACTCGCTGGAAATCGTGGATGATGTCCGCAGGGTCGCTCCCTCCAAACTGGGGCACTGGGACATTGATTTGCTCGTAGTTCTCCTCAATGTAAATCTTGACATCTTCGTGCAGCTCCAGCTGCCCTTTGAAGGGCGAGTACAGTGAGTCTTCGTACAGGACACCGCAGTGGAACACGCTCTCACGGGGCAGCTGTGGGGACAGATCCAGGCAGAGGGACAACACACACACCCCTAGCAGCTACAGCAAACACAGTTTACCCATACTGGGTAAAACATTCATCAGATGCTTGAAGATATTTCAAAATCAATCTTTTTAACAAAAAACTTTCTCGATGAACCTAGTGCAAACTACCCTTGTGAAATGACCACATCTCACTTCATGCTAGCCAGGTCCAAAGGGAATGAAGAATTCCCTGCAGGCTTCTATGAGGAGTAATTCAGAAAGGCAAACTGACTGCCTGCAAGCTCTTAAATTTCCTAAACCAGGCTGTTCACATCCCTCCCTAGCCATGGCTTCCAGTAACTGCATTTTTCTACAGGAGGCACAGAAGCTCAGGCTGAGCAGCGCATCACTTCTAGAGGCCCTTGTAGCTTGGAGTGGCAAATGCAGAAAAACAAAGTGGATTCGCCTCACAGCAAAACAGGAGCTGAGCAACCTGGAAGGTGTCCCTGCCCATGGAAGGGCAGCTGGAACGAGATGATCTTTGAGGTCGCTTCCAACCCAAGGCATTCTATGACACTGTGATTCTCCAGAAGCACAAGGTATGGGCAAAAAAGCTAATGCAGGGTGAGCAACCAGGTTAGAGCATGAGGATCACAGAGAAACTGCAGCCATGGGAGAGTGAGACACAAAGGTTCCATTGCTGTGCTCTCTAGAGCATCTCTGACCGTGTTGGATGGGCTTTGCCATGTGACTGGATATAAGCTGCCACATGGGATCACAGGCAGCAGGTGGGGTGACACCAGGTGGCCCCAAATGGACCAGAGGGCATTTCTCAGAGCCACTCAGCATGTGCCAAGAGCAGGTTATTGACTGGGTGACAGACTGAACACTGTCCACAGCCAGGTCAATAACCTTCCCTCAGGGCCAGGGCTTCTCCTAGGGAAGTGCCTCCACCAAAAGCCCTGTGACAGGAACCCTCACACTGGGACAGGGCTGTGTGTGAGGGGGGAGCAGCCCTGGGGCTGGAACAGCGTTTCCAGATCAGGCGTAAATGAGAGCAGGTAATAAAGCACTGATGATTCTTGAAACAAAGACTGCAAATTAATTTGACAGCAAGTAAATTTATGGAGAAAAGGAGTATATAAAAAGACTTCTGCTGAGTGGATAAGTGCTGGCTGCAGAGATGAGGCAGCAGCTGTCCTGGGAGAACTCATTCACTAATAGCCACTCCACAGCACAACAAGGGCTCTGGTGCAAATCAATGCTCTGGGGTTTCTTGGCTAAACACTCAGCAAGCCAGAGCTCAGCAGTTTCCTCCTTAAAAAGCAGCTCTGCCCTGTCTCATTCCCTGTGTTCTGACCCTCCACAATGCTGCCAGCCCAGTGCCTCGGCCAGGCCAGGCCAGGCTTTGCAAAGACTACGTGGAAGGAAAGGTGCTGAATGTAATGGCGGTTGAGGGCTCACTTTCTATCTCATCTCCCACTTACTTTTTACTTCTCTGCTTGCTTTAATAATAGCAGCACCTATTTTTGTTACACCTACAGAGTTTTTCTGTGCCAGAGCCTACAAAACCTACTGCAAAAAGCTGTTCCCTTGCCTGTACCCCCCTGTTCTCTGCAGGCTTGTTCTCCCCTCACAAGCCATGCTTTCAGACTGCCGTACCCCACACAGCAGTGACTGGGGGATAAAAAGGTAGAACTGGCAGGATATTTTTATGGAGTTAGAAAGAAAGCAAACCAAAGCCATAAGGGAAGAGTTTCTGGAAGGCCCTTCCTGGCACTGGGGATGGAGGTCACCCTGAGCCTACCACTTAAGAAATGCCCCATCTGCAGTGCCCAGCAACCTGGCTCCTGAGTGACCACAGTGCAGGGCAACAAAAGCCAGCACCACCTCTTTCAGAGGTGCTCTGGCTGCTGGGGCTGGTGAGCCAGAAGCGCTTCCCAAGTCACTCGTACCTGGGTGATGAAGAAGTATCTGTACACGTACATCGACGCGAAGACCAGGCCCAGCAGCAGCACGAGGAGGCCCATGGTCAGGTAGCAGACGCCGCTGAGCGATGTCCTGCGGCCCTGCGCCGCGGGGACCGGCTCCTCCTGCGGGACAGAGCGACAGCACCGTCACCTGCTGCTCCCCGGCACCGGGCAACCTGCTGCTCCATCCCGAGGCTGCGCGCTGTGCAACCTGATGCCATGATGCTTTTTNTTTGGCTCTTGATTTTAAGACCAAGAAAAGGCATCAAACCAACAGGGCATGCACTGCCCTGCAAAGCTACTTCACACCTGGCAACAGTACAACACTTGTGCATTTTGCCTCCCTTACCCCAGATACACATATATAGAAAATATATACATCATATACATATGTATTTATATGTATTGAAAAATAATGCATGTGTGTGTGTGAACATACACAGGCAGATGTATAATCAGCTTCCCACCAATTGTTCAGAACAAAGACAAGCTTTGTTTCAGTGGGCGATAAAGACTGACCAAAAAAAAAAAATCAGGAACTAAGAGTTCCTGGCTACTGAATGTAACAGCATTTATGTATTTATAGTCAAAAATTTTTGAAATGCTGCCACTCTTGGCAGAATTTCTCATTGGAAATTTTTTGTGGTGGGAATTACTAGTCCCAGAGAGGCACCTCCTGGCCCTGCTGGGGTGAGCTGACACAAACAGATGTGCTGATCGCAACTTCATTTTCAAGCACATCCCAGCACAGCTCTCAGGAATATGGGCAGAGCATCAAAAGAAAATATACCTGTCCTTTTCAGAGTGCTGCCCAATCTATACAGACAGTAGCCAGCTCACCTTGTCACAGCCCTGAAAACAGAGGGCAGTGCAAAGGCAGGATTACCTCCTGGAAACAGCTCATCCCAACCTATGATGCTCTTGCTTTTGCTACCAAAATAACCCTTCAAAATGTTAAGCAGGAGGATGTAAGGCCTTTCAGAAGCAGATGAAAGAAGCTGGTTCAGAGATGCCCCAGTTTCCACACAGAAGAGCTGAAAGCTGCCCTCAGCTGAGCAGGCAGGCAGGGGAGAGAGGCACCAGGGAGGGCTCTTGCAAATTAACTCCCTCTGTGCAGTTTGTGATCTGATGTGTTTGATTAGACAGACACACTCTCCACAGCTACTGGGAGACTGGTACAAATGGGAGGAACAGACTGAAAAGGAAACATCAGCCTCTTATTTCTAAGGTTCATCACTTCTTAAAGAATGAGATGTTTCTCCCGAATAACGTGGCCAAGACCCACAGGGTCAGCTGGTGCTGACCCCAATGGGAGAGGTCCCTGGGTCCCTGCCACCCTTCTGGTGGCATCAGAGCAGCTCTGCCCAGCTGAGCTGGCAGCAAACACCTCTTTCCCCTTTCCCTACCTTGGAGCAGCCCTTTGGAGAGCAGCAGCTCAGTGCCAGGCTTGGAGGCATCATTCCTGCCCCAGACCAGGACACCCCAGCATCCCTGAGGCACTTGTGGGGACTCTGCCAGGAAGGGATTCCCTGCTCCTCCCCTGCACCTGAGCTCCACTGAGCTGCAGAACAGGGGCAGAGCCAGGAGCCTGCAGCCCCTCTCCTACCTGCTCCACTCCCAGCCAGAGGGGACTCCTCCAGATACTGACTTTTTTATTCCTAGCCACATTCAGCCTGATAACTGCCAAGGCCAAATTGCTTTGGGGGAGCTACAATTCCAGCACACCTCCAGGAGAAATTAATCTACATTTATTTCTCCTTCATCCCAGCTGCTGAAAGACCCACAACACCTCTCTTCACCGCCAGCTCCCTGCACTGAAGGATCACTGTAATCAGTTTGCTGCTGCTCCTCCAGCAAATAAAGGGATGAGCAAGCTGAAAAATATCACATTTTTCCTCTCCTTCTGCAGACAATGGGCAGCAACTCTAACAAGCCACAAAGAACCGAAAAAAAGAAACCAAAAAATCACATTACTAGAGGAAGTTTAAAGCCTCTCTGACATGAACTGCTAGGACAAGAAAGTCATGCTGGATGTCAAGTGTTTCACAAAACCAGCTTTCCCCAGATACTTGCCATCACAGAAGGAGTGCAGACAGTGGGGGTGAAGAGGAAGGAAAAGATCTCCTGACACTGAAGCAAGGCTGAGAAAATGTTTAATGCTCTGCAAGCGAACCACATCCGAGAGGTGCCAGGTAGCCGTGATGGTTAATGCACCGCTTGCTCCTGCGGTGGGCTGCCAGTGCTAACTCCATGGAGGGCTGGCACACAGGGTTCATAAGGACACAGCACCTCAAAGGGCAAAAAAACCACTCCCACTAAAAGAAAAGCTGTGTTTGAAGAATGGTAGGGAGGGGGAAATTAAGCCCTCAATGGTTTGCTGCTTGCTAGGGCGGCTCTGTCTTCTTTGCATGACCAAAGGCACTGCGAGACATCCCACCTCTCACTGCCAAAGATGAGGCCTGCTCCCTACAAAACACTTCGGGCCTTCGGGAAAAATGCCCGAGCTTTGCGTTTGGGGAGGAGCAAAGCAGAGCTTTGGAAGAAGCTATTAAACACTTGGGGAAAAAACCCAAACAAACCCTCAGATTCTGAGGGAGGAAAGACAAAAATCAACAGCAACCATTCTGATGGAGCAGAAATTTAGGCAGTGAGGTTAAAAATGCAGCCAGCCAGGCCAAGCAGAACACTCAGCACAATCCTGAAAAACAGTGCATAAAAATCACCTGGAAAAACCTCACTAAAAATGTGTGTCTCCATCCCCCAGCCCAGCAGATGAAAAGGCCACCAGCCTTTATTACTGTGAATAAACAACAATTTAAAAGCAGCTATGTCAGTCTGCACCTTGGCTTTGGGCTGGAGGTGTCCCCAGCGCTGAGAGCCCATGGATGGAGCAGTGCACAGCCTGCTCTAACAGCCCTTCACCCAGGATAACCCATCTTCACCAGCATGGAAAACTCCAAGAAGCTTATTCCACAGGCTGCTGCCCTGCTCATGCTGCTACACACCTCCTTTCCCACAGGACCCCCACTCCCTGCAGTAGAATTATTTACAAACAGGGTACTCTAAAAACCAGAAAATCCATCACAGCTGACTTCCATCTCTTCTTGCCATAGGAATGGCCTGGCTCCCCAGCAAGGGGAGAATCAGACTCAGCAGCAGTTTTCCTGAAGAGCAGTTCATGCCTTCAAGATGTGCATTTCTAAAGGACAAAAATCAAAATATTAACACACAAAAATGCTGTACATTCACTGGATGTTTAACAATATTCCAGAGAATTCATTAACCAAACACTCCACTTGCAACAAGCTATCCTATTAATTTTCTGCCTTGATCAAGCCTGAGGTTTTTTGGCCAAGAGGAATGGGAAAGGATGGGGTCAAAATTTTGCATCCCTGGGCAGATGCAGGGACAGGTACATCAGCTGAGTAAATGGGCTTTCCTCTTTTCGTTGCTTTAAACACAATATTCCAAGAGCTGGACATATTTTACACAAAAATGAACGTAAGGCCCTTCTTCCCCTCCCTGGGCTGTGCAGGGGACAAACATTCATTTGCTTCTCCATGAATGAACAGAAGCAAAAGCAACAGCAGTGGCAGAAGGGCACCAAGTCCACAGTCCAGGCACTACAGGTGTGCACGTGGGGAGGATGCACAGACAGATCCCCTGCTCTGCAGAGTATCCCACTGCACTTCAGGGCAGGGAAACGCTGCCACTCCATGCAGTGATCCTTTCTTTGCTCCATGTCTCTTGGCACTGCCACTTTGCTGACCCCACAGAAAGGGCTGGGCCAGCTCCCTTTCCAGTGGACAATTTCAGAAGAGGCAGTGGGGGAAAAAGCACCCACCTGTCACAAAGAGCACCTGCACATCCTGGTTTTTTGCCTGGCATTGTCCTGCTAATCCTTCATTCCGCTGGGAAGAGTCAGAGGCAGCTCCAGGCACAAGCCTGAGCTACCAGACGTGCTGACTGTGCTCCAGTTTGCAGGCAAGATTGCTTTCAGACGCTCAGCCCAGCGCCCGGCAGCAGACAGGATATTGGAATATAAAATGGAATTCCTTTCCTTGGATAAAACGGGCTCTTCACTATGATTCAGTGCCCTGCTGGCTCATGAGGCCAGCACAGGAACAGAGCACAGGCAGCAAATACCCAGATGGGAAAGCATGGAGGGATGATACAGACCATGGGGTAGAGGAGGCTTGAAAGTAGCCTGAAGGGTGGGGAAAAATCCTAATTCAGTCTTTGTGGATTTTCTTTGGAACTTCAGGTCTTGCTGAGGAGATGATGAAAATGGCTGGTGTCCTGTTATCCCTGTTTGGTACTGAATGGTTAAGGAACAGTTCTCCTGCAAGGGGGTGGGGGACAGAAGCCTGGCTGGGCACAATGTCTGGTCCAAGGTTTGGAAATCAAGTTCAAAGGCCACAGTGAGTCAGTGCAGGGAAACCTCCCAGGCACCTATGGCTGGGCCAACCCCTCCAACTTCACAGCACCGAGCCTTTGGACACAACACTGGAGGAGCTGTTCACAAGAACCATACCTGGTGAGATATTGCCTTTGGAATTTCTCAGTAATACAGCAGAAGGCTATAAAAATAGAAATGTGACATTATTGCTCCTTCATCACCCAGGTCTTGCTGCAGATGACAGAAGTGAGAAAATTAAAGGTGTCATGTCACGCCTCAATCCCTTCCTGAGTCACACATTGTCTCAGCAGAGATGGGCTCAGCTCACGGCCCTTTTCTGCTTCTTCAGCTTCAGAAACAGCTGAGTCTTCCACAAACCCTTCTTCCTGCATTTCTGAAACACATGGGTTTGAAATCTTTCATTTTAGGTGTAGCAGGGCCTGACAAACAGGGGACAGAGATTGGCAAGAGTCTAAATATACACCCCCAACAGGAAAAGAAGTGTGGGGTGACTAAAATTAGTAGATGTGATTTCAATGACTGACAAGTGAGGAGAGAAATGCAATGCAAAGGGATGCAGTTTGGAGAGCAGTGCCATCTAAAATATGTCAGTGCTCTCTGGGACACTGTTCTGATGAGGGTTTCTTAAGTTTGGAGACTGCATCCTTTGAGGAAGCCATGGCAGTGTCTGCAGTTATGTCAGTGCATCAAACATTGAGAGCCCAGGCTGCTGCTCCCTCGAACAATCTACCTTACCTTGCTGCTTACCCATTTCTGGTAACCAAAGGCCAATATGGACTATGGAAAAAGAAAAAAAATCAGTTCAAGGTCTCTACCTCCAGCACATCAAGTCCCATATTCACAGCAAAATCAGTTACTGCTTTACAAAAACAGAAGGACTTGCAATAGTGGCACCTCCACTGACTCCAAGTGGAAAAACCCCACAGCTGATTGCTGGAAAACTGCAGTGCTGCCACAGCCAGTGTGAGCTGGAATGGACTGACCTCTCCTCTGATGCGATGGCTTGGCATTGAGGGTCACCTCTGCGGAAAGTGACCCCCATGCCTGTACCAAGAGCCTGCTTTTTCTGCACGTGAAGCAAAGCCCTCTCATCCACCCAGCCCAGTGGGTGCTGGGTGCTGCCAGCACTTATTGCTGCTCCCCTGCTCCAGGAAAAGCACTGGAGAGTTTGTGGGATAAACTGTAAGGTGAAGAAGTCCAGAGCTGCCTCCCAAAGTCAATCATGTCTGTACCCAGGAATTCTGATGCAGGGGAGCTCAGTGGTGGAGAGCCCCCAGGGATGGCCAGAGCGAGCTGGGGTGGCCAGGCAGGCTCCAGACTGGAGCACCTGCCAAGCTCTGGAGCAGGCAGGTGAGAGGCTACACACAGGGAAAAAGGCAGACAAAGGAAGACAAGACGAGGGAGAGGAACAGAGAGATAAAATATCACAGCAAAGGCATCCTGGCATCCATCAAAGCACCCCTGACACTCCAAAGAAGGCTCCTGTGCCAGATGAACAAAAAATGAGTGCTGTCCTCAAGAGCAGTTATGCTTGGAGAGAGGAGAGGAAGCAAAATGAGGAGGATACCAGGTGAGCCCGTGGGGGAAGACTGCCTGAGCAATCGCCCTGGCTCAGAGGGGTCAATGCTCTGCACTAGCAATGAGAGGCCTCTCAAGGAACCCACACATGGAAGGAGAGTCCTTCCAGGCTGAGGAGCATTTCTGATGCTCTAGGTCAGAAAAGGAAACATGCATGCATAGTAAACACTTGGGACACACACACATACACACACACACACACATATATATATATGGCACACAGTTTCCAAGGCAACCAAAGTCCCTGCTCACAGTCCTTGAGCAGTGCTTGCACCGGCCACCCGACAGCATTTCCACAGAGAACACAACTGATGACTTTTGGACTCAAAGATGCCTGGAAGCAAAAAAAACCAAAAAACCCAAAAGCAAGCCTGTAATTAAGAGACTATCACAGCTGAAGGCAAAAAAGTTGCAGTAAATGAATCTAATCACACCTTTGAGTGACACCACAGCACGTGATTAGCAACAAAGGCACCTGCCTCAGGAGTCACTTCACAGCGCTGGAAATTAGAATATCAAAAACAACCACTGGCTAATTAAAACCCCCAGCTTTGTTGCTATACGACAAAGACAGCAGGATGTTAAAAATGCAGCCTAGCATGTGGGAGCTCCTAAGCACTCAGTGATCATATTTTCCTTCTTCCTCATCAGCAAGAGAGATATAAATCCCCCTCTTTTCTCCTTTTTTCATCCTTTTCTGGAACTAAGGGGTTGTTTCTCCTCCCTCTTTGCACAGGGGTGAGGAATTAATTTCCATATTTTTTTTTTATTTTGTTTTTTTGGCAGATGCACAACAACTTCCAGCTGGAATGATTCCAGCCTCCCTCTCCTTTCTCCCAGGAGTACAACCATTCAGAGCATTAGCAGAGCCAACACAGCCCCTTGTAAAAACAAGGCTATTCTTACCAGGCTCACAGCTGAAGCCCCGAGCATCACATTGAACAGAGACGCAGGCAGAGAGAAAATAAACAGCTGTGACAAAGTGGCAAAAAAATGTCCCAACCTGGGCATTTAACAGCCTGAGTGCCAAAATGCTGATTCTGATAAACACAGCCTGATTTCCAGGCCACTCACTGCAGTGAAGGGGAAAGTCAGTCCCTGCCACGGAGCAGCTCCAACACCACAGCTAAAGGGCTCTGGAGCCCCTGGGCAGACCTCACCTGGGAGAGGGAAGGAGCCAGCACAGCCATGTGAAGGTCATGGGTTGTTTAGGGTTTTTTTACAAAAGACTCCCTGAAGTGGGAGGTGGCATTAAAAGAATGGAAACTTTCCCCAGGAGAAGAATGGAGGTTAAGCTTTGGCATTGGGTCTCAAAACCTCTCTAAAGTGATGAAAGGCAAAAGGCAGCTCAAGCAAGAGCAAAGCAGAGCAGCTGCTCTGGGAATAGGAGAACCTCTTAAACTGAGAGGCTGGCAAATTTCAAGAGAGACTTGACTCAAAGGTAAAGACATATGCAGGTGGGCAGACACCTGACTCCTTAAAAGACCTCTTGCAAATGCCAAAAATATTCAAGAACACCATGAAACTGAGGTAAGGAAATGCCAACAGCTTTCAGCTTGCTCTTGATGTAACTGAGTTTTCCTTCTCCCAGGTGAAGGGAAGAGAAGCTGCTACCAAAACCAGTCTGTTTGCTTCTACCATCATGCATGGCTTGGAAGAAGCAAGCCATGAGCCTGAGTGCCCGGCAAAGTGCTGAGCTGTCCCTCGGCATGGGAGCAGGACACACACCCCTTTTCCCAGGCTGCAACTGTACAATTGCTCCCATGTAAAACAAAACCACCTACCAACCCGTGCAAGTGACCCAGGCAGCCCTGGGCACAAGCCAAGAGACAGAGGCTGGTTTTGCAAGAGTGTGAAGGACTGGGTGCTGCATCAACACATCTGAAAGCAGAAAATGTGACAGGGAAAAGACACATCAAAAGGCTTCACACGATTTCACCTGAAGTTTTTCACCTCTAGTGATGCCTTTGGATGCTAATGAAGCACCAGAGCAGAACAACAGCTGGGCCCAGGACTCACCTGGACACTGCCACTGGGCTCTAACACTGTTTCCCCCAGAGAGCTCCATGTCTGGAGAGCTTTTGGGTGCGTACAATTTAAAATCACAGCACCCACCTCCAAACTTCCACAGTCAAGGCAGGAAGAGATGGTCAAATTAGCCCTTCTCGATGTCACCAAGAGCAAGCCAAGCCCTGCTGATCTGGCTGTGGCCAATGAAGCCAGCATTGTCCCTCCTCACTCTTCCTCTAGATGTGATGGATTCCCAAAAAGCTGGAAGAAAGGACATAGCCATGCCCAAGATGCCCAACAACACCTAAGGTCCTGCCTTCTGCTGGTTCTGCAGCCAAGAGGGGCAATCACAGCCAGAAACCTGCACCGATCACTCCGAGCAGAGGGGCAGAGTCCAGCGTCTCCTGGAGGTCAAGTTCAACCATCTTCATGGAACCAGACTTCAGGTTATAGCATTTGCTCCTTCCCTGAAAATCAGGACTTACACAGTGTCACACCATAAAATGAAGTCACTGCTCCCTTTTGGAGCACTGTCAGCAATTATCTCTTCTCCCAGCAACAGCATAGGAAAACTCTGACAGTCAACCTACACTTGAAAATTCACCACAAAGAAATGGTGCCTAGTTTAACAACAGCAAGAGAGAGGAGGCAAATTTACCCTTCTCTTTGTTGTTCAAACTAACTTCAAAGGTAGGGCATGGCACCAAGGCAGACAACTCTGAAAAGCAAGTGCAAAGAGATGAGTCAAAAAACCCAGCATCCTCACGCTGTCCTCCCTCAAATGGTAACACTGGCATTAAAAAAACCCAAAACATTCCTAGGTTCTCACACATCACTTGGGAAGAAAATACCTGTCTGCAAGTGAAAATGCTTTTTCCCTCTCCTGTAAACCTGGTAACGAGCAAACATTTGGTAGCACAAAATCAGGAACTGCAGAGCGGCGCACACGGACACTTCATCCTCCACCTCTCCAGACCTGGCTGCAGTGCTCTGCTGGATGCAGCTCCCTTCTCTGGGCAGCCACACACCTGCCAGGCCACCCTCCCCACACAGCCAGTGAGCAGCACGGAGCACCAACAGGGCGAGGCAGCATTCTGCTCATCCCTGCAGAGCCCAGGGCTCCTCCAGCAGCGCACAGCGGGCTCCTGTCCTGCGACGGGACCTGCAGCACTCACACATGCAGGGTGTGCAGCAGAGCTTCTCCCCCATACTTACTTTTGGTTCATTTATACCCTTTGAAACTCTTCTTTTTAAAGGTATTTCTTGGTTTTCTGTGTTTTGCCAAAAAAGCCCCACCAAAACCGCTGTGCCCAAAGCGGGTAAACGCAACAGGTTCTTCCCATGTGCAGAGCTCCTCCATGCAGAGCTGGGCTGGCTCTGGCTCTCCCCCAGCTTTGGGAGAACACACACCTCTAGACAGATATTTTCAGTTGCTCTGTCTCCAGCTCTTCAGTCTACATCTCTTTGGTGAAAGACAGCTATATGTTTCAAAATTCAGTTGCATTTATAATGTTTCTGCTTGGAATAGACATTCTCTGTCCTAATCCCTCCGCCAGTTTTAGCCAGATCCTTTGTCATGCTCAGCTGGAATATCAAATATTCATGTCTGGAGTCCAGTAAGACACTGAAGTCTAGTATTCCACTAGAGCACATCCTGCAAGGGTCCAGAGACTTTTTTTTCCCCAATTCAGACCTTTTCCTCTGCTTCCAAGGCATCCCCAAACCACAGAGAGCCAAAACCAAATGACAACGCTTCTCTTGAAGCTGACAACTCTGTACAAAAAAAAGTCATCCAAAAAGGCCACAAAAAGAAGTCATCACTTCAGCCCACGTGGTTATAGGAGGGTTGGGCAAAGACCAGGAACAACCTTCTGTTACAGGAGGCTGCTCCTTAAAATTAGGATCTACCATATTCAGCTCCCTAAGCCTGAACATGGTGAGAACCCCCGCAGCTCGAGAGCCTCCAGCCTGGACTCAAGCCTGCAAATATGTCAATGAGCACAATCAATCCACACTGCTGCCAGCGAGTTTCCCCCTCTCTCTCTGAATTTACAGTGTGCTTTGTGAAAAAGCCTCTTTAAAAGACTTTTCCTCACATCCCCTTCCCTTGCCATCTGTCTCCCACCTCACAATGTTCTGCAAAGTCGCTAACAAAACCCAACCATGCACAGGCACAGCAGCGTCCACAGGCTGGTGTGACTCTGCTTTATGTGCCCAAAGAGCCACTGCTCCTCCACCTGCCCCCTGAGCTGGAACCCAGCTCTGGAGCATCGCTGCTCAAGGTGCACCAGAACCCCTGGGAGGGCCAGGAGTGGCATTGCTGCCTGTCCTGCTGCCACCATGAAGCGCTAATCCTCTTGGGCTTGCTCAGGCAAATGCAAAGCATTCCCAGCTCACCGTGGCCAGCTGAACATCAGGAAAGGCAGCAGAGCAGGGACACAGCAACAGCCCCAGCAGTGAGGCACTATCTGCCTGCTAAGAGCTCCACATCCACAGCAGACCTGCTCCTCACTGGGGAGCTGTGCAGTGGCAGTCACAGGGAACAGAGCTTCCTGGGCACCAGAGGGGCAGACACCCTCAGGGAATGTGCTCCCCATGGGTTTCCAGGCTTTGCCCTGCTATTTCTGTCAGGCAGGGCAACCACGCTGGGTGTGGGAGCTGTGGCAAAGAGGACGAGGCTGGGGCAGCTCAGCTGTCAGCCGGGAGCGGAGACACCCACCAGACAGTGGTCCTGAGGTGCAGCTACAAAGAGACCACACAGACACAGAGGGTTGGACAGATCCAGTGCCAGGCAGCAAGCAGCTCCTTGTGGGAAACTCCTCCATACAACCAGGAAGGGTGTGATCCAAAGACCACTGAGTCTTGTCAAGACTTTGGGAATGCAGACAGGATGAAAGGCACAAAATCAAAGCCCGGTATTACTGCAACCAGCCAAGAGCAAAACATCAGTCGCACCCCACAGACACCATTGTGTGCACCCTGGAAAGCCCCTCGCAGCCCCCGGGCCTAGGAGCCACTGCCAAGGTGTTTCCAGCAGGCTCACCACGCCTGTGGGTATGGAGAGAGCTCTCACAGCCCTCCTGCTCAGCCCATAAAGCCCTCCTCTCCCACCAGCCAGACCTGTGCAAACACTGTCCTGCCTTCGATGCTCATCCTTCCAGGGACAAACAGGACTGCACGAGCTGTTTCAGCACAGCCTTTCCCAGAGGCAGGACAATAGGCTTCTGTGAAAGCAGTCCCTGGATCACAGGGATGTGTTCCCACAGCCTGCAAACCACCCTGTCCCCCAGACACCAGCCCACATTGCAGCGTTGGCTGTAAGGCACGATCCCCCCAGCCAGCAGCACGGAGTGTTGGGCACAGCCCTCGGCCAGGGCAGTGGGGCAGCCACAGTCCACTATGGACAGAGAGAGGGGCTGAGAAGTGCCTCTGCCCTCCAATACTTCCATCTAGATTTTAATGAAACCCTTCTCCTCTGGCTCTTGTGCTGTCTCTGCCAAATAATGAGCTAGTATTAGAGGGGTGCACAAGGGATCAAAAAAACCCCCAGCACACCCAACTCACATTTTGACTAGAGAGCTCCAGCCATCAGTTTTGCTTGGTTCCAGTGGATTTCAACATCCATCACAATCACAAGGAGCATATATCCCAGAGCAGTTAAAGGCACAGCCTATGTATTTATTTCCATTTCAGACTGCAAATATGGAGTTCAATTAAAACTCACTGAATACTATTTTGCATCTGAAAAAATATTTTCCAATGAACACAACAGATTATTTTACTGGCTGCATAACCTCAAACTGCCTTCTGCTCAAGACTGCTACATCCCCACAGTTCCTACTAGTGGCAAGACTGTTCTATAAGCTCTTAAAATGTTGCAACAGTCTCAAAATTATGTGAGTTTTTCTGACAGGAGTTTAAATTGTATATTCTTTCCGATTCAAGCCAAGTTGTGCACGGGAGAAACAAAGCACATGCAAGCTTGCTGTCACGACGCCTCACCTACTACTTTTCAGGACACATTAGAATCACAGACATCTTCCTGCCTGCCGCATCTTTGCATTCACCGAGCACCTGCCAAAATTCACAGGCTGCGGAAGCTGCCGCTGAATCATTTCCCAGCTCTGGCTCCTATCACTGGGATTGAAGTTATGAGATCAAAGAGGAAAGGAATGCAGAGCATCTTGTTTGCATGTCACCAATGCCATTTTGCTGCAAGGCAGCTAGAGAAAGACACACACAGACAGAATTTATTGGCAGCAGGAGCAGGCGCACGGCAAGAAAGCCTGGCTATGGGAAGACCAACACCACAAGTTGGATA
Organism: Aleadryas rufinucha; assembly: GCA_013397815.1. Classification (NCBI taxonomy): domain Eukaryota; kingdom Metazoa; phylum Chordata; class Aves; order Passeriformes; genus Aleadryas; species Aleadryas rufinucha. Next base: position 361,747 of record VZTH01002394.1, on the reverse strand, counting down.
TTTTACAAAGCAGCACATCCCCTTGGTCCAGATAAGCCCAAGCACACCAAAGAATCCACTGTCATAGATAGGCTGAAAAACATCATCAGGAAAAGGCCACCTGATGTCAGTGGATGTGCTGCTCCCTGGACATCCTCATGCTGCACAGACTCACTGTAACCCACTCCTGCCCTTATTTCATGGGTCTTGTTGATGTTCTTACATGTCTGTCTGCTGCAATCAAGAGACCATTGAAGTGTCTTTGTTCTAAATTCATGTTTTTAAGTTCCTTTGTAGCTCACAAAGGTGGGCTTAAAAGAACACCACCATGCCTCCCAGGAGTCAGAGAAAGGCCCAAGGCAATGTAAAAAATCCAAAAACTATTATTTGCTACCTAAGCCAATTTCATACATCTGGCAGGACCTGAATCAGAGTAATTTTGATTCCTGGGATCTGGCAGCACTAGTGACAGAAATAAGCTTCTGTTACTTTATTACTTTTTAAACTCCTTTTCTCACAGTGCTCATGAGAAAGAGACGGATCCTGCCTGAACTCATGCAGGATCAACAGAAGAACTGAGTTCCCGGCTGTGGAAAGGTGGTTTAATGGCAGCATGAGCTGGAAGTCCAGCATCATAGTCAGCTTCCAGAGCTGGACATCAGAGGCAGGAAGAAAACTAGCACCTTAGTTTGTAATTAGGAAATACAGTCAGAAAATCACCGAGAGCTCACAGTTGGCCACGTTCCCCCAGGTCTCTGTAGAGCTCCTTGGTGTGAGATTACCAGATGCAATCAATCATGACAGACTGAGCACACCCAGACCCTGGCAGCACAGGCGAGAGCTGCAAGGGTGTGATGGTAGAGATCATCACAGTGTCAGTGACTCGCTGAACTCTGCAGAACAGAGCAGTCTCCTGAAGCCCCTGCTGCAGAGCAGTTCTCCAGGACAGGTAACTCCCACTTGTTTGGTGAGGCACACAAGGAGGAACACTCTGCACTGCTGCAGGAACAGAGCAAAACCACAGCTCCCCCACCATTCTCTGAGTCACAGAGATATTAGAGTTCAATAAATGGTCAGACCACATGCACAGCCTAGGGATTTGTGAGGAATAAAGAAATGCCATGTAGGACTCCTCCTCTGAAATGGAAGCACTGTATCAAGGCTCGATGCCATGGGTCAGGCCCACCTCAGACCAACACCCTCGCACTACAGTGTGGTATTCACCCAGCAGGTCCACCCTCGCAGCAGGGCTGGCAAGTGGGGTTCTCCAGCAGCAGAGACTTCAGAAACACCCAACTCCTGCCAAACACAACAGTGCCCCGTTCACTCTCTGTCCTCTAGAGAGGCACTGGCCGTACCACCCCTAGCATGTGCCCAGCACTGCCCGACAGCATCTGGCCATGGCTCACACAGTCCAGGAGCAACCCACACAACTCTACCCCAGCCCCAGCCCATGTTCTGCATCTGCTATGGATGTTCCAGTGCCTTCGTTCCCCTGGTGCCTGAATGGATCTCAGCCTCTGCAGGCATGAGCACTTGTTCTCCTCTCCTACCCATCACCTGAAGCCAGCAGAGCAACTCAACATCACCGTGTCAACTCCCATCTGCAAAGCATCTACAGAACTGTGTGCTCTTAGCCCCTTNGATCTGGGGGTGCGGCAGGAGCAGTACTGCCCCTGGCACTGCTGACATCGGGTCAGCAAAGGGGAAAGAACTAAACAAAACTGAACAACCCCCAAGCCTGAAGATGCATCAGCCTGCAGGAGATGTACACAGAGAGCAGGGGTTACTCTGGGGAAAGGTGGGAAAACCCAGCCGCTGTTCGCCTCAAGGCCACAGAACAATCCGTGGAGGAATAGAGAGCAGCACTCAGGTGGCCTTTCCCCAGGACCGGCTCTGGCAGCAGAACAGATGGATTACATTCATCATGGGGACAGTGATCCAGAAAACGCCCTGTCTGCCAGAAGCAGAGTGTGGCATGCAAAAGAGAATTTGGGGGCGGGGGGGTGGGGGTGCTTTTGTGCCACCAGATGATGGCTGGGGAGCAGCAGGGAGCACAGCAAGGAGTACAGAACACATGTTGACAGTTTTGTTAAGGTAACAAAAAAGNTCGTTCCCCTGGTGCCTGAATGGATCTCAGCCTCTGCAGGCATGAGCACTTGTTCTCCTCTCCTACCCATCACCTGAAGCCAGCAGAGCAACTCAACATCACCGTGTCAACTCCCATCTGCAAAGCATCTACAGAACTGTGTGCTCTTAGCCCCTTGCTTCTGATCCTGCTCCAGCACCGTTTTCCTCCTCCTGCCTCTTCCCTATGCCAACCCTAAGCCTTCAGAGAGATGTTAGGATTTGAAAGCCACCCATATATGACCAATCCCAAATTACATTCCCGCAAGCTAAGCCACCCAAAGGGATGAGTTCTGCCGCCACTGCCTGCGCTGGACATTCACTCTCGTGCCCAGGGCCGGCTGCTCGCGCCACGGCGCCACTACCCTGCCCCATCCCCTCCCCACTTCTCCAAACTTCGGCTGCCCACGAAGCCTCCGAAGATATCGGTAAAGCCGGACACTTTAGCCGGTGCCTGTCCGAAGCAGCCGCACAGCACACGCACCCTCGGCTCCCGCCGCCCCTCGCCCCCGCCCCACTCACGGCGCCCGGGGGCAGCAGCACGGCGCCCGCCGCCCCATCGCCCCCCGCCGCCTTCTCCTTCTCCTTGTCCGGCTTGAGCGCCGCGGGCGGCTGCTGGNACTAAAAAAACCCTCTCTGCAAGCTACAGGTAATAAGGAAAGTAGGAAATTGTCAGTGGATAAACACAGCAATACCCTTACATTGATTTGGTCCACTTGAACATAGTATTTATTTTCTTTCGATCCAGAAGGGTTCATTATGTACTGAGTGCTTTACATCATGTTTTGAACTAACCCATTGATAAATTAGTGCTAAATTTTATTTGTAAAAGGCATCTTTGGCAGGGATTCAACATTGACTCACAACAACAATTGCTCATAGAGCTGACTTACACTGTTCAATATTTGGAGCTGTTTGGTCCTCCCAGCATCCCATGCTGTGGGTAAAAGTTACACGGGGATCACAAGTTTTATCTCACACAGAGATAAGGGGCTGCATTTCCACAACAGCTTCTAATTTCAGGAGCTCAAACTGAGACAAGATGGTCCTGAATTTATGGAAATGTGAGTGCTTTACAGCCAAATCCAAACATCCCACACTCAGCATGCAAACCAGGACACAGCCCACCAGGGTCTTCCCTGACTAAAGCTGTAAGGCAAATGCTAACTCTTCTAATAACATTTATCCTATATGACATGGAGCCTTAGAGCAAGGAAATCCTTATGTGCCAGCCCTCTCAATCCACCAGGTGATCCTGCTTTCTTACCCCTTCAGCACTCTCAGGCACAGGCTGGGCCCTGCCCTTGTTTAGGTTGTTTAGCTACACCCTTCCTCAGGGACAGCCCTCCGTATGACAAACGCTGCATTACCTCCTCTGCCTCCAGCCCAGTGGTCCACTGGGCCCCTCTTGTCACAGAGAAGAAACCTAAGAGCCAGGATGCAGCTGAGGAAAAGTGATTACGAAGTCTTACATCTGATAAAACCAGAGAAAGCTTGACACTAAAATCTTCAGTTTAAAAGCAGAAGTTAAAGAAAGTTGGGGTTTGTTCTTTCCATTTATATCTAACGTGACTCTACCCCCCACCCCCAGTCAGTCAGTCTGCGACTGGTGGGACAAGTCTGCAGTCAGGAGAGTAAAGGATCCTCTTCTAGTATTTAGGTCATTTGTGACATACTGAGAGAAGTAGGCACAAGGCTCTTGATGTTCGCCAGGGCTCCTGACAGAACTAGTCTATTGATTTTCTCAGAGGCAAACAAATGGAAAAGCAGCATCACACCACTGCCAAGCCAGCAGCACAGCACCAGGCAGCAGTGACGGTGTGACTCTGCCTTTTCTTGCATCAGGTGCTGGTCTGTCAGCTGCTGAATGAGCCTGGGTCTTCTCCAGAGCAGAGCTAATTTCCTGGTTTAAGTGGGGAGTAGTATTGATCAAATACTGAGACTGACATGGGAGTGTAGGTGTAGGGGTGTCCCCTGTCCACAGCTTGGGGCAGCCTGCTGGGGCCAGCCTGGCTGTTGTCCAGCAGGAGACCTCCCCTGGCAGCCCTCCCTGCCGGGTCTGCACCTCATGCCCAGCACAGCTTGAACTGCAGCACCCTGTGCAGCATCAACTGGCCCCCAGAAGGACACTCAGAGTAAGAACTGCTCCCAGGGAGGGCACAAAACCTGCAGGATGCTGTTAATGTTCACTTGCATTTAAAAAATGCCTCTTTAAAATTATTTTTTCTTTTATACATGGTAATATGCACAACTGCTTCAAACAATCTACGAGTTTGCAGTATTTGTGAACATAGCTGGAACACTGGAATATTACTTCTACTGTACCATAAAAAAATTGCAGGACTGACAAGGAAGGCAAGCTATTCTCAGCATAAGAATGAACCCAAAACAAGTAAAGGAAAACATCAAAATAATTATAAAAGGGGTCAACATCAAGGGTCTAAACCTTTAAGTCTTTACTTATTTAAGATTTCAAGACTGGATCTCAGTCACAGTCACATCTTTCTGTGGTGTCTCCTGATTTCAATTACATCCCTGGATAAATGGCTTTGCAAGCATTAAGAAAAATCACCCAAGTCATCATAGGCCGAGTTTCAGACTGGAAGATTTCTCAGTAAGAAATCTCCTCCAGCTACAGGCCCTTCAGTCAGAGGCTTAGAGGATAAACACTGACAATGAACTCAACGTTTCTAACACAGCTTAAAACTGTGTCTCTTGCCCTGCAGTGGAGAAGTGACATGCTGCTTACAGAAATCTCGCTCAAATCTACTGTCTTTTCTATTTTTAAGCAAGCAGGTTTCTATTTAAAACTGCCACCTTACCGACTTCCTTAAAGCCATCTGCTAGTTTATTAGTCTGTGACAACAAAGTTTCCATCTCTTGACTGTAATTAAGTGGAATCCCGGGGACAATTTAGTTGACTGACCTTTCATTAAGAATAGGAGCATGATAGCACTTCTCAAGTAATGAAGAGGCAGGACCTTTATAAACCTTATTTAACTGTCCTCTACCTTGCCACTTCTGACTTTTGAAAAAGCACTTACGTAAACAAACCCCAAACAAACCAATATTAAAGAGAGAGCACAAGATAACTGCCTTAATATATTCCGAGCCAACCAAAATGTGTTTGTCATTTATTGAGCTGCATCTGTTTCTGAGGTCTGCCTGGTGTCTTTGCTGTCCCTCACTGTTATCAGACTGGAAGGAAATGAGAATTTTAGAGTCCTTAAATCATTCTGCTTTTCCACTGCAATTCCAATAAGGGCTTGGACTAGAGAGCGTGCCGTAAAAATGAACAGAAATCTGTAATTTGCTGAAAATATACTTTTATTTTCCCTTCTTATGCCTGATCAACTAAACAGAAAGCAAGAGACAGGTTGGGCTAAAAAAGAGAAACTGTTAAAAAAATCGTAATCACTGGTAAAGGAACAGACCACAAGTGCAGAGGATGTACTCATGGTTTTTGCTATTCCTTATGCAATGTACTTCTAATTACCACACATAATTGCATAGGTAAAGCAATTACCTGTAGCCAAAGGTAGAGAATCAATCCAGTGGTTTCCATGGAAAGTTACAGCTTTCATCTGCAGCTGAACTGAGCTGAATTTCATGTCACTCCTGGGTACCTGCCACACCAGCCAGGCCAATGTGTCAATCCCTGATAGAGCTATCAGGGATCACATCCTTTGTTCCTTCCTTTCTTTTCTTTGAATAAAACCCTGATGGTTCAGCAGCAGCAGGAAGCCTTGGGCTACCTAGGAGGGTAAATGGAAAACTATTACCATTATGTACTTCAAAAATAATGAGAGTAATTTTCTCCTAATAGTAGAAATTATTCTGGATTAGTCTCCCTCCTGGAAACTAGCAAGCTCCAGGTATTTTGGTTATCTCTCTTTTACAAACTCTGGTGTATAAAAGGCCAATACTTAGCATCCTTCAGCCAGTAGTTGAAAAAAAGTATTCACATTTCAAAAGGTATGCAGAGACCAGATGCACAATGGCTTTGACCTGAACGACGCTCAGTTAACCACTGGTGGCAGGACTGCTGAAAGCCAGAGCCAGGGGGCTTGTTAACATTTGGTTGCCTGTTGTGGCACCAAAACCCCTTCACACGATGTGCCAAAGTGGGGAGAGATAGTGAGAACAGGAAGGGAAAACGTGGCTTGGAGACGGCAACCTAAATACCCAAGCTGGATTTTTATGTCATGGGATAAGCAGGGAGCATACCCAAGACAGCAAAATTACCAGAACGGTTGTACAATTTATACTTTTTATGATTTAGAGGGAGATTTTCTATAGAAGTATCCACAATTTACCTGAAAACATGTTAGAGGTTCCACGAATCAAAATACTTCGACTTTGTATAATTTCTGGAACCAGGAGGGAAGGCATTCATGTTGGTGGGGAAGCACTAGTGAAAGGAATAGGATACAAGCCTCAAAGCCAAGAAAGCCCAGGAGGTGGGAAGGGCCCTATTTCCCACCTTTACATATGAATTCAAGTGTTAAAATACAGCTTAGTCACAAGGGGAGAAAGGGAATGAAGGGGAGATGCTGGTTTAGGATAAAAGGCTGGGGCTAGATTGAAATAGTTGCTGGAGAAACTGCATGTGAGGTCTCAGCCCCACGGAGTTCAGCTGCATTCTTGCCCCATTCCCCGAGAGCCCCAGCAAGGGACAGAGCCCAGGTACAAGAGAAGATGTAACCTGAGCTCTCCCTGTCCCTTTCCCTTCTGTCACCTCACTTCCAGTTCAGTATTCTAGAACTGGGCTTTTTGCTGTACCTGCACCAACCTTGAAATATTCTGCTTGTCTGATATTGACAGAGGCCAAAGGATGTGGAAAAGCCACAGACTGAACCAAAGCCCCCCTCGTGCCTGCCAGGGACCTGCAGACCAGAAGAGTGGGAGGGGACGTGGGGAGGCTGGCTTGTATTCCCCCCACCATAAGGACTATTATCTCAAAGTCATTAGGCCTGGCAAAACCCATCTTCTGGCAGGTGCAGGCAAGTGTTCCCTCACCATGAGCTCTGCCAGAGCAGTGTCTGAACCAACAGGCTCATCGTGGGAGGCTACTTAGTGCAGATGCAGCACAGTACCAGCCTCAGATGTGGGGTGTGAAGCACCACTGATGCCAGTTTCTATGGCGTTGGGTGAGTGGCCCCAAGAAAATGTGCCTGCAATTACAGTGCTGAGCACAATGCATATTTTAGTCAGCTGCAGAAAAGCCAGGGAGTTTGAGGAGGTATTATCTTATACCAGCAGCCCCCAGTTTTCACCAGCTCATGCCCATCCATTCTGCAAGTAACCTACTGTGAGCAAAGCTCCACCTTTTTCTTATTTCTCAGTATTCTTCAGTAGGGACTACTTACAAGAGTATGGAGTGACAAGACAAGGGGGAATGGCTTCAAATGGACAGAGGGCAGGTTTAGATTAGGTACTAGGAAGAAATTATTTACTGTGAGGATGGTAAGGCATTGGAACAGATTGCTCAGAGAAACTCTGGATGACCCACCCCTGGAAGTGTTTAAGGCCAGGCCGGATGAAGCTCTGGTCCAGTGGAAGGCGTCCCTGCCATGGCAGGGGGGTTGGAACAAGATGATGTTTAAGGTCCCTTCCAACCCACACATGATTGAGGATTTGTTCAGAGTGAGTGACCACACTCAGCCTGAATAAAATGCTTTCTGCCAAGAGCAGAACACACTGAAGAGAAAGGAATAAGACACTGGAAACCAGCACCAGTTCTCCAGCAGAGTTTAGGCAGGGAAGGAGGAAAGAAAGTGTCATCTCTTGCCAGCAGTTTGACTGTTGAAGAACTGCTTTGAAAGCTCAGATATAGTAACTGTGGTGTTCCATGACAGCCACATCCTCCCAGTGAGTCTGCTGTCTCTTCTAATTAGGGCGTCTCCATGAACACCTCAGGATTTTATGTTACACTCTTAGAGAACTATCATTACCTTGAACCCAAGAGGGATGAAGTATCACAGGACAGTGTAACAATACCAATAATCCTTAGGAGATGGAGACTTGCATGTTAACCAGCTGCAGGACTGAAAAAAGAAGAGCCTGAATCTCCTCTCCACTCTTTCGCTTCTTCTGTCACTATTGAAATTTCTGTGTGATGCCCCGTCATTGCCCAAAATATTTGCACAGCAGGCACCCTGCTGCTTGCCCTGGTTCCTTAGATTTGGTACTTCAGTGCCTTGCCTAAATGCTTTCCTGAAAATACACACCAAGAAGATGAGAAAAAACAAGAGAAATAAACCCACAGCCAGCACATTAAACAGAGCTGCAGACTGAAGTGTGCAGCTGAGGACCCAAGGCAAACACCTGCTTGGACATCCTCAGTTTTGACTTCTTCGGGAAGGTGACTCAGTGAACAATCCTTTTGTTCAGACACCTGGTTTGTCATGCCCAAAACTGCTGCAAATCAGGTCACATGGAAGGAACCTGCCATCCCCCCCAGCAACATGTGACATCCCATCATACCCATAACTCAGTTTACCTAACAAAATCTCAGTACTGCACAGCTGATGAAGAGTTTTTAGCGAGAGACAGAGCCACTCTTGTTTACAGCATCAGCCCATGTTATACAAAGTCAAGCAAGCTCAGAGTCAGCAACTGGCAGAATTGATCTAGCCTTGCTATCTAAGTATCCTCTGCCTCACAGCCCAAATGAAATAAAAGCCCAAGCAAGCAAATTAAACTACATCCAGTAAGTGCCATGATCCTGTTCAGAAGGCCCGAGGGACAAGGGAATGAAGATGACATCTATGATGATGCTCAGTGATGATGTTTCTTTGAAAACTGGCATATGACACGGAGGACAGCTGTGCATTGATTAGAAGAGGCTCGTGGGGTCAACTGGACTGCAGCACATTTAGGAGTCAATAGTGCCAATGGACAAGCCATGAAAAATATACTTGGATTAGCTCTAATGCAGCTAATGACATTGGCCCAATATTCACACAACTGGAACAAGCTCCCTACACTCTCTTCTTATCCCCTGCACTTCTTGACACCTTTCTGCCCAGGAATGAGGGCAGTCCAAATCAGAAGTAGATGCCCGAGTTGACCAGTACATGCCCAAACTACACCACAGTCTTTCTCTAGCCACCCTCTCTTTGGAGTGCAGACATAGCAAATCCACATGACTTTATGCACAGAGCATCCTTTAAAGGCAGCTTCCATTCCCCTCTTTTGTTATCTTCAAGGCCTAACAAACTGTATCCCTGCCCACCAACCAGCCCTGTTCCTGGGAATGTGTATTCTACTTCAATCCCACATATGAGAAACCATCAGCTGGCAGATCACATGGGCACAGCTAGTGCCTGTTCTGCCAGCAAAGATGCTGGTCTGTAGAGCATTTAAAGTCTTGTCAATGCCCAGAGGCAATATTTTCAGGTTTATATTACAGCTGGAGTGCCATGAACATATATTCTTCTCAGGCTTTTTCAAAACACCCAACACAGCTGCATCAACAGCTGCACAGTTGGTTGTGCCAAGAGCAGGCAGAGCAGTTTCAGTACTGTAGGGTGGGACACCAGAACGCTCTCCTGAACATTTCAAGCATGACTGGGATTATTCCTTGGGGTATTGCCACAGATTTGCTTCTAAGAAATGGGCTGCTGTATGTTCTGGTTCCCCATTTATATTGAGATTTGTCTTTGTGTAGTCCTGGGGTGCACATGTTGGCCCTGCTCTGCCTTCCTGGTAACCCTGGAGTGCCCTGTGTGAGACAGAAAGTTGGCAGTCTCATTTTTAATCACTTGTGGGTTTGATTTCATCAGTGTTTTCCCAGATTTTTGTTTATGCCTGGTAAAATTTTCCAGAAAGCAGAAAATCTGTTCAGTCAGGTCACATTGTCAAGGATATGCCAGTTTGTCCCTCCATAAGTCATCATGATACACTCCCCTTTGTCCCATCCTGCTCTGCCACGAGGAATTTAAAAATCTCTTGGTTTAAGTACCACCATATAGGAATTTAAAAAATCTCCTACTACCAATATTGTCCAAGTGGAAAAGATAAAACAGTGTGGGACTCCTGAAAACACACAGCCTACTCTTTTATAGTGATCAGAAAGAAAAATCCATACTTTTATGAGCTGCTCTCCCACTCTGTGCCCTCGTGACTGCTGATCCATCTTTCACAGATCTTAGTGTGTGATCACACACCCCATAACGTGCTGCTGTATGAACCCATGAAAATCTCCTACCCAGCAGTGTATCAGGTGGATCCCTGGATGAACACACTGCACTATTCATGAGCTGAAAGCACTGTATGCATTAAAATTCCTTCGTTTCTGGGTCAAGGCAGAGATATTACAGTGTCCCACAAGCACCACAAGCCATGCACAGAATATCCATGTTGCAGACATGACCCTGGCACAGCACACGGCTGCAGGTTTGAATGACGGCACAAGTCTGTGAGAAGTCCATGTGGATGCCTAGGATATATATACTGAATTGGCTCCAACTCCTCTAAAACATCATCTCCCACAGTGAAGGATGGGCCTAACAGGCAAGACTTCAGAAGGTGAAATGCAATGGCTTTTTTTTTTCAAACATCTCTGTCCTAAGTTCATTGTTTGGGCATAAACATCATGTGTTTTCCAGGACACAATTTCAAGGAAAAAACAGAATAAAACCTGTACTCCAAAGTCTCATCTTACAACTCATGTGAAAATTTTAAAAGGGCAACAGACAGGGCAACACCACCTTAAAACAATCCTATTTGTAAAAATGGGTATTTGATGAGCAATGCAGCCTGAAGGTTACTATAGCAGCAAGATCCATCACCTAGGTGACCAAGCACCAATGATATCAACATTAACCTATCCCTACACACAACCTCACACTGTGCACATTATCAGACTTCCATTTCTTGGAAGTTTCCCGTCATACCAACAGATGGACAGTAACAGAGCATATGGACAGTCTCCACGAGGAGCGAGCTCTCCTCACGGCACCAGCCTGCCTTGCTAAGGAGGATTATTTCCGACAGCACCACCTGTGGAAGTGCTGGGCACTTGAGGCAACCAACATGTGCAACCTGATTTACTACCAGAATAATAAGTAGCAACTTGCCTGAAAGCTCTTTGGAAAAGCTTCTGATGGCCAAAGAGTCCACTTAACATACCAGAGGGTCTGAAGCATAAATCCACACAAAACAGAGAGGATGTCCTGAGGCATTGGCAAGGTCTTTCCCCAAGGAACCATTCCTTTTGGGAAGCCAGACTTTCAACAAGGAACACCCAATCCAGTAAATTCCCAAATCAATACCTTACCTATTCCATGGGAATGATGTATTCCAAAGAAGGCCTTGCAGGCAGATGTTCAGTCCCAGAGCCTGCCCTGAGCCACGAGCCCCACACACGCGGAGAGCAGCACGAGGCCATTGTGCTGTGATGGAACTCCAGGGTCCAGGTGCCCTCACTCAGCTCTGCACATGCTGAGGATGTTCCTCTCATGTTTCACTGATGCTGTGTAACTCTGGGTGTCTGAGGAACACTCCTGAGTACAGATGTGTTTGTTTACAACCAAGCAACACCGCTCTGATTACAAGGTCAGATTCAACTGCAGACTCCAGGAAAATACTGATTTTTTTGGTAACAGTGTTACATAATTGGTAGCTTCCGTTGTCTAAAGGGATTTCGGTTGCTCGGGTTGAAGGAAATTAAATGGAATTTGGATTTTTTCCCCCCTTTTGTTAAAGGCTGCCTTTATATCCCAGTGAGAAATTAACTGAGACAGAAATCTCTTTTCCTCCACTTTGATAAATAGGGATGACTCATTATTTCCCCATTTTGCTTTAAATATCCTGTCATCCTTGTGGTTTGCTTTGTTCAGCTATTCTCTCTACTTCATACAGCACCTGCTGTAATGACACAGGAAGTCCTCTGTGGTTCTTCTGCCCTTTCAATACATCCCCTTATCAACAGAGCACTCTGACCTTTACACATCACTTACTTTACTTACCTGGCAGACACCTGCAACCCCCAAAGACAGCCCTTCTTTGATCATCACTTCCTAGATAGCAGGAGATTACATTATCCTGGCAGAACCAAAAAACATGTCATACCTTTTCAAGCCTTTACCCTCATTGAAGCACACTCAGATTTTGGGCTGCAGTTTAAATCTGCCAAGTAGAGTGAGCTGTTACAGCTTCATTGACACTTCAGGAGGTGGGGAAACTTCTTCACTCAAATTTATTTGTTTGAAACCTAATTGTTTGCTTCCTTATCTTTTGCCCATCTTTCACTGCCTATTGCCCCCTGTTCCTTGTGCTCAGTAAAGACAGTGGTGTCTTTTACCTGCTTATCCATGCACAGGTTCAGTAAAGACCATTAGAAGCCAAGCTCTCTGTAATCCTGGAGAACAAAAGAGTAACTGTCTTCCTGATAAAGCCAGTTTTTTTGTCTGTCTCTCACTGGCTGATGATGGGATAACACCAGCAAAAGAAAACAAGATCAAAGTCATAGTGCTGGATCTGAGAAGATAAAAGAAAAAATTTCAGAAAGGAAGGAACCTTGGGCAGATGAGAGAAGTAAGAAACACATTTCTACAGCAAAGGATATTTTACACTGAGGCTAGACAAGGGCAGAAGATTCGAGGTAAAAACAGGGCCTCTCTGTTTCAGGGAAGACATCTACTGGCAGAGGGCTACTGGGGTCTGAAAGATTCAACCTCAACACACAGAACACTTGAGCAGTGGAAAACAAAAAATAGGAGCATGGAAATGAAGAAATGTTTTATTGTTAGCTGAGAACTGTACATTCTTTGTTGTTGACAAATGCAGCTTGAATTTTGCAGACCATTTATATCTGCTTGCTTCCCTCAAGAAAACGCCCTTCAGAGGTGATCCACTAACCAGGAGTGCCCAAGGCTCCCACCCTGTCCCTGGAGAGGCTGGAGCTGCCTGGGGGGCTGAGGCTCAGCCCTGGTGCAAGAGCCAAAGTCCAGATTCTGTGAGAGAAGGACATACCTGCCTTGATTTGCTGATGTCACACAGGGAATGGTGTGACCTGGAAGCTTTCAGAGGGACTAGCAAGGTGAGCAGTACACATGGATGTAGTCAACTGCTCAAGAAACTCTCCATGTTTTTTGTCTGTGAATGATATGAAATGATGTTTATTTAGTTGATATCCCTAAGAGTCCTCTTCAGAGGATTGTATATCCAAGGTCAGCATGCCTTTCAGGACAACTGGGTACCTTTAATGAATAACTGCACTTTAAACAGTGAATTTAATTAAAATGCATCACTGCACTGGAGAAAATATCCAGCCCTTGTGATATTATGCAATAGTGCACTCAGTGTAGAGATACAAGATAAACAAGGAACACTCTGAGCTTGTGTATCATCCTGCATGACTTAACTTCCTATTACTTTTTACCTTTTTTCTTTCTAAATTCCTATTTATATTTATATATTTAGAAAACATAACAGCCTAAGTGAACATTGCAGAACTGCCAACAGCTGCTCAGGTGGAAATCTTGCCATTATGAGGTTGCAATCATGCTCAACTGTGCAGAAACAAAACTTCCTTCATGAAACATCTTGTTGGACTTTCCTGCAGGAGCAATGAAATGCTCAGTGTTTCCAACTCCATGCCTCTGAGAAATGAAATGGGTCCTAAATGTTGTCATCCCATTTCGACTTTCATTTTTATCACTCTCAAACCCAAGACTGCAACAGGAAAAGGCAGTAGGATTTTGTCTGTTGTTGCAAAGTGCAAAGAGCAGCTCAAGACGGCACCTGAGAGGCAGTAATGTAAAGCTTTGTATTTTATGTGACAAACAAGAGAAATGTTACTCATCTGTTTCTTTGTGGGGAAGGCTCACACTAGAGAAAACCCAAAAAACCAGGAGAGAACTGCTTGAACAGATCATGAAAGGAGACCTTCAAAGGCAGGGGGCAAAGAACCTTTGGATTACTTTTTTTCTTCCCTTTTTATAATGCATAGAGGACATGAAAGAGGTTTTTCAGTAGTTCTTTCTTATTCTAAAAGAATTTTTTTTTTGTTCCTCCTTCTCTTTTACATTAAAAATTCAAGTCTTGCCTTGAATAGAAGGCTCTGAGGCAAACAGCATCAAAGACATGCACAAGTCAGGATCAACTACATTGGTAAGGACATTTGGTTAGTGCCCATCTTGCATTGGATTCTTAAGGCTGCAGATAAAAGTCAACAAATTTGAAGATTCAAAAACCAAACTAAATTTAGTTCAGCTGCAACAAATACTTTTAGAACAGTAAAAAATTAACATCTTTACATTACTAATGGTTTAACTTAAGAGATAAATTATGTGCCCCCCAAAAATTCACAGCTGTGTTTAGGCAAAAGAAACCTGTCCTTCATCCTTGAACTGAAATTAGTGATAAATAAAATGCCTTTTCATTGCCTTTGACAACAGTGTATGTGGATAGGTCTGTGGCTAGATATTTATTGCAATTTGGTCTGTAATCATTCTCTCTAGTGTGTCCTAAAGAAGTCCCTCGTAAGGAAAGGCAGTAATCCCTTTGTTCATCCTGTGACCTCCCCTGTGCTGCTGGAACTCTGAGTGAGCAGCAGTGGGACAGTGACTGTGTCATGCCTCAGTCTGTTCTGGAGCTCCAGCAGATGAGTTAACCTGACTTGCATCCACGTGTTTCAAAACAGAAGCTCTGCCCCTAAGCTGTGCTGCCAGAGCACTGCTGGGCTGCTCCTTCATCATGACCCCATGTACCCAAACCCCAACCAGAGCTGCTCCTTTTGCTCAGCTCTTACGAGGCAGGCAGGCAGAGGATCACACTGAACAGAGAGAGGGGAAAGCACCCAGTGTCTGGAAAGGCTAAACATACACTGAAGGCAATGTTTAGGACACAAGTTTGAGATACTTGATAAAAGCCTGTAACCTCAGCCCTAAAAGACGAGCCTGTGTAGCCCACATGAAAACCCACCAACACACTCTGGAAGGACACTTGAGCACTGGCACATCTTGAAGCACTTCACCTGCCTTTCTCCATCTTTTGCACTGCAAAGCCATGTTTCCTGTCCAGAAGCCTCCTTTTTCCCCCAGGACTTGTGCTAAATTGGGCAATGCTTCCCTGAATAGGCTTTAAGTTACCTTTTGAGACTTGTATCCCACACCCTTGTTCTGCTGAAGGGAAAGGTCCTTTCTCAGTCAGCTGGTCTCTTCTGAGTAGGAAAGCAGCAGGAGAGCTGTTGGAGAAGGACTGGAGACTACTTCTTGTGCAACAACAGAACAAACTTCAAGTCTGTTTTTCCTGCAAAATGCCAGATAATTTTCTCCACTGCTTGTAAGAGCAGGAAACCTTCTCTCAGACTGGTTGGTGGTGAAACTACCTGCTAAAAACATAAAAATACAAAATAAAAGCATCTTCTTCTAACAAAAACACATTGGATTTGGAAGTCAGCAAGAGGAAGCAGAGATGGTGCATCTGATGACATTTTCCCAGTTTCTTTCTCAGGGTAGATCTGAGCTTTCAAAACTGAAGTGTTATTGTAACACTTTTTCCCTGTTGTGCATATGTGGTTTTGGTGGATTGCCTACTGAATATTGAATTAGGGATGCTGAGAGACTGCTCGTGTTCTCAGATTCCTATGGCTGTGTTGCCCTAGTCAGAATTAAATGATACATTACACCCTGAGTCACCCTCTGCTAATGCCTCCTAGATGTTTTCTGGCATCAAGGTTTAGAATTGGAGCTCATTGGAAATTTTCCATAGGGGAGATTTTCTGTTTCTGAGAAAATAGGAATTTTCCATGAGGGGAAAAAAGGTTGTTTCTGCCAAAAAAATTTGAAAAGGTTTGTTTGTAAAGAGGATCAAAAGATAGTATTTCATTCTGAATTCACTTGGACTAAGCAAACTGCGCAACGCCCCAGATGATCCGCATGAATTTTGGATACTTTCTGATGGAGACAGCCCAGCCCAAGCCCAGCCTCAGACAAAGCAAGGGCTGTGACTACAATTTTCAGATGGCCCAGTGTGACTGCTCATTTCTGACAGTCCGAGTGTCACAGGTGCTGTCAAGCTGTTGTTTAGGTTACTTTTGGAGCTCATTTGTCCCTCTGTTCTACTATTTCAAATGCTGTTGGATTTGCAACTGCCTTTTCTCTCCCTGAGAGTGCTGATCAATCAGGCAGACAGCACCAGAGGGAAGCAGGGTATGGCTGATGCACTGGCTGCATGGAAACTGAAGGGTCAGTCTGAACAGGGGCACGAGGGGCAGAGGTCACTCATACCTGTCACTCCTGGTGGCAGCACAGCACATCGAACAGCTGCAGCAGAGTCTTTTAAGAACTAATGGACTGAAAGAGCAGGAAATCAAAGATCTGATCTCCTCTGCTGCATTCAGAGGATTCAGTGCAGTCACAGGGTGACACTGGCAGTGTCTGACCCTGCCAGCTAGCCTGAGATCAGAGGGAGACTGTCCCAGCCACCCCCTACAGCCCAGAAGGGACAGCAAATCTCACTCACTGACAGAGCCCATCCCTGACACCAGAAACCCAAAGCTAAGTGTTCATGCCAACAGGGCAGCATTTTGAAAGCAGAGGTTTCTAAAGCACTGGCTGCTTTATAAATCTGTTATCAGCCCCAGGTACTGAGTGCCCCACACAGCTGTGTGTGGGCGTTGAGAGCACCTGGCTTCCCAACACTGTCTGACCACACAACCCACCACACACCAAACCTGTGGCTTCTCAGAGCAAGGGTCACTCTGGTCAAACTGTGCTACTGCTGCTCCCATCCCTCTCCACACCCCCAGCAACATCCTCATGTGCCAGACACAGTGCTGAGCCCCATATGTGCAGTACCTGGGATCTACCTGCACTACTCTGCCTATTCTTTATTTTCTAATAATATACAAGTAGTATTTCCTATAGGAAATCATGTTACTTACAGCAATGATATTGGATGATAAACTCTTAACACCTGGAGAAAAAATGATCAAATTACTGCACTTCTTACATGCAGTTAGAGTATTTCCCCAAAAATACAAAGAGCCCCTTGGAAAATGAGCTGAAAAGGCAACTGGCAGAAATCAGAAGGGAAGGGCAAGAGTGAAAGATGTGATCTGCCAAGAGGATTGGGATTTTTTTAAGTGTAGAATCAGATTCAGTAAGAGAGATTAACTAATAGAAAACAGAAGTGCAGAAAATATCCTTTATGGACTTAGAAGTTCAAAAGCAAGGAGTAGGAGCACCAAAGGAGATAAAGATTTAAACCATCTTACATCCCCAGAGTAGAAACAGCTCATGAGGCTGAGCACACACAGTTACCTGAGTCAAAGACAGGTAACACAAAGCTGCTGTTCTCTGCACTGCTATGTCACCAACAGCTCTGCTGCAGAACTGCATGTTTTCTGAACCTTTGCTTCACTGCCCTATCCTGCTTCGTGCTCTTTTTCCTGGAAGTTTTAAGCTAAAGTGGAAGAAGTCTGAGGACGAGGCAAGAGCCATCAGGTCAGCCAGGAGGCTGCAGAAAGCTGCCTCCTCAGCAAGGGGCAGCTGGACCAGCAGCAGAGCCAACATTCTCCTCCTGGGAGTTGGCAAAGAGCCTCCACAGCTGGTGGGAATGAGCCAAAACCACAGGCCACACAATAATGTGTCACCTTGGCTGTTACCTGCCTGCCTGACAGGTATTTTTCAAAACTAGACTAGAGTTTACTGCTCTTTGTGAAGAACCACCAGGCAACATATCAATACAATCATTATCAATTCCTAGGTTTTGCTCACCTTTATTAGTAAAATAAGAAAGATTTCCTTTTTGAAACTGGGATATCTAAACCTGACAATAACTCACCATAGGCATAAATTTAGCCTACTTGAATTTTCCCATATGAACCTTACACCAGAGCACCCCACGAATGTGACACCAACTGTGCACTGCAGTCATGGGTTACTAATTACCAACCTGCCATGTGCAGTCAAGGGAAATTTAATTTACACCAGTCAAAGCTTGAAGAAAAAGCATTGCTCAGAAGAAACATTCAGCTAAAAGAAGTAACTCGTAACTTAATGCTCTCTTAAAGGCTTCTGCACAAAAATTTAAACTACCCCAGTGCTAGCTTTGAGGTTATTCTTGTATCAATGACATAAAGGGAAAACCTTTTAAAACTGCAAAGCAACAGTAAGGAATGACTTGTGTAGTATTTTAATATTTTCATTTTTGTCACCATGTCTCTCCCCTTCCACTTGCAGGTTTCACCCAAACTTGGTGAACACACAAGAGAAAGACTAGCATTAGAAATGTGAGAGCTGGGTTCCTGCTTTACAAATAAAACCAAGAAGCAAGAACACTCTCAGCATCTGCCCATCATAGCTTTTTCACACTTTGGTCAAGTACCTGGTTTTTATATTAGGTAAACTGAAGCCAAAATTCCAAGCCTGTCTGTATAGTGTGTAGCATATTACATATATTGCATTTTGATGGCCTACAACCTAGTATATCAAGAAAAGTCACCTTTTAAATTACATAATAAATATTTTCAAGCTATTCAGAAGCTCCAGTGAACTCATCTTACACTTTTCCATAGGTCTGCAACCATTCCTGCTATGTTTGCTTTATCTGTGCTTTTTTTCCTTTTAGAACATCACTCTGATATTACTTACAGCCAAGAGTCAGCCCTAACCTGCAGCTCTGCGTGTTGTAAGGGCTCCTCAAACATGCAGCATGTGCAGCATCACCAACTTCAGCCCAAAGGATTTCCCTGCTGCTCTAACAGCCTGAAGGAACATAAAAACCCTGCTCTGCCCATACACTGGGTTTGTGAGATTGTTCTCCTACTTCTTTAAGACACAATTTCTAGGGAAAAGTGTGTTTTAAAAAAAGTAGTATTATTGTAAATCCTTAAATGCAGTTTTCACATAATTTGGATATTAGCTGGCATGACCCAGCACTCTGTAATTCCAGAGATGGAAGGCGAGGAAATTCAGCAGCTGCAATCTGAAGTTTTATAGCCAGGTGAACCTTTGCACCTTTTAGTCTCTCCAGACTGTGTTTCTCAATCTGTCTAGATGCCTGAAAACCTGAATTACAGTCTGATTTCTCAAACTGACACTTTTTCTTTTAATTCCATACAATCTGGAGATGCTGTTAAAGACCTGAGGCCAAAAGCTTGGCTGGCTCACACCTCAGTTGTTTAAACACTGTGCAACACATACTGCATGCCTTATTTAAATGCCCTGAATTACAGTTACAAAGGCTTATTTAATAATGTTACAATATACAACATTCCTAAACTTAAAACAGAGAAACCTATACAGCTTTTATTCTTGTTTTAAAGAGGTAACATGTAAAAGAACAGAGTAATGTTTTCCTCGTTATGATACTAACCATCACCCTGAATTGCAATATGCTGGAAAGCTAAAAGAAACAGCACTTAAAGCTGCCTTACAGAGGCCAAAACCTTTGGAGAAAGGAATACAGATGTATCAAGACAAATAACCACAAAGGTGACAGAAAATAAGGCACTGCACCAAAAGACATGGCACCAGTGAACAGCCATGGGAGGAAAAGCAGCACAGACAGAGAAATAATTCAACACAGCAGCCAGCGAAAGTCTAGAGCAGAGGGGAAAAAAGGGGAAGAAGCAAAAGGAAAGCTGATGAAGTTGCCTGCTGGGAATGACTTGGCAGGCCACAGACAGAGGGAGACTTACTGAAAGCAGCTTTGTCCACAACCCGAACCCACGGCTCCAAGGACAACTCCTACTGGGGTTCCTAGAGATGGCAGCTCAGAAGGCAGGTCCTGCTGATCAGCTCTGCGGGGAAAGCAAATTTTAAGAAGTCAGGGCAACATCTTCTTGCATTTCACACTTCCTCCCACCAGGGCTGTTTCAAACACCTGTCAAGTGCCTGACTTGTCCACTCAATTAAAATTTGCCATTTGTCTGACTACCAGTATAAATTACTCCTTCCCCCTGGAATATTTGATCTTCCTGTCAGTGAGGAAGAGAAATGCCAACATTTTCTACAGAGGCTCAGACAGGTGTGGTCTCTAGTGGGGGCTATCAGAGACCAAATACTTCTGTCTACGAAGTAATTATGTTCCTGAAGGGAAACCTTTTGTTCAGTAATTTTGCTTAACAAAACCATCTGCAGAATCTGCATCAAAAGCTCCTCAATGTTGTTTAAAACATAACACTCTCCGGATGTTTGCCCCACTGCATAACCTGGGGTGTTACCTGTGACAGCAGCTCCAGAGGCAGCGAGGAGATGCCGGCACGGCACGGTCACCCTCACCACCTANGCAGCTCCAGAGGCAGCGAGGAGACGCCGGCACGGCCTAAGGAGAGGGTGACCAATTACAGACACTCTCAGCTCCTGTAAATTAGAGAGAAGTGAAGGGCCAAAAATTTACCAACTAACCCTATCAGGTCTTGTCTCCAGCCATGATGCAGGAAATAGCATCTCCTCTCTTTGCCCTTGGTCATGCCAGAAAGAAACACAATTAGCAATAATACAAAGAGGCAAGGCTACCAACAATTAATTAAAATTGATTACATCTCTAGTACAGCACTTTGTCTTAATTCTTTAAAAATATTTGTGCAAGCCAAAGTTTTCCATAATTTAAAATGATTTCATATTTAAAAGGGAGAAAGCTGAGCCACCCTAAGGCAATAAGGGAGACCTGATACACATCCACAAGAAACTGATCCTCTTCAGTAACACAGTAAAGAACACACATTTTTCTTCAAAATTTTATTTTAATTTAAATTATGGGGCCAGCCAGATTTTTTGGATACGAAACGCATTTTCCTCAGGAGAAATGAAATGCTACCACGGAAACAGAATTACAATTGTATACATCTCTCAATTAAAAAAAAAAAAAAAAAGCCAAACAAAAAACCACTTTCATTTAAATATGTTTTAGTAATACCTTTAAGCCTTCAAGCAGATAAGAAACCACTTCCAGAACAAGTTTTTTAATATGAACAGCACATCAAAGGAGCTTTAATTTAAATACAACTTCTTTTCAAAAGCCAACATTCAAATGTTTCCACATATTAAAAAAGTCACCATAGCCATTGATTCCAAGGCCTAATATAGAGTAACCTCTATCCCAGTCCAAATGTTTTCACTTCTTTACACATAGAAATCTTTAGCACGTTTACGTCTTTCTAAAGAGGAAGTCTTTCACATGTTGGTGAGTAACCTGGCAAATGTTTTCCTCCATTCAGCTATGATAAACCAAAATATAACAGACTGTTAGTACTGAACTACAACATCACCTCAGTGCCAGTTCTGCCTGGGATCTCCGGGAAGAGTAAGCTATTTTCTTTCCTGTAAGCGAAATGATTCTGTTTGCAAAGGACATGTTAAGAACCTTTAAAAGACCAATTCTAATGTTAAGAGCAGTTTTAAACAACCGAGTGAAAACACTCAGTTTTCTGGAGCTCTTGGACTTCCCTTGTGAAGGCTTTCAAATCAGCTTAAACGTCACTGATTGCGAAATATTTCAAATGGGAAGAGGACAGGAAGCAACAAACATTTTCTGTAGCATTCGCAATCATTCAGTCATGCAGAATTGGAACTTTGAGACCCCAATCCATGAGTTTTTGCTTGGCTGTGATCTTAGCGTTACTATATGATGGATAGATACAATTTTAATAACATCATTTAGCTATATTTAGTAGATTCCTTTTGTATGGTCACAGTAACAAAAACACGGTGCAAAATCAGTTGGGTTTTCTGTTTTTATAAATACTGATAGTTTGCAGCATTAAAGAAAAAAATCAACAAAAATTTAAATCATTTTGTTATCCTAGGACACCTATGAAATTGGTTCTTGAGGTCGGAGGGAATTAAATCATTCACTTACACAACTATTGTACTGAGTTATTTACTGTAAGAAATGACGCACTGCAGGCTCCCCAGAAGTCAGAGGAATCGATATTAATTTAGCATAATCCTTGCCATTTGCAGAGCTGGTGAGCACAATGCTAGTTTAATTAAATAAGGCCAATATTATCTGGTAAGAACGTAGTAGAAAGGGTTCCAGTTCTCTCTTTCAGCCTACCCTAATTGATGGCACCCTATTAGATGAGTGAATACAAAGAATTTGGGTTTGGGTTTTTGTTTCCTTTTAAATGCTGCAGTACTTGAGATTGTTAAATCAGCACTTCCATGTGATCTGAAGTATTCAATTACATATGAGCATTCATTTTGCAAAACTCAATATTAGGTAATAGTTACAGACTAATACAATAACATTCCTCTGCTGTACAAATTAAATCATATTTTAAAGAAATGAGCAGCCTAGGAGTTATATACAAAAGAAACCAGCAAGCATTGTTGAAATGAAATGCAAAATGTCACTGCTAGGTCTACTGTCTGAAATACCTTTAAAGTAAAATTAACAAAAACCCTTAGAACATATTTCCAAGTTTACAAGTCAAGTCTCAGAAAAATCAAATCATGTCAAAAAAAATTCTATAAAGCAGTGAAAGGCATATATACATTTTCCTTATGAACCTTGAGATTTCACTCTTTTAAAAGTTGCTAAGTTTCAATATCAGTTTATTTGCAAGACAACTGTTTATCCCAATAAGCTCACATCTTAGATACATTTCCCCTTTGATTACAAATAAAGCACTGCACATTTTTTTTTTAAATCAAGGCATATAATCTTATACTATGGTGCCAGGTATGCACAGGTCACATTGTGCTCATTATCTCAAACAAGGTAAGTGCAAACATACAGATTTATTCAGATTTGCAAGCATGCAACCTGT
The DNA here is from genome assembly GCA_013397815.1 of Aleadryas rufinucha. Lineage (NCBI taxonomy): Eukaryota > Metazoa > Chordata > Aves > Passeriformes > Aleadryas > Aleadryas rufinucha. Next base: position 338,910 of record VZTH01002394.1, on the reverse strand, counting down.
TACTTAACTACATTAATACCTTCTCTCCTAGACCAAACTAGTATCTATATGTTTGCTTTCACGAACCTAGAATCTTTCTTTTCAGGACTCCTAAAACAAGCAGTGTCTTTGAATTCTGAAATGACACAAATATCAAGAAAGTCCACATTGTGCAAGAAAGCAGCAGCTATGTTTCTCAACTTGGACTAAAAATGAAAAGAGAAAAACGAAAACCGTTCACTGAACAGCAGATTAGCAGTAATGTTCCTCATGAATCGATAAGAGTGCCTGATGCTGAATATCTAACAGCAAATGCTGAATTTGGGTTTAATATTTTAAAGGTTTATTGGAGTTTAAGCTTCTTGCTGTGCTGGTCTCTTCAAATCCCTGATCTGTTTAACTAAATAGGTCTTCTCATCATTAAATTGTTCATCCTCGGTCCTGTCATTCTGAAACTTGCTGAGGAACTCAATAAGTTTGGTCTGGTTCTTTAGAAGGATGTCTAATATAGGCTGTGTCTTGTTAGGATTGGCTACAAACACCTGCAAGAAAATAAAAGGCATTGAGCACAACAGTGAGAAAGTTAAGTTAAAAACCATTATCTAACAAAATACTGATGATGATAACTTAAAATTATGTTTTAATTATTCCAGTATCCCACAGAAAAAAAATAATGGAGAAAATGCAAGTTTTAAAATAAAATTATTTTTTTTTTATCAGGACATAAGCTGAACATCAGTACCAAAGTAAATTTAGTCTGTGGGAGGTGACCAGCCACAACAGCCTCTGCAGAAACCACTGAAGACACTTTATGGTTAAATTCTACAGCAAATGCATGGTTTCATATCACATGCAGCATCTGATGGGTATCTCACAGTTCACTGCAAAGTTTTAGACCTCACGTTATAACTCTTAGCTGCCTGTCTGCTGCAAAGTCAGAAGGCATCTGTTATAATGTTCAAATTACAATTCAGGTGACCTGACTAAAATACTGCTATCCTTCAGAAATCATGCAGTGTGATAGAAATACTTTTGAACTCCAGGGTGCACCATGATTTTATATGGAATCATGCATTCCTCCTTATCTTACTGCATTTAATTCCAAAATTTTCTAAGAGAGATTACTCTGACAATCACATGGAAGTCCCTAAGTGGTTTCTAAACGGTTTTCAAAAGATAACCAAGATATCTATTTGTAAAGATGGATCATAATAAAGCAAACATTAGTGCTCCCTTTTTTTAATCACTTAGCAGACATTAAGATAAGCTCCATTTAGGCTCAGCTAAGTAGTTCACTCAATTAAACAACTTCTGGTCGGATTCTTTCTGTTTCATGGTGGGGTTTTGTAACACACCTTGAACACATGGAAGGCCTCAAACTGAATGTTACGACTCTTGTCTCGTAGAAGGTTCATCATTAGTTTGAGATTTTCAGGTTTACTGATGTACTTCGTCATAATTGTGAAGTTGTGTCTGTCCAGTAACAATTCACCGAGAAGCTGAAGGCAGAAAACAAGCCCAAATGAAAAAATTACTAACACTGGACATAAGAATCAACTTATTTATAAATGCTTTCAAACCCCCTGAAATGGTGTGGTGGTCTGTGAATGCAGTAACAGTGGTCAGTAAATACAGTAACAACAGAACTAAGTGCCCCAAATTTCAAAGTGCAGGGTGCATTTTCCCCTTATTTCAATGACACAGTTTCTCCTTTTACTCAGAAAGTAAAAAATCACACTTGTTCCCTCTTGTTATGAATTGGGAAGGAAAGATAAGTCTTTCATTTTTTCCCCCATGACTTCATTATTTTTTTCATTTATACAGAAGCTATTCAGGAGAGAAAAAATGCCTTTTAAAAAAAACCCAAAAAACCACAAAAAACCAATGAAACAGGTTAGTACATCAAATGAGAAATATTGACACTTTTTTTGCTACCTTCTTTATCCTAAAGGGTTTAAAAGGATTTTCCCCACAAGGATCACCTTTGCTGCAAGCTCTGTATCACATTTACGTTCACTATTTCTTACCTACTTGAATGTAAGATTAGTATTGCTCTAGGCACATCATGTGAATCTTTGTTAAATTATTTAAATGTAACCAGGCTTGTTGAAGGAAAAAAAAGCCAACAAAAATAAAGAAACTTGAGGAGCCATTTCTTCATAGGGAGAGAAATTACTTTGGTCTGTGCTGGACATTAAATAATGGAAGAACTGGACTAAAAAAAAGTAGCTGATCTCAAGAATTAAAATGTACAGAGAACTAAAAGAAATACTATTCAAGCCTGTTAGAGAAGCCATTTCAAATAAAGTTAACTCACCTTGAAATTAAAGGGAATCTCTAGCTTTGCATTTAGGAAGATAATATAATTGCCTTACCTTAAGTGACTGTCTCTTCGTCACGTAATTTTCTGAATGAAGTAACTTCTCATATTCACTGAAGAACTAAACACAGAATAAAGAGAAGGGTTAGGACTTTTTCAAGTGTCACAGGCATCTTCTTCCAAATTATTGCAACAAAGTGGAGGAGGTGCAAATCCCTAACAAAAACAAACTACATCTGAAATCTCAGTAGATTCCTGTAAGTCACTACTGTTAAACATTGTATATGCTTTAAAAAATACGTATTTACTCTTTTAAGAGCCTTTACTGTTTAGATTACAGTGTAGTGGAAGCAGTTTCCTCATTATTTCTTAAACTGTAATAGGTTGCCCAGAGAAGCTGTGGATGCCACATCCCTGGAGGTGTGCAAGGCCAGGCTGGATGGAGCTCTGAGCAGTGTGGTGTCGGTGGCCAAGGCAGGGGGGCTGGAACGAGGGGATGTTTAAGGTGCCTCCCTATCAGGCCGCTCTGTGCCAGCTCCTGCACCGGGCACTGTTCCCCCATTCCCGGGTTCCCAGGGATACCCTGGAAAGCGCGGCACGGGCCCCCCCTGGCGGAGAAGCCAGGCATGGCTCCCCCAGCACCACCTTCCCGCCGCCTTCGCTTCCTCTCATCCTAACCTACCCTAAGCTCAGTTGATTTAACATTGTGTGGAAATTCCCAAAACCAGAGCTAAACAAGGGGTAAAACCACCGATTTCTTCAAACAAGATACACAGCACCAGAAAGCTCTAAATATGAAAATGTGTCTGCTCACCCTATCATAATGTTGTTCCAAAAATTCTGCACTTAACAACTTGTGTCTTGTAAGCAAATCCTGTAAAAAAGCACAAACCCAGTATTGTCACTAAAAAGATTTAAACAGTACGTAGACATTCTCATACACATAAGACATTCAATCCAAAATCTGCTATTTCATTAAACACACTAATTTAGGACATGAATGCAATTACCTGGACACTGCTAAGGATCTTGGCATCACTTAGGAAAGATCTGTGATGTGTTACTTTAATTCACAGATAAATAGCCTGTGAAATTCTCACTGAAGAGTGCTATTCCTGGATCAAGGCTATGCTCTGCACACAACTACACACAATCAAGATCCCCCATTTAATATTATGCTTATTGTCCCCATAACTGATTGTTTTAGGGCCACAAAAAATTTCCCCAGACAAAGCCACAGCATCAAATGTTCTCAGGAGGAGTTGCAGACACAGATTTAAAGCCCCTGGCGTGGCAGTACACATGCATTCAGGTAATGCACCATACAGCTTACTCTCTAGAACAAAATTTTGGGGAGCAAATATACTGTATCTATTTACAGGTGTGTCTTGCATTCTGAGAAATAAGGAAGAACAGTGTCCAGCTTACCCATGTGCATCACACCTATCTTCTTCCCCTCTCCCAAGGCTTGTTTTGCCAAGAACATCACACACAGCACTGGGTTCACAAAGCACAGAACTACAGAAGTAACAGTTCCGAGGCTGTGAGGAAATTACCTTGAATGTGGCAAATGCATCGGAGGCGATGTCAAACGTTGACATTTCCACGTATCTGAAGAAATCGTAGAACTGTTCTGACCACAAGATGATTTTAGCTAGCGGTTCATGCCGGATGCATTCTCTAAGCATTATCCCACAATTGAGAGCAATTTCCGGAGATTCGTACCTATTAAAGAAAACCAACAAAGATTATTTATAAATTTATAAACAGTCACAAGTTAGCACTGCAGCACCACATTGCTAATTACAGTGTTCAGTACTACCAAGTAAACAAACCCATAAAAATTAGAGGTACTTATTCCTGCATTAAACTCCATTTTAAGTATTTCTACAAAATACTACTGAAATAGCTGCCAGTTACAATTATAGCCAATTCAAATGATTTTCACAAACTGGGAAACAAGACTAAATAAAAATACTTTCTTTGTTCTCAAAATCAGTTTTCTTGTTCCATATTTGTGGGATTGCAGACATCTGGAAAAGCAGTAAATGATTTGTCTTGAAAGCTGCTTGCTTAAGCATGACAGCAATTTACATAAAACTTTCCATATGAGCATGAGGGGTTAATAATACTGGACATAAATTCAGATCTCCTCTTTCATTAAACCATTTTTTCAGCATCATTGGTTGCTCTGCACATCACGGGGTTCCAGCTTCTGGAGCAGTCACAGCCTCTCACATGCCTTCCTACCTGACACCTCCAGAATCCTCCCTCCTAAACCACTGGAAGCTAATTGAAATTCCCCAAAATTTCAGGAGAAAAGTATCATTGTGCATACTGAGCATTAACTATTATTACCCTACAAAAACATTCCCTTATGACATAATTTTCATTAAATCCTGCAATACTCTCCCATTCAACCTGTCATGGAGATTTGAAATCTACTGAACTTCTTGGAATTCATGCCACAGTTTAAATTTACATAAATTTGTCTCAGTTGGATACCAGATATAACATGCAAGTTGGTAAATGCCTGTAACAAACATCCTGACTTATGAGTTTCAATATCCCCTGTGAGAATAAAGCTCTCTGAAGAATGACAACACAGATTAAAAGTGAGCACTGATGTGTTGCAGCCCTCATTCAACCACTTATCAATGAGAACATGCTGAAAAAGCAATTTTATCTCTGCACCTCAAATATCTTTGCTTTCTTTTGTAAATTATTTTGAAGAAGTGCTGAATCAATAATTTCTTTTGCATTATGCCACAATTAATATTTTTTTTTGTCCCTCTAACACTTAAATGAAATTACAGTTGCTCAGGACTGTAATGCTGTAAAGTAGGGGGAAAAAAAAAAGCAGCTGCTCTGGCAGACAAGTGTAGATCTTATGCCCTTATGATTTGAAGTAAGTATTCCACACTGCTTCTGGTGCTAAACTTTGGAGTCAGCATAAAACTAAGAGATGTGAGACTCCAGCTTTCTCCACAGAGAAAGTTTCTTGTATGATACATTTTCCAGTGGCTTACACATATGGCCAGGATCAGGCAAACCCAGAGATGTTACAATGAAATAGCCCAATGTGCCCTGCACTGGCAGCTCAGTCAGCACCTCTGATGACTGCTCTGAATTAGGATGAAGGAGGAGGAAAAACACAATTAAGCTTCCCGTTTATATGCTAAAAATACACCTGATTATCCTCCCCACCTCAATGCACCAACAGGCAAGTATCCCACTGAGATGAGTGGCCCTTTCATACATCCTTCAGTTATCCCAGTAGGTGGAATAAGTACTCAACTACAGCAAGCTTACCCAGCAGCTGTAGCCAGAACTATAAATGGCTGTATTTTTTAAAATTGTTTATTAATGTTTGATGAGCTTTTCTGTCCCAAAATAAGACAGTAGAATTGAAATTTTCAGAACTTTCTTAATGTTATTAGAAATGCAAGCAATTATTTTCTCCTTTTGTATTTGAGAGCTGTGGCTCTACATGCCCAGCCATGTATTCAGTATGGCATGACCCTCCAATATCCAGGACACCAGATATTACAAGAAGAGAGGAAGAAACAGCTGTCTGGCATGCACAGTACGCCACAAATCGTTCTTTTTTTGGTCAGGTTTGTGTTGGTGTGTTTGTGTCAATACAGGAACATAAATCACTGTGAATAAGAAGTCAAAGACCATACTAAGATAGGCCAGCAAACTGGAAATTACTGTGGTTAAAAGGAGAAAGAACAGCCTTCAACTCTTGATGAATAAGTTCACAAGAGAATAGTTTAAATGGGCTCAAATAGTATACTGAAAGGAAAACATCTTACTAGCCCAGTAAGAGTATTTTAGATTACTAACAGTTCTCAATTTTCAGTTATATTTCATGCAAAAGTAGATGGTTCGTGTTCTATAACTGAAATTTTCCTTTACTTAGGGGAATTACAGACCCCAAAACCAAGGAACAAGAAAACAAAACCAAGCATATTGCAAAGGAAGAACAAACATGTCAGAACTCACTGCTTCTCCGTGCATTTAAAAACCCCTTACTTCATGTAAAAGCGTATTTATGCTTCACAGTGCACATACCCTTTTAATAGCATGAATAAGATATTCTGTTGAGTGCAGATGTATTCAACTGTGGGAGTTCTTGTACCAATTTGTCTTCTGAGAATGTTGTTGAAAATTTGCGCAACATCTTTCTTGCCCTGTCAAAAACATCAGCAGTTAAACACATAATATTGAAGTCCACAGGCAAGTTAACAATTAAACATTATCATCACCTCGTGCAGTCGTACTGGGGGAGTTCTGCAGTTCAGTCAGCCTCCATACTCTCAGCTTTAACAGATTCAGTACTCTGTTTCTTTATGCCCATTTCAAATACGCCAAAGCACTCAAAACATTACATCACGTTGCAGCCAGATCATGGGTAATTTACATTCAGAAGTAAAGCCAGCTGATGTTTCATCAGATATTTCTATGTAGCATCAATCTCCTGGGTTTATTGGATATTTGTTTTTGCTAACAGCATAACAGTTTTTAACTGTGCTCTTGCCTGGAAGTGTGTTTCTTCAACATTCCATTATCCTCTCCCCTTGTCTAGGGACACACAATGCCACCACTAAGAGTGTGCAAAGCATTTCCAACTGCAGTGTTAACATCCAACTTAGAACTGCAACTTATGAAAGTGGAATAAATAAATAAATGAATAATACACACAGAAATCATCCACTGACATAAAATGCAAGACTCACATTTTTCATTGTACAGAAAAAGTATAAATCAGACCAGGATACTGGAATTCAGCACAAATTATACACAAATAAATGCACAAGCATAGCACCAGACAGTGTACAAGGAACTGGAAATGTTCTCTGTTGAATAAATACACATCTCCTATTTATTTCTTCTGTCAGACCATAGCTGAAGATGACAAGCTGGTACGGACATCTAACAAAAGGCTGATTATAAACATAAGCACTTTGCATTGTCATTCACATGCACCATTTAAAAGCCAGATTTCTGCAATTAGCTGTCCATTCTGGACTGCACAAAGACACCTTCAGGATTAAATGTTGTCAGATCTATTCCAAAAAAAACCAGGCCAAGCTTGGACCTGCAAATAAAGGCCTGTTAAGCAACTCCACCTACAGGTCCACTGAATGTTATACACCAAACCTATATGTATATAATGTTTCTTGACAAGCTCTAGCTGTACTGTAAATCTCCTGAGTAACACCAGGAAGCTTTTGAGTAAAATGCAGGGCGTATTTAACTTAGCAAGAATTTTAAAAACAACATCAATTATTTAAAATTCTTTCCATTTTCTAATCAGCGTAAAAAAGACGGCATGAGAAAAAATGAAATGTTTATGAAATCGTAGGAGGACTGTAGTTTTACAAATGGCATGTTTGTGAATTACCACGGACAGTATTGTTGGAGTGCTGATTTCAGGATATAAGAGATTGTTTGTAAACGCTTGTTTTCTCAATTACAATTCCATTGAAAGCCAGCCCAAAGCAACACCAGAACTCTTTGTTCTGAAATGAGTAGAGCAGTGTTTGCAGAAATTGCTTTACTCAAACTCCACATAATATAGTCATCAACTCCCATTCACCAGCGCTGCCAGTTCTGCGCTGGACCGCGGCGTTTGCCTTGGATTCCCCAGCAAGAACAGCATTTCCTTATTATGCCCATCACCGAGGTGCCAGGGGCACACAGCAGTCCCACAGCGAGGTTCTGTCACAGGGCTGTCCTGCCAAGTGACCTCATGGCCTAACAACGGCAAACAGGCCCCGGACCCTGTGCCAACAGTCACGACGGCCAGAGGTGAGAGGGACACTGTGCTCGCATTGTCTTCTCAGCAGAAGGATTCAGCTCCCCTGGGCAAAAGGCACTTTTGGTTTTGGGGTGTTTTTATTCTTCATTTAAAAAAATCCCAAAACAACAGAACAGAAAATCCAATTTCACCAGGGATACCAGCTCTTCCAGTGCAAATCAGCACAGAGATAGCTGGTAAGTGTTAAGACTGGTAAGGAGATGGTTGTGTTGACTGCTTTATTGGAAAGCAAGCTTCCAGAGAAGGGCAACACTTTAAACAGGCCTGAGCATACAGCAAGGGCTGGACAATTACAGTTTTCTTCATTAAAACATCAAATTTGTTATTTTTCCAGTTTTTACTTCTTACTTTTCTATGGGTTGTTTTTACCACAGCAATTCAGATTCAAGTACATTTGAGACAGTTAAAGAGTCACAGTGAACAGTCCCTGTCTATTAATAAGCTGTCTGTTCCTGTTCTACAAGGAAACCTTCAGAAGTGAGACTGAAAGGAAAAAAAAAGTTTAGTTTGTCACTGAATAACCTCCAGTTGTGGTGGGACACCAGAAAGAAAAAATTCTAGACCCACTCTTCAAGTTTAAAAACCACGAGAAAATCAAATATGAATTTCCATCAGTAATGGAAAAATAGTTTCAAATGCAGTAAACCCATATAGACATTTGGGATATCAAAGGCAACATCTGATTGGCTTTGTAACAGCTGGGAAGCTGGAGCACATCTGGAGCACAGGTGTGTTGACATTAATTCTAGATAGCAACAATAGCTGGACAGTCTGCCAGCTCCCATCCATAAAAAGCAGACGTGGTCCAGCCTAGAAAGCAGTGACTGACTTGTTCTCTCTCCAAGGGGAACCATCACATCCTCGTGAAACAAAGCAGCAGAAGAGCCACAGGCAGGAAACAACTCACAATCTTTCAATGTCCCCTTAGAATAAAAAGCACAGTTCTCCTTAATGACCGCAAGCCTGTGCAAATCGTTACCATTCTTCATTACCAGGAGATAATGAAGGCTTCCTTTGCTAGTAACTGGGCTGAGTAAACACCAGGCTGATATCAATCTAGAGGTCAGCAGAATCCAGATGGCATTTCGTGATTTCCTTTCTTCAGCAATTAAAGGCCATCATATTTCAGCATTCCCTCTCAGCTTTCTCAGGTCTCCTTGCTTACTTAACAACCTGAATGTTTTATGTATGGTATAAACAGTTGTGTGGGTAGGGAAAAAATACCACTGTATTACAATTAAACACAAATCAGAGGGAGTTATGGGTGGGGTGGAGGGTAGAGAAGAAAGAACAGGGAAGAAAGCCATTGTTTTTGGAATGTCAATCTACAACAGGACTTTAAACTGCTGTGTTTGTATTGTGAGCAACTTGTTTATGAACAGTCCCATTTTTAAGCAATCTTAAGTGGGATGGTCTTTATATTTGAGGCTGTGGAGTGAGATACATGGGGTTTGGCTCCTTTCCTAGACAACCACACACTCCTGAGACCTCAGGGAAAAGAGAAAAATCCAATTGTACTGCAACATCTTATAACTAAATAGGATTTTTCACTATGGTGCTGGGAAGGTAAATTAGTCCATGTGATGTGGTGACAAATGCCACAGAGGCTTGTATAGAGATACCTTTAAAAATAAGTAAGTATTGCTATTTTGAATCGGTCAATAAAAACTTGGGCTTGTTTTTTTAATAAACAGAAAAAAGATGAGGAAAAGGAAAAGGTTGCATCACTTGTTTCTAAAGAGGGAGAAAAACTGGACTATTAATAAAACTAACAGCCTTAAATTATATATTTAAATTTCTTCATAAATATTACAATAATTCTATTACTTTTCCTGGCAATTTGATGTAGCCAGATGAACATATAAATGTCTTGTAGTATTAAGGTTTGTGTTCACTATGGTATTACTACTAAGAGGTTAATCCTTCTGTGTACACAACAATTAAGAATTATTCCATAATTTTAACAGAACTGTACAACCAGATTAGAGGTTTATCTACTTCAAATTTGTGTTGTTTATATGCCTAGATTCACAGATTTCATATTCTATAGTTGCTCAATCTTCTATGCAGTTTGGAACAGTGAGTTCTCTTTCTAATGGATTTGTCATAACCACAAAATAAAAGCTGAAGACTGAAACACCTTAATCAACTAAAGTGGTAGGAATTCACATACGTTTATTTGAACATACAGAATATAAGAAATGTCAAACCTCCTTTCTTACCTCAAAATCAATTAGCTGCAAGTCAGCTACTAGGGTACTAAGAAGACCACTGTTGTACAACTCCTGAGCAAGCTGTGCCACAGCTTCTGTTTGGGGTTCTTTTTCATTTGTGCCATACAAGATTTCTTTCATGGCAACAAGGTTTTTTGAGACCTCCTCCGTCGCCTACAGAAAATGGGAAAACAATACAGTTAGAGCACAATGCCATTTGTCTTTCCAACTGCATACTCCTTTATTCTTAACATCTGCAAACTTCCATGGGGGGGGGAATAATCAGGAAATGACAATCTGTTAAAAAAACAATAGACATTCTTTCTGCAAATAAGATTGTTATGAGACTGGTATTTAAAAAAAACCAAAACAACAATAAAAAGCAGAGGCAAGACATACACAATTTAGTTACCAAAGGTAAAAATCTCTTCCTTTTTACTGCCTTTTAACTTCCCATTCAAAAATCCCCTAAAGAACAGCAATAGGATGAAAAGAACCTGACAAAATTTCCATTCTGTAAAACAGTTATGCAGGATCAGACTGGAAAACGTGACATGGAGCCTCATGCCCATCCCTAGTGACCTACTCAGAGAGACCAAATGTATTCCTCCTGTAGATTTTGCGCACATCAGGTTTTGTCAAATACTAGGCTCCCATTCCAGTTACTGTGAGTGAAGTCTTTCCAACAAACAAAACCTCAAGGAGAACCAACTTTAATTTTCAGGTTCTCAGCATACAAGAACAACCCGGCCAGCAGACCCAGAAAGAGATACACTCAAAAGGACACAGGAGACAATTAAAGGTCTAAAATCCTTCCCTGTTTGAAGTCCACCTTATAGAAGACAGGCAGGTCTGACTTGTCATTTGTGAGGAATTCCTAAGTTGCCATGATGAGCTGGAGCATTTAGCAGTGGAAACACAGTTATCTCACAAGTAAAACTAAAAAAATATAAATCAACAAGAACATTTTTAAACACCCACTTCTGAATCTTAAAACATAGTTGTATTGGACCAAAAAAAGAACTACTCCTATCAATATATGTTTACTGAGCTTGGGGGCAAAATGCTGAAAATTATCATCATAAATAGCTGGTGTAATTATAATGGTTCTTCACATGCCTAAAAAGTCTGAATGGTTTGTAAGTGCACTGATTTTTAGTAATTAGATGAACCTGCCAACAAACTATGCATACACTTTAATGTAAAGTATTTATGATTGATAGCTCACAGAAAATTAATAAAGTGAAAAAATTATCTCTTTCTGGGTATTGCCAGTCTTATAAAGGGCATGTAAAAAGATTTCTCATTTGTGCTTTTTATCTAGAGAGGCTTAAGATCAGCATGACCCATGCACTATTCAAGCCAAAGCCATTCCAGCTTTGCTAGGTATGCAAGGAAGGATTCCATGACCTTTAAGGAGGCTCCATATCATTTTCAGCTCCTCCACAGCTTTCCACTCCCTGCTGCCTCCCTCTTCCTGCTAACTTCAGTTCCTAGTCCCAGTTGTTTCCTCCTCAACTGAAATTCCAAAGGATTTTCTGTGCACTGTTAGTAAGACAGCAAGAAGCAGGTGCTCAGTAAGACTACTTAGATTCACGCCAGCTCCTGAAGACGTGAAATGGGAACACCAGCTCACCATACTGGAGCAGTATTACACCACACAATTGTTCTCTGAAATTCAGAAGAAACAGTTCTTTAGCAGGAGAAGAACAGTAACATCTGTCAAACATGGAGATATGAAGAGAGATCTTTGATACACGGCTACCAAGGAAAGAGGAAGCAAAGTCTGTCCCTGCACACTAATGTAGAAAGCAAGATGAAAGAGGAAGAAAGGCAGAAGTTCAAGTAACTGCCTATTTTAGCTAAAACAATGGCAGTATCGAGGGCATGCCTGTAATTAAAAATGCAAGTGGGGAATTTCTCGTACCAAAACCCCAGCAAAGAGAAAAAGCATCCTAAACCCAAAACTTTACTAACCGCACTTGAGGGCTCTCCCTCACCAGCAGCCCAAGACAGACACCACTAATGCAAATGCTTGCAAACGAGGCAGAAAACAATGCAGTGTTTCCAAACACTGAGGGCTTTAAAAAACCAAAAAGCCTTCTAGCCCAACATGAACATACAACTCGGGAACTTCAATAACAGACAGCAGGACTTCAGTGCTCTTCAAACTGTCAAGACCATCTGAATGTGCTTCACTGGAACATGGCATGGCATGAAGCTTTAGTGGGAAGTAGTGGTTAGAGACACAGAATCAATGAATCATTGAGGTTGGAAAAGACCCTTAAGCTCAAGTCTGCCACTAAACCACATCCCTAAGAAGCAGAACAGCTTAGGATGGAAGGTACCTCAGGAAGCCATCAGGATGCAACCAGCTGCTCGAGGCAGGGCCAGCCTCAGTCTCCCCAAGCTGACCAGGCTGATGGCCAGCCATGCTCCAAACAGCTCCATGGATGGACACTCCATCACCTCTCCAGGCAACCTGTACCAGTGCCTGACCACCTGCATCATCAAAGAGTCTGCCTTGCATCACTCCAGCTATCATTTCTGGATAACTTCTGTAAATAGAACCATGAGGTTTTCTGGAAATATTATATCAGTAACCAAGGTTTTTTGATGCACTACACTTTCATAACATCCTTATATTTCTTCTCTTCTACTCTAAAATTCAGTATCAAAAGGACTAGAAATAAACTTCCACAGATTTCTAGAACCTCCCTACTCTTGTATATTCCATGAACTCTGAAACATATTCCAAATACAAGATGTGCAGACCTATTTTTGCTATTTCAGATGCAGAAGGGAATTTAGATAGTTACACTGAAAAATATAATGCTACATTAAATATCGGTGTGAAGAACCAAGTAAAAGCTACTAAAAAAAAATAAAATCAAGAAAGATAAGAGAAGGGTGGCTAGCATTACTTGCAAGATTTTCTAAGATACTGAGATCTAAATAATTGCCTAATGCACTGCTTTCTTTTAAGAGGGGAAAAAAATCTCTACAGAAAGATCAAAATACACAATGAAGTTCATCCAAAAGCCCATGATCAAAAGTGGAACTAACAATCAGACACCATATGTATAAATACATAAAATACATCCCAGTACAATATATGACCAGGGTGTATTTTATACATACAGAATAACTATACTCTCTATATATTTTATATAAGTATATAAGTATGTAAGATATATTTATATATCTAAGTATATATTTTGTATGTTAAAATTTATATTTTATAAGTGTTAACACCTGTATTTATATGCTTTCAACACTGAGAAGGAGCAACCTGAATTTTATAGAAAAATTTCACGGCAAGTCATATTTGAAATGCGATAGTGCCAGAAAATCAATACCATGTGAGGACAAGCCACACTATAAAAGTTAAATGTAAAGCAAGGAAAATAAAGCAAGTACTTACTTCTCTATGTTTATGAAAGACAGGAAGATACTATTTAAAAATAAAAGTAGACACCATTAAGTCACATGTATGATTGTTACACCAGAATAGCTGCACATCTTTATAGCTATGGTTTATTCCAGTCTCTGGAAATACCAGTGAAATATCCTAAAATTTAGTATTTCCTTAAATAATAAGCAGTGCAAACCCCAAATACTTTATCTAGAGTTGTACAGCTGGATTATTTGGGGTTTATGAACAGTAGAAGAACATAAAGAACACATGGCCAGTCCTGAAGTATTTCCAATGAGCTTGGCAGTCTCCAGGCATAGCTATGGAACGCCAATGGCTGGGGGTTCCCTACACATGGATAATGCAGTTACAGAAACGGCACTATTAATGAGAACATCCATCAAAAAGATAAACCAGATATAGCTTTGAGCCTGTACTGGGTGAATAATTTTACTAGTCCAGAGCAGTATCTATCACAAGTAAAAAGCATCATTTTAATAACTATTTAAATTGGCCAGATTTCAAAATGCTTACAAAAACATACAATTCCATAAGTGTATTAGTAACTCCATCAGTGCAGTAGTACATTTAAAGGCCAAAAATGATTGTATGATTTTCCAGTAAACGTTTAGCATGGAGACAGCACAGAAGAGCTAAGTTCAATTAGAGGAGAAGCATGTCCTCTCACCTGCTACTTCCTGAAGAAGCCTCATCTCTACCCCTTGAGTAACAGCCCCACACTGGAGGCCGGGCAGATTACTTAACCTTTAGCCTTCTTTCAGCCACAGATTAATTGTACACACATGCATAACAAATGTCAGATTTTACTGCTTTGTAAATGACAACATTAACTCCCTGAATGAAATCTGACCTATGGCAACATGGCACAGCATCACCCTGGGACAGCTGAGCCAAAGCAGCCCACGGTCCAGCCCCATTACTCAGAGTGCTGCCATCACACGCAGCGGTGACGTAAAGGAGAGAGGCCGACCACGCCTGCAAGGGCTGACCTGCCTGGGATAACAACAGGGCTCCAACAATCACCCAACAGCCCAAAGGGAGCTGCTGTGGCCAGGTTAACCCAAGGTCAGAGGGTAGGGAAGAACAACTTGATTACATGAGTAAATATTTACCCGCACGACAGTAAATGTGTGCCACACACCAAGAGAACTGGTAGTATGAAAAAAATGCTGGTATCAGCCAAAGAGGAGGAAGAGATGTGAATAAAGACTAACTAATGGACTAGATCAAAGGTACGTCCCGCTTATAGGAAAGGAGGTTTCCTTCCCCTTCCCTTTAGCCCCCCTTTCTGAGAGAGCACAAGTAATGGAGAACTAACAGCATATATGATGAACACATTTTCAGTTATAAAGCACTTGACATCTCATTTCCCTTCCAAAATACTGACAGACAGCAAGCCGTGACCTCTGTGCTAAGCACAGCACTGCAGCCAGCAAGCACTAGAGCTGTGGGAGATGAGACGGATGGGAGCAATGAGCCACAGCCCAGGTCACATAGCCCAGCTCCCAGACAAGCACCACACACTTAAAGGACATTGCAAATGACCTGGAGAACTACCTGGTTAATTTTTCTCCAGTCTTCACAGAGCTCAAAAAGATTAACATGGTAACTAGGACACACCTGAATTTCAGATTTTTGGTTATAAAACAAATTTTCCAGTACTACAGGGCAAAATGTTCCATAATTGAACATGACATAAGTATTGTTTTACATCTTTTACTTTGAAGAGTATCTTCCATTTTGATTATAAAGAATGGACAAGAACACACACTGTCCAAGATTTAAAAATCCTTATTACCGCCTTTGATTTTTTGTTTCCTCTCAAGAAAGAGTAAAGGTTTTAAATTTTAGCCTAAGCACTGAAAAAACGGAGGAATTCTGTTTAAACATAATTAATTACACTTATAACTTCCAGGGAAAATTGTCTCATTTTCTTATAAATCTGTATTGCCAATTGTGCTACAGAATTGTTAAAGAGCATTCTCCATGTAGTAGCAAGTTCAGTATTATAAGAAACCAAAGAGTGTAAGAAAAGAAGGTAGTTCCTTAACCCAAGTGGGTACCTTTATCACAAACAGTAACCAACACTGAGTATGTAGCATGCTGCCCAAGCACTGAAACTACACCATTGATACGTGACAGGCTACAAAAGCACACTACTGAATCAAACAGCAACAAGGACAAAATTACTGAGGGCACACTATATTTTATACAAGTCTGATCACTAATAAAATCAAGTCATAAAAGCAAGAACAACTTTTGCATCCTTCTCTCGTTTTAGTACCAGGCAGCAATTTTTGTGCTTTATGTACAATGAGTTTTTCTCTTTCTGTTCCACTGCTAGCCACAGAACTCACCCTGCCATCAGCACAGAATACTTCTCCAAAGGAGGCTGAAAAGTTACACTGCAGAAAGGATCATGATAATAAAAGGGATAATGAAAGAGAAAAAGATGCCTAAATACTGAGATATGGGCATGAAGAAATGTTTGTTTTTTTCTAATAATGGCTACTTGCTCAGACTCCTGCTGTCTTTTAACTCCAAATTCACTCCAGTCATTTCTACAGACTGGACAGGAAGAGGGCACGAATTCAGGGTGTCTGCTCAGAGCTGTGCCCTCAAAGATCTGATGACTGGTCCATAACATACTGAAGACCTTTCTCTATCAAACCAGCAAACCACCTGGGCTAAACAGTCACAACCAGAGTGTCACCTTCCTGAAGTCTTGGCTTGCCAAGGAAACAAATACTTCCTGATAAATCTCCGCATGGAGATGTGGACACTGGTGGTGTGAATGTTCAGATTCATCAGCTGGTCTCCTTTGTAAATGGCAAGGATGACAGGGAACAGCACTACCACACCCAGGCTCAATTCCTGAATGTCAGGATTTAGCCCTCCTCACACTTAAACTAGTGAATGTGGGCTGCCTTTGTACTCCTGCAAGGACAATGTGCTACTTTCTGTATGACACAGGAAAAACCACTCCACAGGCTTAGCATATTATTTCTTGTCAGAGCAGCAGCCTCACATAAATGAGGTCTTTCAAAAAGATGGAGGTGTGAGACTAAAGGCCAGCAAGAAGAAATGGTACATAACAACCTTCAGCTGCAGCATCAAGAACACAGGCATGTGCTACAGGACACAGCTACACACAATGGGATGAGCTGGTCTGTTCCCCATTAGGGGTCTAAGCAAAAAGAGATGACACAAAGGAGCATGGATTTTAAGATCAAGCTATATCTCCAGAAACTAATAATGAGGCCAAGATAAAGGAGGCAGTGCCAAGTCTCATCAGAGACTCTTCCGAATGCACCTATCCCTCCTCTCCTGACAGAAGTCTCTTCTAGAGAAAGAAGAAAAGCAGCAGCAAATGAAAATCCTTCCAGCCTTCACACAAGCCTGCATAACAGACCATAACATTTTTCTCTCCAGTAGGAGAGAAAAAGCATCAGAGGAAAGTACTGTTGTACACTGCAAGACACCTGGAACATACCACATGGTAGCAATGGGGTAGAAGATGCTAATTACTAAAGAAAATCAGAACTAAGGTGGCAATTTCATTAAGACCCTTAGAAGTAGTAGTGCCAAATCTAGGTGAAACTGAATGTAGAGGAGCCGCCCACACTCTACTTAAAAATATAGGTGAACATGAAAAGATTGTGAGTAACTCCCATATGGGACTCTGGATGCCAAGAATGGCACATAATAGTTAAATAATGCTGGGAGAGGGTCGAAGGAGGGTGTTCATCTAAACCTCTGCCACACAACTCAGTAGGTGGGATGCAGCTGCACACAGGCTGAACTTTGAGGTCAGTTCCTGTAAAGCTGTAAAATCAAGAGTGCCAGCTGAGAAGTCAATGACTGTGGACAGGTACAGATCCTGAAGTAGCAAGACATCCATCTAAAAGAAACTGTGCTAGCACAGGAACTTTTCACATCTTATTGCGGGCTGAAGAAGAGGCAAGACAGCCAAAATATATTCTCTACTGACACCCATGAAGACACAAAGTTCTTCAGCTTCAGTAAGAGACACTCCACTCTGTAAGGAGTTGCACGGACAAGCAGAGACAGAACTACTTGTGCAGTAGTGAAGGTACTGTGGTGGTCACAAGCACCAGAACACTGTACAGCTGTGAGCTGCTTATTAAAAGAATGCAATGTCCTACAGTTCCAAATCAAATTATTTTAAATATCATTATCAGCTGCCAGTGGCATAAGCCAACCAACCAACAGGACACATACCTGTTCAAAGGTACATAACTTATCCTTTATCAGACTACAAACCCCCAAAATAATTCCTATTTGATTCACTTTCAACACTTGTAAATTCCCCTTTCCCCCACTTTCAAATACAGTCTATCAACTGGAACATCACAACTGTACCTTTTCTGCCTTTTTGTCAGAGATGTCTTGTTTTTCTAGAACTGCCATGCTCTCCTTCAGGTTTTTCACAATGTCTGCAGGAGACTTGTGAGACTTGCCAAAGGGGAATGGCATGATTGCAAACCACAAGGTCTTCCTTCTATGGCTCCTGCTTCACCTGGAAAAGGAGAAAGAAAGTATGTCAAAAATAGCAACTTCAGCTCTGTATAACAACACACACAAAGATCAAGAGAGAGTAGGAAAGGTATTCATACATGGAATAATGATCCTTGACAGGTGAACTAGAGCTTGCCATTACAAACTTAAATTCTTGTATTTCTAATTATTTTAAAACACAAGATAGAGAATCTAAGAACTCATATTAAGATCATCATCTTATGCTTCAGGAGCAAATTAAAGAGCACATTAATTATATCCAAAGCCACATAGTGCACACATGCCCCACATGGGCAAGACTTACAAGGATCAATTATTCCAATTAATGCTATTAAGCAAAATGCTGTCTTACATGAGGTGTTTGACACACGGGTCCTCGTGTCTCAGGGGCTTTGCAATGACTGTCCAGGTACATGCTTTTACCCAGATTCCTTCCATAATGAATTTGCAAATGCAAATCAGACCCCAAAGTCTGCACCTTAGTGCAGGACCTACAAACACGAAGCACGCGAGGCTACAGACAGCAGCCTATTCCTGTCAAAACACCTGGCGTGTCCTGGCATTTTTGTATCAGTAGTAATACTGAAATACAGTCTCACCCCAACACGTTTTATGGGAAATAAAATTCGTCACCTAGCAGGGATATACACAGCATTTGAAAATACTAAAACCAACACCTGATGTGTATCTTTCTCAAACAGATAAAACATGTCATATAGGAGAAATTTTCCTTCCCTAAACATACCTGGCTCTTGAATCCAAATACATTTATTCTTCTGTATATTTACATGTATTTACTTTTATGCACACAGATTTATATACTCTCTTCTGTGTACAAAATACAAAAGTACTACTGGAATGAATGAGTGTACTGAAGCTTTTGTTACTAAACACATACACTCACATTTAAACAATAATAAAACCTTCTTACAAGTGAATTCCATAAAGCATACTTCTACAACTCTAATCTAGAAAGAAAAGAACAGGAAATCCTCCGTTAAAAATGCTGACAGTGCTACTTCTGCTAGACATGAAAGACAGCTGAAGCTGGCAGAGCAGAGCCTGCATTGTCATTCCAAAGAAGGGGTATTACCCTGAAAGTTGAATTTCTATCTCCCTGCAATGCCTGTCTAGTTAGTAACAAGTCAACTATAACCAGTACGTGTTAAAGTTTCTTATCTGACACGATGCACTTTGCTCCTTGATTAAAATACCAGCTCATCCACCAGGAACTCCAAAACATTACTCCTGATCTTATTCAGTAGTTTTAATCAGGGATTAAAAATCCCAATGTAATGCTGGTTTTGAGTTATTTTTAAAACAAATAAGCTTGGCTGGCCCAAAGGCAACAATTTAAAGGTAAGAACAGAAGAACCTGGATCTTTAGCCAAGTAAATTTCCATAAATAGAGATTTCAGGTAACCAGTTACAGAAATCATACATTCACTGTTCCATGCCTGCAACTGACTTAACCCATCTGATAAAAAGCATAAAGTAGGTAGTTTTTAATTAGATTGCTTTCAGATGAAAGTATCAGCGGGAAGGTAGAAACAAGACCTTCCACCAGCCATTTCCATTCTTTAACAGATCACAAGGACTTTCTGTTGCATTTATTTTGTAGTATGTGTCATTATACTAATCGCTCATTCACAATCTACACAAAGAAGGGGCTGAAATTACAAATGCAGGAGATAAAAAGAGATCAAAAAGTGACCACAGGTCACTCCTTGGACAAGACAATTTTATGCCTCAAACTTTATCACATCCAGTGGAAGAGAATCCTACAACTAAGAAAAGCACCACTACTTAACTGTTATTTCATGAAAATACAACGGCATTTAAAACAATATTTAAGGAAAGATATGGTATTTTCACACAGGATTTTTTTTTCCTAGAAAGAGATGGTGTGACAATAAGCACAATTTCCCCACAACATAGATGACATACCTCAAGCATCACAGCAACATTTTAAATGTTCTCTTTGTCTCTCCCTTTGATTACTACTTCTGCCAAATTAAGATGAGCCCTGAAAACAAATCTGGATTTTTTTCATGTTTGCATATCATCACTGATAATAATAGTATTTAACAAGTACTCTGCCTGTTCATTCTGGAAGATGGCTATACCCATGTAACAGAAAAGGACCGGCTCAAGAAATTGCCAGCCTTCATTCCTTGGATTATGCATTAAAACAGAACCCAATCCACTAGGAAGCGAAACAGGTGAGAGAACAAAAACATTTGGAACCACAAAATCTGGTATGACAGCAATATACAAAGAAAATAAACCAAAGAAAACAGCTCTGCACACTCATTTTCTGGATCAGAACTATGCTACTCCTAAAGCCTAAAAGACTACATGGACAACACATAACGTATGGAAACACACATAATGATAAACAACTGTCCTCATGTGTGCCCAGTGTCTAGGTTTGCAAAACTTGATTTGCCTCTAGACAGTGGTCAAATTTTTCTTTAAATTAACAATAGTCTATAGCTTTGATTTATTCATGAAACCTTCCAGGTTGTGCGTAAATCAGATACACATACATGCATACTCAAGTCATACACAAGCTTCACTCTATGTACTAGCACATCCAGTAGAAAATAATCAATTAATAACAGCTCACTAGCATACATTTATATTAAACTTTTTCTCCCAATCCAGGTAAGTTCCTGTATGAATCTCTCATAAGCAATTCAGAAAAATCAGGAACGACTGCCAGCACCACTAAGAAGGAAATCTACATCCTTGATTACTGAAGGTGACATTTTGCTTCAAGGTATTTCTTTTATTATATAAAATGGAATAAATACACTGTTTATGCCATTTCAGTTTTATTACTGGAAGGAATGCAGTGGCACTGTTGGGAACATCGTCTGGGGCCTCAAGACTGAAGATCCCACAAACCCTGAAGCAAAATTCTGTTACTGAAAAACCTGTGCCGCTGAAGCTGCAAAAAAAAAAAAGGCAAAAAAAAGGCAAAAAAAAGCAGGAGCAGTCCTTTGTCTCTCAAAGCTGTACTTCATGCAGGAGAACATAGACAGGCTGTTCCTTTTTCAGCCCAGCAAAACTACCCCCAGCAGCACTCTGTGCACAATAGACAATGACAACATCTGTGTGGGATCGGAAAGAACTGCCACCACCCACATCTGCAACACAAGAAAAAAAGGGAACAACATCAAATGACATTTTCTGTAAATAAGAATAGGCCTTACATCATGTCAAATGATAACTGATTCACAATACTAGCACCTGGTTGCTTTGCAAATTCAGGATAAAACGTTGATTGTGGCTAAACAAAGGATCATAGGATTCCTGAAGAGTTAAATTGCAACAAGTACATGGACAGCTCTGTGCTCTGCTGGGCTGCTTTATCTCCCCTTCCCAGAAACCTCACTTTCATCCATGCGTTAAAAGAGACCATGGACAATATTATACAAACCTCAGGCTTTCTCAGGCATGTATTTTATTTCACCAATATTCCAGTATGCCAAAGGTAACAAAATTTAAGGTCCTCAAAGCATTGGAGTCAGAGCCACAATTAGAAATCTGAAGGGATGTTACCAATCTCAGTGGACCATCAAACAACAATATGGCACACGGCCAAACGCCAAGAGATTTAAGTTCCACTGACACACTCAGGCACACTGGGACATTTGGGCTTTTGTGATAACAGAGATAGTAGCCCCACTGTTTCACATAGTATATAACTTCCAGCTCTGTCAATGCACCATGAATCCATGTAGTTTGCTTTATCTATAAGGCTTTGTATTTTTTTATTCACTGGATCGACCACACCATCAGTAATGTCCAATTTAAATCTAACACATTCCATATATAAGATTTTTAAGTGTCTGCTGAGTTAAAAAAAACCAGCATTCCTCTGTGAAGACAACCCTCCAGCAGGAAAAAAAAGAGTCACAGGAACAAATACAGAAGCATGATAAACAAATTCCTTTCCTTTAATGAATTTAATTTCTCTAAAGAATAGATACACTAGCCTGGACTATGTTCTCTCATGCAGCTGAGCGTTTTTTACTTGAAGGGTCAGAAAATATGATAGCACTGTAACAGAAGTGTATGCCACGGTTTAAAACCTGATTACTTAATAGTAGAAGTGGTTTTTTCTCTTATAGGAAGTATGTTTTGGTTACTGTGAGATGCCTGCATTACTATTTCCAGAACAATATTGGTACACGAAATAGTACAATTACACTCCTGACTGCACTGACATGTGTAGAGTTACTCCACAGACAAATGAATTACTGGCACCAAAGTCTCACCAGCACAGACTTTTAAAGGGAAGAAGGGATTAAATTGAATGGAAAGGCATACTAGCAGCATAAGCAAGGACACAAAGGCAAACTCAAGCCTTTCTACATTAGACATACCATGAATTTACCACAACATAAAGTTTAAACTTTTTTTTCTCTGCACAGAAGTACAATCCATAAATAAAGCATCGTTTAAGTATTCACACATATTCCAGCTCCAGAAAGGAAACCACCACCTTTCCCCCATGTAAAATGCTACTTAACTAATGTACAAAAACCCTACATTCCCAATTTTGTGAAACAAACAGGTGCAATAAACTTAATCCTTATTCTATTATGGCCCTCACCATTTAACTGCACTATATTAAGTCCTCAGCTGCATCTTGCTGCCTTGTTTCCACACCAAGAATTTAAGGTGACTGCTTTTGCAAGCTCCTAATGAGGAAAAGAGGAGGAAAAAACCCTTCAGCTATTTCCTGGCTGCAACTGCACATGTTAAAAAAATCGAAGCCTAGTGAGAAAGCCCATGCAACATCCATTTAATGTGCACATAAGACGAAAACTGCTACAGATCAAACAAAACCAACATAATTTTAGTAAGGCCAAATAATTACCAGTAAGGCTCCCCACAGCAGATGAGCCAACCCTGGAGCTGGCCACTGCTGATGGGAGAGGTCCCATTCCCCCTCTGCTTCCAGACCACACTCCTTCCCCCTGTTTTATGCCAGGGCCACCTGGCCCATCCATGAGCTGAGCCACTGACGAAGCTACCAGAAAACTGACAGGTAAAAGGAAAATAAACAATGAGTAGTGTAGGGAATGTAGAAAAAGCATCCCTTTGAGCAACAAGTAGTTGTCAATCAGCTCCCTCATCTCCCAATCTCGCCATAAGAGCACTCCATGGTAAGGCTGGAGCTGAATCAACGGTAGGACTGGAGGGGCAAGGTCACCTTCCATCAGTTATTTTGAGAAGCCTGGTATTTGTCCGAGTGCCCAGTGTGCTGACGGAACCGACCAAAACAGCAGAAGACAAAGCCAGAAAACATGAGAGACAATAACTTAAAATAAAAATTCTGAAAGGTTCTTAAACCAGTTCAAGGTACCCCGAGCTGTGAACCAGACTCAGCCCAAGGAAGGGATGAGGAGAGGGCTGAGGCAGTCAGGAGGGAAGAGCACACCAGCTTCTCCTCCTCCAGGTAGAGGGAAGCTGTCAACCTCTATCCTGAAACCCTATCATGCGTCAAGTACCTTCAACAGTGCTAATAACACATAGGAGAATGGCTTAAGCAAATACACTTAAATAAACCAATGAGTCTACAAAGGCAAAATACCTAGTTTCACAATAAACAGTTGGGGCTACACTGTATGTGGATTTTTAATTGACAATTTATCAGTCTACTACTGACAACATGCTGCATATCTTGCTAAAAAGGGACATGTTATTAAAAAAATATAACACAGCGAGCTCATGTTTGTCTTGACAGACCTGATTTCCCTCAGAACCCTCTCTTTTGCTGTAAGACTCTTGGATTAACAGAGATCATTAAGCCAGTACTGCAAACAACAACATAAATCAGTTTCCTTCAGGTGTAATTGCTGCAAGCGGCTGTTAGCTCAGCCAGAATTCACCACTGTGAAGTCTGGTCAGAATGATAAAACCAGAAACAGATCGAGAAATTATGCATTTTTAAAAGCACTGTCTCACTCTCAGACATGCCCAGCATCCCAAAGGAAGACTGACAGCCATGCCTTTGATCCAAGAACCATTTTTTATGCAAGCTCCCATACTCCTTGGGAAAAAAAAAACATTGAGTACTTCAAAGCCAGAAGCAGGCACCTGATTAGCTATTCAACCCTCTGGTACAAGATTATGAAATTTCACCAGTTATCAGAGTATTTAGGCAGACGTAAGTTCCTGCCCGTACTTTCTGCAACTGTGGGTTGTGAGCAGAGCAGCCCTGCCCCAGACACGTGCAACAGCAGCAGCACGGCAGGACAGCAGCCAGGTGCCACTGCGAGGCATCTGGAATATTGCTGCCAGCTCATCACTGCAAATTCCTGCCTACAGCACGTCTTCCTGAAAGGCCTCACCACTTCTAATTGCACAAGTGTAGTTGACTGAGGGCAGCATCCATCATTTCCTTCAGTGTATTATTTAAATTGAGTACTCACATTCCTCACTAAAACATTCTTGCACATTTTTCATGCGCTGTGTTCTACTACATCTTTCAGTATCCTTGTTTTGGATATATGGTTTCCCACTAGATTAAAAATTTTTCCAGAGCTTCAGTATTGTACTGAAGCTATTCTTTACTTTTCTTTTTGATATGTCTAACGAATTGAAACACGACAGCCTCTCATCCAAAATATGTGTCAAAGTAGCACAGTTTATTAATACAAGCTCACCTGCAAAACTTTCCTATCACAAAGGAAATGAGGCTGATAAAGAGCCAGAGCCACACCTCAATGTATTTCAGGGCTCCAGCATGAACTGTTCAGTATAACCAAGGCTTTCCATGGCAAAGAATGCCATTACCAGAATGCCTGTGGTTGTAAATGGTATTTACTGGCACTACCAGCTGGCAAAATTTAAGAGTATAATCCAGGTCTAAGGCATTTTTGCTATCTTCTAAATACTTCCACACACCTATTCATAACTCTAAAATGTAGATAAAAGAATTAAACCAAGTGCCTCTCAGGTAAGAAGTAAAACTACTGACAAACTAAACAGCTAAAGCAATCAATGATCTGTTTGGATCTGTTGTAATAATTTTGTGAGGAACATAATTCATACATACAAGTTTTCCTGAAGGACAGGCATGTTCATCTCATACTTGGCATGTCCCACCCACCACTGAACACTAGCATCTTTCTTAAAACTCACTATTAACTTGTTCTATCAAGTCTGCAGCACACAAAAGCTTTAATGTGATTCAAAAGCAGTTTCACAACTCTGCATCACAGAATTATTTGTGGTGTGACCTATTTAAAGATTAAAATGGAAAAAAATCCCCTCTTTAAAAATGGCAACTTAATTCAGGGAAAAATGAAAATCATGAAGAAAAAAATTCTCTCCTGTAACACAGAAGAACAGTGAAGTGAACAAAAAAAAATTAATTCAATGGATTCAGAACAAAAAAGGGTAAAATAGGAAAATAAATTTCTACATAAAAATGAAATTAATAATGTGACAGCTTCTTACTTTCTGAAAATTTCAAAGCAATTAAATCCCTGGCAGTTCACAGCCCTGCTTGTTTCTTTAGCACCAAATGCCAGCTGATTCCTTTCATTAAGCAGGCTTCTCTCTTGCCATTCAATTAATTTACCGATCCTTCTGCCTCTTCGAGAGCCTACTTCTCCAGCAGACACCTGCACCATGCTGGACAAAGAGAAGGGCAGCTACTGCCATTAAGCTCCACTAGCTCACTGCAGCCCCCTAAAACTACATTATACTTTGTGACTTGTACATTATTATATTCATTGCAGTTTAACACACAGCTACAGAAACATTAAGTAGAGAGTACTTTTAAATAGTACTGCTGCTTTTAAGGGGCTTCGGAGATCCAGCATAAGCAGAAAAGCTTGTTAACACCAATGCTTAGAAACTGAGATTCCAGCCTGTCTCCATGTTGAAGGAAATCTTATGACTCAGCTTCTTTCCCTGGTGTACTGTTTAGAGTTACCCCACCCATCCATTTCCCCACAAACCTTACTGCTATATTGCAATATGGTATACAGACGGGCATGTAAATGCCTCACCCATTCCTTGGTAAGTATATTTAAAAATTAATAACAATAATAACAATAACAATAATAATAATAATACATTTCACCACAAAAAGCAACTACTATCTCTAGCACACTGTGCACAAAAAACCCAAAGAACTTACCTGAAGCTTCAAGAAAAGCTGTTAGACCATATGCCCACTTCTGCCCAGGTAGAAGCTGAAATAATTTTCTCATAACCTGGTATTACAGTCAATCCCCTGTTGGCTCAGTTGCCCGTATTGCATCATCACAAACCCCAGAATATCTGTTACATGACAAAAAATGCTGCAATTCTGTATGTGCCATTCTACCCACCCTTGGAAGCAAAAATGCAAAGCAAGAGTCTCCTTTGTAACTATTTCTAGTCCTTTGTATATATTATTCCCATTCCTTTCCAGAAGTTCTCTTTGTACCAGATTTCTGATATACATCTAAGGGTCAATTTTGAGAGTGAAGTAGTGGCAAAAGTGGAGGCAGAAGGACAGTGCAGTTTCATTTCTGATTTATTTCACATCATGAAATACGGCCTAGAGTTCACAAATTCCAATAACTCAAATCAGCTGAGTGTGAGAAACCACCCAGGTGAAGGACAGGAAACCCCACCAGCACCACAACATCAGCATTTAGCCTGAACCAAAAAGCTGGTGCAATGGGCAGGGGGAAAACAGATCACTTCAAACACGAGTTGGTTACGGAAGGAAGGAAGATGAGAATCCCAAGTACCAGCACAAGGGAAGTGCATGTGCGCTTTCGGGGCATTTTGTTTTGAACAGAAGTTGAGAACAATTAAACTGTAAGAATGGGTCTGGGACTGCTCCAGCCACAATCCTCTAAGGCACAATTTTCTTTAGAGAATATTCTCTCAAACAAAACCCTACACTCAGTAAAGCCATTCTCTAGTAGCACAAATAACAAAGCTAGTGAAAAAAAAAATCAAAATTAATAAAGTATTTACCCAAATACAACTGCAGTAAGAAGAAGTGTGTCACTTCTAAAACTAACTTTAAAGAAATTCAACTATATTTTTCCCATAGTTTCTTTACTTTCTTTGGAGACCGTATTCTGTGGCCTGCTAGAAACTTCTAATGCTCAATCTAAGTTTATCAAAGTTCAACACAACACAGCTCTTCATCTAATTTACCTTAAGATCAACAGATTTTTAACAAACATAACCTACAATAGACTAAGACCACTTAAAGAATGACAATATTAAAGCATTAATATTATGAGCACTAAAACAGTAACCTTGACATAGCTCAGGAACATCCTAAAAACATTGACTTGGGAATTGGAAGACATACCAAGGAGTATCCCTCTTCCCATAGTGATTACTACTGGCCCCTGCCATAGGCAGCATGGAATGAACTCCATCCATCTCTGCTTTGACACAACTTATGTGTGAAGGCTTCCCTTCCAAAATAATCCATTTGGAAGCTCACAATTAAAGACTCTTTATGTTGGACTATTGTGGAGCTCACCTCAGTTCCATAGGCTTTACAAACCAGCTGGGATGACATGCAATCAAGCATAGCTTAACTACTCTGGGTTCACTTTTGTGCATCAGCTTGGCAGAACAGGGCTGAAACTGAAACCCAACAGGCACAGCAAGCTGCACTGCAAGGAGCTGGCCACACTCCACAGAGGTGACTGAGACCACAGCTGACTCCTCAATTCTGCTACTGTTACCTCTACTGTGAGATCTCAGTAGTTTGACACAAAGACTAAAATGCAAATCACTGGGAGATCAATTCTCATGAATCCAAGCTGATTCTCACTACATGAAATCAAGACAATTTGGTGCATGATCCAATGATCCATATCTCCTCTACAAAAGGGAGTTCCTGACAAATAACCTATGGGAGTTACGTACTGAGTCACAGAGAAAGCAGGAGAGGGCAATCAATAAACGACTGAGAATCATGACACCACCATTACTGGGAATCTTTTCCCTCTAGTTCCTAACATCCTCATTCAGTAAAGGAAAAGAGTTGTTCAGGGCTTTTTCATTTAAATTATCTCTTACCTAGTACTGGGAGCTGAAGTACAGGCAATATCTGAGCTGATCCACAGGTCATTATCCATCTGACAAATTTGCTTTCTGTCACACTTTTTTTGCCATGGTCCCTGGCACTTAAAACACAGTTTTGATGACAATACAAAGGGTTTACTGACACAGCTCTGCTGGCAAATCCTATCAGTTCAGATACAGCTTAGATTAGTAAAAACCACAACGTCTGACATGATAACTGCAACTGTGCTAGGGCTTTACTAGTTAAGTACTTTTATAAAGAGTGCTCCTTCCTTCACACTGCCAGCCAGCATCAGTACACCATCAATCAAGCGTCCAATTTTCCCAAGTTAGCTGTGTGGAGGTGCCTTTTAGTACGGAACTCTCACACAGCTCATCCTCAGACTGCTTCCTCTCAAGTATGCTGTACCAAGGACAACGTGGCAAATGGGAACACATCACAAAGAACAGCAAAATCAGAGGCTAGCCAGGAGAAATTTTTCCCCTAATTACTCAAGACCAAGAATTCATTTCATAGGCATCCCTTGAAAGACAAAAGAAAAAAAAACTCAATGCATTCACAGGCCACAACACATCTGTGATATTCATACACACATCTATCTCATTGCTACCAAGCCATTAGAGTGTTTGCAAGGAAAAATCTCATGAGAAGCAGCTGGCTGAAATCCAGCCTGATATCCAGGGTTCAGGAAAGAGACAACACTTTGATAATGTATTACCCCCCACAAGGAGTGGTGATCCTCAGGGGTCACAACTGGACTGGCACTGCTCAGATGTGTGTCAGCAACACGGACAGTGGGATTGAGCACACCCTCAGCAAGGGCTGCTGATCACATCAGGCTGTGTGGTGCAGCCAGCACCTGCAGGGAAGGGATGCCATCCACAGGGGTCTGGACAAGCTTGAGACGTGGGCTCATGCAAACCTTATGAAGCTCAACAAGGCCAACTGCAAGGTCCTGCCTGTGGGACAGGGCAATCCTGAGCACAGACACAGTCTGGGCAGAGAATGGATTGTGCACATCCCTGCCCAGAAGGACTTGGGGATGACTTGGGGTGGTGACTGATAAGAAGCTCAACATGACATGGCAATGTGCACTGCAGCCCAGAAAGCCACCCATGTCCTGGTGGTCCTCCATGGCCCAGCAGGGCGAGGAGGGGATTCTTCCCCTCTACTCCACCCTGGTGAGACCCCACCTGCAGTGCAGCACCCAGCTCCGGGACCCCCAGCATATGAGGAACATGGACCTGCTGAAGCAAGTCCAGAGGAGGCCACAAAGATGATCAGAGGGTTGCAGCACCTCTGCCCCAAAGACAGGCTGAGAGAGCTGGGGTTCTTCAGCCTGGAGAAAAGGTGGTCTCTGGGAGATCTTAAAGTATCTTCCAGTCCCCAAAGGGGCTACAAGAGAGCTGCAGAAGAGCTTTTGACAAGGGGGAATGGCTTCAAACTGAAAGCAGTCAGGGTTGGATTAGGTATTAGGAACTAATTCTTCCCTGTGAGGGTGGTGAGGCCCTGGCACAGGTTGCCCAGAGAAGCTGTGAATGCCCCATCCCTGGAAGTGTCCAAGGCCAGGCTGGATGGGGCTCTGAGCAACCTGGTCTGGTGAAAGCTGTCCCTGCCCATGGCAAGAGGGCTGGAGCTGGACAGTCTTTAAGGTCCTTTCCCAATCCAAACCATTGAATTATTCTATGATAAAATTATCTCCCTTTTCAACTAAACAACAAACCATTACTGAATTGGTGACCAGATTTTGTGCCAAGATAATAAACAAGCAAGCAAAAAAACTAGACCTTCTCCCAAGAAAAGAATCAGCCATTGCAATACAGAAATTTCACATAAATAATTTCAATGTCACAATATACCTTAAGTGGCTGTAGAAAAGTGTACTTTGCACAGTTCCCCTAAATCACCTCTCTTTCTTCTGCCAGTTTAAATGTTTGGTCTAAATCTTCAAAGTCACTAATGGATTCAATTCCTGATACGTAAACCACACCACATCTCAACTGCCAAGATAGGTAAGGGGTAAGGCAGATCATAGAAAAATATATTTAAGGGCAGAGATGATGCATCCCAGGATTAAAAGAACTATCCAAGTCACAAACCTCCAGGTCTGAGTCTCTCTAAGGTGAGAGTCGTAACATTTAACACCATGCCACTGTATCTTCCTTTTGTAGATTTTGAGGCAGAGGGAGAAGAGTTTCAGCTAGCCTACAAACTCCACTTCATGTTATGAAATGCTCTGCAGCACAGGAATCAAAAAGGGGGAATGATCTAGATTGCTCCCAAAATGTGCTCAAGCTCTTGCCATGGCAACCTAATTAAGAGTCCTTCTGATGACTCACAAGACACCAGTCCAAAGATCTACGTTACAGCAGGATACTTCAGCATACACTCTGAAAAGCCAGCTATTCCTGGAAAACCCAGGTCAAAATCCTTTTCCCTCCTGACACCACCTGAGAGTTTCAGTTACTCAAAGTTATTGTGTATTTATGAAAACAGAAGATAAACAATGTGTCAGACGTCTGTGATGATCTATCAGCTATGCTGATACATACTGCTTTTCATCTGTCTTTCCCTTTTCAGAGACACTTGGGTTCTCTTTCCAGGTAGACCACATTACGCTAAGCAAACTTCTCTGCTTCCATCAGAGTAACAAATATAAGAAAATAACAACCTTGGAACAAACAGGTTGAAAGTCTTCATAAAAAGTTTAACATTTAAATTCATTCCCATCAAAACTCATGAGATAATACCTTACAGTTCCTGCTTGCTGTTGACCAAAAGTTTCAAAAAGCATGTTTGCATTTAAAGAAAAAGGAGGCTGGAGGGAATACCACAGCAGAAAGACACCCTTCCAAAAGAAAGACTTCCCAACTGATTTGACTTCAAAGCAACTTGCAATAGCTGCTGTAGATAGGACTCTCCAAGGCAGAAGAGCCCTGAGGGCTCACAAATGTAACTGAAACCAGCACTGTTGATATGTCCTGTACAGGAGTCAGCACCTCTCCTGAAACACACGGACAGGCCCACAAATGAAAAACTGGCTGAGAGCTATCTGTCGACAGACAGCAAGTGAAAAACAAGGTTTGGAACAAGAAGTGACTAATGTGACTAATATTAGGTCAAGTAACATGGTGGGAAGCACCTCTGAGGGACACTTCCCTTAATTAATCTGCTAAGAAGAGCTGGACTGGAAAAGGGAACTATCAAATTGTTCCACAATATTAAAATAAGAGCTCCCGATTTTCCTCTAATGCAATTACTGTGCAACGCTACCAAGAGAAACTTGAACACTACAAAAGAAGTTTCCATCTCTATAAGTTTACCCAAGGAATGATCACACATCATATCTGAAATGACTGAAAAAACATTCTGAAGGACAATAGTTCTTCTAAAGGGCTGACACCAAGCTCAGGTGGAAATACTTGCATTTTAGCTGATACCTATACTCCTAACATTGTGCATTTTTACTTATTTCAGCTATGTCAGTATCCTGTCAGTATCCTTAGGGCTATGTGGACAAACAAAACAAAAACCCCACAACCCTTAAAATTATTAATTGGTGCACCAGCTTAACATAATTTTATTTAATTAGGGATTATAAAAATTACTTAAATAGGAGTTTACAACAGTACGTCATCACTTTCTATATCACTAAGAGGCTTTAATCAAACAAGAGCTCTTAAATCAAACGATCAAATAGTCAAGAAATCAAAATTCACATCCTCAGTAAACTCCAGTTATTAAAAAATTTTGTTGTTTTTAAAAAACCTGTTTTCTATGCTGAAAGACTTCTTCTAATTACAACGCTGAGTCAAAAGAAACCATAATTCTCCCAAAAAAGTCTATACTGCAGTTCCATTTTTAACACTAAAACTAATCAACATATTAGGAAAATGCTAAATTTAAGAACAAAGTAAGGTTATGCTTTCAAGAGTCTGGTTTAAAATTACAGGCTAAAGGTTTGACTGCAGTCAAAATGTACTACTGATTACGAACTCCATAAGATAACAAAAGAATCACAGAATGGTTAGGGTTGGAAAGGACTACACCGGGTTGCTCAGAGCCCCATCCAACCTGGCCCTGAGCACTACCAGGGATGGGACACCCATAGCCGAACATCCCCAGCTCTCTCAGCCTGTCTCCACTGCAGAGGTGCTCCACCCTCTGACCATCTTGTGGCGTCCTCTGGACCCTGCAGGAGGTCCACATCCTTCTTATGTTGGGGACCCCAGAGCTGGATGCAGCACTGCAGGCGAGGTCTCATGAAAGCAGAGCAGAGGGGCAGAGCCCCCTCCCTCACCCTGCTGCCCTCACTGCTTGTGATGCGGCCCCTACACTGTAATGCAACCTTTACATTACCTGAAAATTACAAAAATAAAAGGCAGGCAGTGACAATTCTGGAATCTGACCAACCATCCATTAGAAAAAGAAATAAATAAGGGGATTTCACAGAATTCAAATGTCTTGAAATCTATTAAAATAATTATTCGCTAGTAAGTCAAACAAGATTTAAATAAACAATGTGCGAGACACTGTAATTTATGGATTTTCAAACTATCCCTTTCAGCTCCTAAAATACAGATTTTAATTTTCCTTTCACAGTCATTTTGAAATTAGTTTAGCTTGGTTATCTAATTTAGGGTCCTGCTCAAAGTCTGGATTTTCTGAGTTTTTGTGTAAATCTCAGAGGCAATCCACAACACTGGAAGTTAGAATGAATACATATGAACGAATACATAATGAATACATGTTACAAGGTGTAGAAACTTCTGTTGTACTTACTAACATTTCTCAATGCTTGTTAGTAACTCTGAAAGTTAAAAATAGCCTATTTAGAGAGAAAAGCTTCTGTATTTCTGGCCAACAATCGTTCTCCTTGTTCACTAAAGAGCTCACGAACAGCTACTTCTGAAACACAGATTTGACATTTCTTCCTAGATTTGATACTGTTAAGTCCTCAACCTGCATAAACACAAGGAGTGACTGCCAGTGCTAAAGGGAGAGCAGAACTACTCTTCAGACTCCACTCCAACAACTCTGAGACCTTACCCAGTACAATTCCTAAGGGAAGCAAACAGCCTTGCACGGTCAGCCTCAAAGCAAGAAACGAATCCATCTTTGTTGGATGTAAACTATAAATCCAGGCCCATATGGCTGTTAACATTTTTTTAGTTTTACATATCTACACACATATATAAGTTCCCCAACAAAAAGGAAAACTCACTAAACAGCGTTTATTTCTCTTTCAGAGAGGAAAAAAGTATATAAAGGCAGGAATTAGTAACCACAATCACAAATTAAGAAGTTGGGGAGTTGCAGGCTCTTTGGTTTTTCCAGGTTACAAGAATTAAGAAAATAGACATGCAATTCTCTCACAGGATTTAAAACTTGAATACAATCATAAGTTTGTCAGCACACACAAATGCCCAGAAGTTTTTGTGACTTTTTGGGAAAATATTCCATAACCCTGTAATGAAGAGGCTCTTTTGGATCTAATGATGTTAAACCCGTCACCATAACACGAGTTAAGGGTAACACCAGTCAGACAGCACAGCTATGCCAGGACTCTGCCCAAAACGCTCTGTGAATGGATGCAGTTCCTAAGAGAAAAACTGTTTACTCCAGCTCCACCCTATTACAGAGTTAGTAGAGTTTGGATATTGCTCAACGTCAATTACAGACATAAAACGGAACTATGTTAGTCAATTCTGATGAGTCAATCTACTGCTTTTCTTAGAGATTACAAATCTAAATAATCACCTCCAGAACAGCACTTGTTTAGCCAACACAGACTATTTTCAAGAAGCTGTCCTTGCTGTCAATCATTACCTCTGTAATTCATGGAAAAAGACTATTTGCCCTGGTGACTGGAGCTTGTGTTTGCTTTCAATCATATTTCAAGACAAGCCTAACTTCCCAGGTTCATATTTGAACCCTCAAATCCAGCAGCCAACACTTGATTTAAGGTTTTCCAGTTATCTTGATTATTTTAGCTTTCCTCAGTTGTACTTTTTAAAGAGAAGCCTTCATTCATTTCACTGACAAACTATACTAGACTACAAAAAAGGAAAATTTCCATAGGAACTTTTCCTTTTTTAAACCTAGAAAGCAGGCAACAAGGCAGAGGGCAGCAAACCCAGGTCCCTCAGACAAGACTCCCAAGTACTGCATCAGGCAGCAGAATTTGATCCCAAATCTTCCTTTCTCATTAGGCAACACATAACCCAGGTGCCTAACATGGTCACTGCTTGAGTGTTCATCCTCTTCTGGAAGCCCAAAATGAGATTCCAAGGCTAACAACCAATATCATAGCATCAGTTCAGGCGCCTCATGGACAAACACCACTGTGAATGCCTTGAAACAGCACACATGGTCTCCAACTGCCCTTTCAGAAAATCACAAACCCCTAGGGCAGGTGCCTTAGAGTATCTAAAATAAAACTAGGTATCTATGTTTAGGCAACTGAATTTCACATCACGAATGGGTGTCACTGAAAAAAAAGTTTAGGAAGTGTGTGTTTCTCAAGTGCTCCACCAGACAACATGGACAACAAACATCACACAGTCAGAGGAGGAAATTCTCTGTGCTTAAGCATCATTCCCTGAAAAAAGGGGGAAGAAGCACCATGCTGCTGAAGAACACCCTGAAATGTACTGTTATTAGTATCTGTGAACCAAAGAAAAACCCCCAAGGACCTGGATCCTTCCTGTCTTCTGAGAACTGAGTTTTACGCAGTAAAGCAAAAGACCAAATACACTGCAACTAAACAAGTACATTCAAAGGATGTATGTGCACTGAACTGAAAAAAACTGGAATCAATCACATAAACCTTTTGTACCAAATCAGTATAAGCGAAGCAAGGTTCAGGATATTTGCTAATTTCTGAGAGATTAACTTTGCTTTCTCAACATCTGTCTAATATAGTACCAAGCATATACAAAGCCTTTATCAAGAATCGTGCCTCAAGTGACCTCCTCCAAGGTATCTCTTTAAATTCTCCTGAGACGTTTCTCCATCACTACCAAAATCCAGTAAGAAGAAACTTAGGACTTGAATAGCAGGTGTGACAGGTTAGAAGAACCATGCATTCATAAACTGTGTGGGAGAGACTTCTCAGGCATCACTGTGTTACACTCAGTGCATGTCTTCATCACTAAGGTCTTTTTTTACAATAAAACCAATCCCCCACATTTTCTTTGCTAAAATTTTGCATTTCTTTGAACAGACTTTGCTTTTCCTTATTCTTTGTCTATACATGATATTCAATAATGTCATAATGTTATGCGCTGGTAATTTTATAAATGATTGCAATACATCAAACAAACAAAACCAAAAAAATCTTCTGACATCTATTAAAAGGAGTATCATCTGCCACAGCAGTAACTTCACATGTAAGTCAAAAGTAAACTATAATGACACAAATAACTTTTGCCTCATTTCTACAAGTGTAGCAAAACCTCCTGAAACTGCTTACCCAGGGGAAGAGCTCAGAGCCTCCACTGCAGCAGGATGCCCTGAATGTGTGTGATCAGCACACACATCTACCCCTCCATACAAGGTATCACTCATAACTCAGTGTCTACAGACTTTTTCCCAAAGCAAGCTCCTCAGCAGATGAGCTGAGAAGCTGCTGCGACTCTGAATGAGTATTTGGAAAAATATATCCATCCATGGGAAGTTTCCCAGGTGCACTCTTGGCCAGGAAAGTAAAGAGAAAATGACAGAGAAAGTTGCACAGTTGAAGCAACACTGGCTGCAAGAGCTGGCCGGGGTGTCAGAGGGACCTTCTGCAACTCTCTGTGCAAGTGCCTTTCCTCCCAAATCTATGCACTGCCATGCTTTACTTAAAAGTCAGTAAATAAAACAATGAAAACTTTTCAGAAAGGTATTTCTTCAGATGTCAAGCTATTTGGGCAGCTCTAGCAGCCAGAAAAAGATCATGCATTCCACATTTCTGTAAACGCTTCTCCCATTTTTTTCATTCTATGCTTTAACACAGATAAACTTCAAAGGAGATAAGGCATTTCACACATGAGTGACTGAACATAAGTACTGTTCTCACAGTCGCATACATTCAACTCCCTGAAAAGCTGACAAATTAATTCTATTTAATTTATAGCCATGTTCTATCTTAGCTATTTTTGAATCTCACGTTTCAAATCTTGCAGGGTCTCCAGTTAAATTTATAGTTACATTCTCTTAGTAAGAAAAAACAATTCGTTATCGATAAAGACTGACTAAAAAAATACACAACAAGGCAAGGATCAAAAGCAGCACAGAGTAATTTTTCACTGATGCAGCCATTTCCCACACTTGGAAGTATATCTGAATGTTTTAAAACATCCAATGTTTTTAACATCTAAGTAGTAACTCATAAATATCTTCATCCAAAGATGTTTGTGAACTTAGAAAAACATCTTACACTAATACTGCAGTTCTCTACTAATTATAACTCGCCAATTTTTGAACCGTCTTGCTATATTTAACTTTTTGGTGATGAATTCTCTGAGTGTTTGAAGGGGAGGGAAGGATTACAGAGGAAACGGATCTTTAGAAAGGAACTTGGAATTTAACTACAAGTAGCAGAATTTCAATAAACAGAAAGATTAGCTACAACATTCAGTAATATCCCCCAGAATTTTATGCCCTTGTGGATAGGCTTAATATTTGCTTCCTTTCAGCAAATTTGAAGTCAACAGTCAGGAACTTTTTGTAGTATCTTTTGATTATATCAAACATAGCTAGAATACTCAGACCAAGGGAGTTAGAAAGCAAATTGCAGTTGTTTATTTAAACCTAAGCAATTTACTTCCTAAATTAACACTGTCTGAAAAAAAGAGGCCATGAAGGCTGTTGAGGAATGACCACAGTTATTCCTGTAAACACACAAAATTTTGGCTGCTTCTAGTTTGGATCAATCCTGAATTCAAGCCTTTATAAGGAGTATTTAAATAGTGGCAAATGAGTGTGTTATTTTATCACAAGGTGGAAAAGGAAAGCACATAAATCTGCTCAGGCTAAAGAAAGACCAAACTCACATGACACTAGTGTAAGCCTTAGGTACTCCCGATCGTGCATTTAACAGCCCAGCTCAAGTCCTTTAAAATAATTCAAGACAGCCTCATCTTCTAATTTAACCTTTGTGTTTGCACTTGGGGGGTGGGGAGGGATCTCAGCATAAAGTTTCATCTTCTCACTGCAGACATTCAGCTTCCTTTTGGCTCACACCTCTGCACCTCATGGTGCCAGAAGCATGGTATTGAGAGAAAACATGGGCAAAGAGAGAATTAAACATACAAAACTTCAACTGTACAATGCAGAAATTATAATATTTGAAAAATATTCAACTCACATGTTTGCTTCGCACATTATTTACATAAATAGCTGCAGGCTGTTGTGGAACTATTAATTTTGAAGGAGCAGATGAGTCAAATCTTATTTTTGATAGGTAACTGCAAGATGCCTCCAATTAGACAAAGATAATCATACTTTAATAGCTGTTCTTGTAATTAAACCATATTACACAGTGTCACAAGTACAGAAAAGCAGGGCCAGAAGCCCCCTGCTTCAAAGCAGCACCAGCTATTAGAGCACCTTTCTGAAACTCTACCAAAAAAATCATTATTTTAGCAAGTCATACACACATTATCAGCTTTCAGAAACACTTGACACAAAAAATTAGGCTGCAAAAAATTCATGTAAAAAATTTGCAAAAACTCAACAAAGAAGTTATTCAGAAGGAAAGACACTGGCCAGTAATTCTCATAGTCACCAAAATGCCATAAAAAAACCTTAGGAAGTGCAGCACGTACAGGGCAACAGTCAAGTCTCATTCAACTACCAGCCATTAATTAATAAGAGCTACATTAGCTTCCACAATAGAATGCAAAATAGATACCATTCCCTCCTGAATAAACCAATCAAGGAATTCCAAGAGGTGCAGTTTTAATATTATCACACTCCACTGGGAATATACATTTGTCTGGGCTTGATAATACCCAAAGAGCATAATTATCTCTCAAAGACATACTGTCACAAAATATTACTCAACTGCTGCTTTTATTTAGTCTCCTTTATTTGTAAATACATATATTTTTAAAAATATTAATGCTGCTTTATAATTCCCCATCTACAACCATGCATTCAACACACACAGAACATACCAAAATTTCAGAACTCTGTGTCAACATAAAGATGAGAAGGTAATTCAACTTAAAGAGAAAAAAAATCAATGCTATCAGCATTCAGAAAAGTTCAGCAGCATGCTAGTCCCTATGTGCAAATTCACATTCCAAGGCTTTATGCTGCTTGGTCCCAACACCACCAGACACAACCTCCTCCTGGTCCAAGGTACTTCTGTCTGACCAAGGAAAGCCCCAACAACAGGTATATTACACTACAAATGAGATCCATATTAAATACAAATAAATTTAAGCCAAGTGCATCCTACCTGGCTGACCCAACAGTTTCTCACACTACAGGAAAACCGTGAAGCTAACTGTGAAATACAATAATCTTACAACAGCGAGTCCGTGGCAGACAAAAACCTACCAAGGCACCATCATGCCACTTACAGATCACATTAGCTGCCAATTTCTACAGGAAAAGTGAAAAGAACAAAAAATCAAGTTACTCCTGAGCCCAGAACAGGTGCCATGCTTATTCTACTTCACAAAATATTTCTTGGCCTTTTTTTTTCCCCTCTGCAGTTAAAGGCATGTGCCACATCAATGGGTATTAGGTAATAGCTATTAATTAAAGGTACACAGTGTTTTAAATAGTAAAAATCTATTATTTAAAAGCTTCGATAGCAAGGTGCAAGCTCAGGATGTTAAATTTCCTCTGACTACATGAGCCCTAGGTGTTAAAAAGGAAGACACACTTCCTGATGAACCACACTGCTAAGGGTCTCGAATTAAGCGTTTCTGACAGATAAGTTTAAAAAAACCCCACGTGCAGGCAAAACTTTATAACATTTTTATGTTAACCAAATTTCATTTCTGATCTACACTGAAACTGTTCTTCCACGCATTGTTATTTGCCTCACTGAAACTGAAGAGCCTAGGTCATGTAATTTAATCTTTGACTCATCATGCAAATTAAATCACACCATTCCCACAAGACAGCATATAGGTTTTAAATAAATCCTGGGCACCTACATGATCCCTCANCCCACAGCGCCCCCTGCCGGCGCGGAGGACCGAGGGCGTCGCCCGCGCTGGCAGCCGCGAGCCCTCCCCACGTCTTCGTTATTCCTCTTTTTATTGTTCACGGTGCTTTTTATCATCATTAGAGTCATAGNAATTTAAAAAATTTTAAAAACCCCAAACCGGATACGTACTAGATTCAGTACCAGTAGCATTCCACGGATTTGTAGGGAAAAAAACAATGGCAAAACTTTTCTTATTCTACAGAACAGAAAGATCGCGCTGTGTTAGCTGTCTATGGAGCAGTCTGCAAATAAAATAGGCTCTCAGCAGTCCTCACGCACAGCTACTGCTGCGGAGGCCTATCGGGGCTACCAACAGGAACAACAATTGTAGGAAGAGGCCTCGGACCCGGACCCCGAGAGGCCGCACAAGGCAGTGCCGGCTCCGCACCTCCGGCCACTTCGCGCAGCCAAGGCCGTAACAAAGAGCGGTGGTCGCCGGGAGCGCCCCCGGCCCCGGCCCTGCCCCGCTGTGCCGGGACAGGCGCTGCCTCTCCGCCCTCCTCGGGAGCGGCCCGGACGCTGCGGCTCGCTCCGGGGCGAGCCCTGCGCGGTTTTACGTTGATCGTTCCCCGGGGTCCACGTTTGAGGAGCTCGGGCACCGGGGCGCTGCCGAACGGGAAGCGCAGCCCCGGCCGTGCCCTTCCCCTCGGGCTGCCCGGCTGTGCCACACGGCACCCCTGGAGCAGCGGCTGCGATCCCCGGACCTGCCCTCTGCCCAGGCCGGCAGGACTCGGCCGGTCCCTCCCAGCGCCGAGCGGGGAAACGGGCCCGGAGCGCGGCGGGNCTCCCTGGCAACCTGTTCCGATGCCTGACCTCCCGAACAGGGAAAAATATGTTTCTAATATTTAATCTGAATCTCCTGCCTCAGCTTAAAGCCATTTCCTCTGGTCCTCTCACTGCAGACATGGCAGAAGAGACTGGCCCCATCTCACTACAGCCTCCTGCCAGGGAGTTGCACAGAGCAAGGAGGTCCCTCCTGAGCTCCTGGAGACTAAACAACCCCGGCTCCCTCAGCCACTCCTCATAAGACAAGTTTTCTAAACTTCTCACAAGCCTAGGTGCCCTTTGCTGGCCACGCTCCAGCACCTCAATGTCCTTTTTAAAGTGAGGGGCCCAAAACTACATGCAGAACTCGAGGTGCAATCTATTCCTTTATTCTTTATTAGTAGTTAACAGTCTTTGTAATTATTATTTAAATTTTATTTATTGGTATTTATTCATTTGTTATTTGTACTTACTATTCTTTTCATCATTTTTATCCCCCTCTGCCCTGCCTTCCTGCAGAACCTTTACACCCTCTGTAGTGTCATAAAACTTCCTTTCCATGCCGTGACCCTCAGGGCTTCAGTGTGGGGTTGGAACTCAGCATCGTGCCTTGGACGTGGGCTGATTGTCCTGATGCATCAGGTGCTGGTGATTTACAGTCTGGAGGTTTTCTGCAGTCTCCATCATGGCATGGAAGGACTCCAGACTGGTTTTCTGTCCCTGTACGTAATACTCATCTGTTATTGTCACCGTGATGAATGCGAATTAGCCTGGACGGAGAAAAGCCCACACCCCTCCCAGCACAGATCAAGTTGATATTGTCCATTAATGCGGTATAATACATTTAAAGCAGAAAATACATTTTTAATGGAACAAGTCATGAATTTCTTACAAGCCACGAGGTGAAACCTTGCCCCAGGAGGTCTGATGCCATGCCGACATGCAGCCATGTGGACTTGCTTTCCAAAATGTCTGTAAGCTTCTTGTGAGCCGACAGCTTCTACCTTCAGCTTCTTTTTGATTATGTGTCTCCACATCCCTTTGCTGCACTTCCTCATCACATTGCTGGGGATGGTTTGGGTTGGGGTTCCCGATGCTGTAGTGTTTTCCTGCAGCAGTGTGTTGCTGCTCTGAACTCCACATGTCACAGTTCCCTGGCTGGTGAACTTCACATGCTGGTGGGCAGAGCTGCCTCTTGACCTCTTGGGGGTCTTCTTGAACCCACCTACTTCATCAGCTGTGTGCTACAGCTCAGACATGGAAAAACACATCTGACCACACTTGCAGCCATCCCTGTGTCGGACAGCATGGGAGCACAGAGGGGCTGGCACTGGGCAGTGGGACTGGGCAGCTGCAGCAGCGCTGGTTCCATGGGGACACTTCCCTGGACAGGTACCATGGGCTCCAGGTCCAGCCTGGTAACATGCTGGTGCCATGGGGGGGCTACCCCAGCCAACCCTGCCATGCTCAGCACCTCATGGGACAGGACATGGGGGTATAAACAAGTGTGTGTGTATGCAGAGTATAGATTTATATGTACTTGATAATATCCCTCAAATATATACTTGCTGTTATATAAAGATGTAAGAGAGGCAGCAGCACTGGACCTGAAGCAGGTGGGGTCATGGTGCCTGTGCGAGGTGATGGGACCTCGATGGTCACCTGGGCCCACGGTGTGCAGTCAGCAAAATGGTGGCAGTTCATACATCCCACTTGGGAGCTGGGAATAGGTGAATTCAAAGCCAACATGGAAAGGGTGTGTATGTCTATACTTAGGCTAAAAACATTCAAGTTTAAGCGTATAATAATCACTGTACTGAGATGAGAGGAGAAGGAGCTAAAGGCAAGCACTGTTAAAGGGATTCAATATCAGCTCCTGGAGAATAGACACTACTGCTTTACAAATGACCATTGGAAAAGGGATCATGCAAGAAATGGGCTCAGTGCAATCACCATCCCTGCACACTGCAGAGAAATCCCTGAGCAGAGAGAGCATGATTTTTCTAAGCTCTTAGAAGCAGGGATTAAATACAGCATGTGAGAGAGCTCTTAGCACACTAATGATTTGCTAATTCACAGCCATGACTGAGAGATCCATTGTGAATTAATTAATCCTTGGAAATTAGGAAGTGAGTAAACATTAAAAAAATCCAGGTTGCTTCACTGGGGGGAAAAAAAGTATATAGAAAGGCAAGCATGCAGGTGCTCTGCTCAGGAAGGACAGTGCTGAATGGGACCCTGGGGCCTTCTGCTGCTGGTGGGAGGCCCAGGGAGCCCTACAGCTCAGCTCTAACTCTTCTCATCACCACTGAAAAGTAGCAAAAGTGGGGAAAAACAATATGTCAGCCTGTGAAATTAATCCTTCTTCAAGCAGCTCCGTTTTGCTCCCCTCTCTTGTCCCTTCAGACCTTACCTCATGCAGAATGGCCATTCCCTCCTGGAACACCACGGGCAGCTCTCCAGGGCTGGCTGCCCTCAGCTCTCCACAAGGCCCTGTAACCCATTGCCTGCTTTATCTTCTCTTTCCCACAGGACACAGGTGCCCTTCCCCTTCGTAGGGTGCTTCCTCCTGTCCCCCAGTCTCCTGCTGTGGCAGCAGGCCCCAAGTGCCTCTCATCACGTCCCACACAGCGTCCCCCCAGCTCTTGCAGCCGGCCAGTGCTTTTGGATGTCCTTGCCCGCAGCCCGCAGTTTTACAGGCAGTGTTACACGTGAGAGCTCCCCAGCAGAAGCCCCATTTGTACAGAGCTCAAACTGTGGCAGGAGCAGGGCAGGGAGTGCAGAAATAACTCCCGTGCTGGGCATGTGCCACCCCCTGCCACGCGATGGGATGGAGGGGCTCTGCCACCTCCGGGGCCATCTGAATAGGTACGACACAGATCATCTCAGGAAATAATCTGGGTCATCTTGCTGGCTGTCTGGACAAACACACAAGGAGGGAAGAACAGAACCAACACCCACAATATTTTAACTGGGCTTGGGCATGGACTGGTGTGATTCACAGAGCAGAGCCTGTGTTCCTGGTTCCTGACAAGGTGTTTCAGGGAAAAGGCTTTGGGGAGGAAATATTAGAAGTAGGGACAACTGCAATTATGCTGAATTTCTTCTGTTTAAAGTTTGGCAGAAGAAGAACCCTGAGTCTTTCCATGGACTTTGAACCAAGCTGCAGTGGCTAAATTTAATCACCACGTTTCACAAGTGCCTGTGACAGTTCCTGAAACTGTGTTTCACCCGTTACTGCCTGGAGACACTCACTGCAGACTCCTGAAGCTTTTCTCAAAGAAACATCTGTGGGTGGGTATTTTTCTACCTTTCAGTTCATTCAATTAATACATAATGAGTAGACTCACACCCCCAAAATCCTGTTTACAGTAGAAAACACAAATAAATGTAATTGTCTTTCATATCAGTTAGGGGTTTTTTCCCTTATGGGGATTCAATGATTTATCTTTAATCCAAGGTTCCATTTCAGAATTAGAACACATTTTAAAAACATTATAGCAAACCACAAGAACTAAGGGTTAGCATGTAAACATTGTCAGAAAAGAAAAAAGAATTACCTGAAGAATCATAGGAAAAAAATCTGTTGCAAATTCCTTTCGTGGAAAGCAAGTCATTTTAATAAACTTTTTATTACTGTGGAACAATTGAAAGTTATCTGTAAAGCACAGCATCCATTCCAGGGAGGATCTACTACTAAAGCCCAAACCAGGTTTTCATCAGCACAGTAAACATGAAAGGAAGTAAGAGAAGTCACCCCGAAAAACAGCACTGTTGTAGAATGTATGTCCTGAGCTAAAAAAAAAAAAAAAAAGAAACAAAACCAACCAACCAACCAACCAAAAAAACCCAAAAAACAACAAACCAGTCAAATACATCTATTAATTCAATAGAACTGGAAGCAAGTACACTAAGAATCCCAAATCATATAGAAAGACACAAGGCTGTGAACACTACTGAAAATGACTGTTGGGTTATTTTTTTTTAGATGCTTCCCTGTTCATTTACATTTTAAAGAAATTACAAGGTTACTAACTCAGTTCATATTTAAATAGTGCCTGTTCAACTCTGAAGCTCACAGCCTCTGGATAACGCTGCTATGCACTTGCTTACCCCTTTACCCCTTCAAAGAGCTTTGCAGAAACTAATTAATTAGCTTTTACAGCAGAAACCTGTGACAGGCACAGGCTTAGTGCTGCTCTTCAGCTGGATTCAGGCTCAGCTGCTGGGGGCTGAGGTTGTCACATCATTTGACAACACCAGCAAATACATACAGGACCTTTCCTGAGACTCTCTA
Source organism: Aleadryas rufinucha (assembly GCA_013397815.1). Classification (NCBI taxonomy): domain Eukaryota; kingdom Metazoa; phylum Chordata; class Aves; order Passeriformes; genus Aleadryas; species Aleadryas rufinucha. The sequence goes on along the minus strand of VZTH01002394.1, from coordinate 294,247 downwards.
AAGCTTTTCTGCCCCTCTCCTTCTTCTCCTCATGACATCCCTGGCTCCCAATGAGGACAGGACGCCGGAGCTCTGCTGTCCCAACCTTCAGAATCAGGCACTGCTTTGGAAAAGGGCTACAAAACTGTATCTTCTGAAAATTGTGTGTGTGCAGGTGTGAGAGTGCCTCGCTGTCTTCACATGTGTGTACAGACGCACCTGGAAAGGGGAGATGGGAGGAAACAGCACCTTTGAAACACAAGATACCCAGCTGATCACAGATATTCTTCTGGAAAACTCCTCAGGGAACTCATGTGTCTCATGGCCTCTTTTGCTTTTTGACAGAGCAAACCTAGAGCACAGCTCCTAATGTTTAAAATAAACAAGCAAGAAAAAAAAAAGGGTTGTGACAGTGGGGGTTTTGTTATTATTTTACATGGCCTCGTTATGGGGAAGCCAAAACAAGTGCAAACTCTGCTTTTCTTCTTCCCAGACCAGCTCATGGAGCATCACCCACCTTCTCACAGCTCCTGGTTTCTCTTCATCTTGTCAGGGCTGTGGTTTTCCTACCCTAAAGTGACTGTGCGCCAAGAGATAGCAGGACTTCCTACACCTTTTGGTTCTTCCACAGGAACAAGAAATGCTCATCCCTATAATAAAGGACAGTCTCCTAGATGCACCTGAAGAGGGGAAAAAGTAAAGAAGTTGAAGAGGAGAGTTGGTTTAAACCAGACAGTATTCATAAACAAAACCAAAATAGTATAAAACCTTTTGCTTTAATTGGTAAAAAATTAGTTACAAAAATACAGATTAAAAAAAAAAGCTTAGAGAACATCGTGAGATTTCATATACAATCCAGGATGGATGTGGCTCACACAGACCGGAGACCCTGCAGCTCATGCCTTCCCCTCCTAAACCCTGCTGTTTTCCAGTGTCACAGCAGCAGCCAGGCTGTGCCAAGACAGAACCACAAAGTGCAAAACACCCAAGTGAGTGTTTCCCCACTTCCTCGGGTGCTGCAATCCCAGCCCTGCAGCAACAGAAATGGGCAGCAGGTTGGGAATGCTGCTGGTAAGGCCAGTGTCCCCGTGGGCTGTCCGGCTGCCCCTACAGCAGCCCAACCACCCAGGACAACACAGGGGTCACTCTTCCTGCAGAGCACGGCCCGTGGCTGGCCTGGTTGCCTCATTCATGCTGACAAGGTGTTCTGTGCCTGGGGGTCAGGATGTGGTGACAGTACACGTATACACACGTACTATAAAAAGCACGTGTTGGCGTGTGGCCAGGCTGGGACAAAAGCCACATTTACTCACAGAAGAGATATATTTCTCACAAAGATGAATCTTAACCCAGATCACTCTGCAGCCCCAAGAACTGAGAAGCTAAGAAGAAACAGGCAGTGTGGGAAGTGCAGGGGCTGCGATATGGGATGTGCAGGGCTGGGGTACAGGGTACTGAGCCCGGGGTTCCAACGTGTGGGGAGTCAGGCATCCGTGTTGCTGTGAAAGTGAAGCTTACTGAATAAACCAAGTACTTGCTACATTACAGATCAGGCTTGTTACCAGGTGGCATCTGGTAACATTTCACACGCACAGAGTGTGAGAACACCCAGCGCTGCCCTGCTGAATGAAATAACTCAAGGCATGCTGCATGAAGCAAATTCAAGTATTCTCCTTGAATGGTCCCTTGAAGTCCCCTATGCTCTCCTCATGAAGCCTGGCTCTTCTCCCTTGTACCACCTCTTCAGCACAGGCAAGGGGCTCACCCCTACAGCCTGTCACCACCCACACAGCTTATCAGATTTTCTTCTTCCTATAAGGCGCTTTTGGCCCAGGAGCTGTGTTTCAAGCATTCTGGCTGAGAAGCAGCAGATAAGATTTCCTGTGGGGCCTGAAGCACTGCTAACCTGCCAGGCAGGAGACAGCTTGAGCAATGGCAAGAGCATCAGCTGATCCTTAACACAAAGGCTGGAATGGGGGTGTGTGAAAGAAAAGCTGAGAATTACTCAGCTGGTACCAGCCTTGTAATTATTTCCTATCCCAGGAGTTCATTCCCAAAGATGGTAGAGCCAGCTGGTACCCAGGAGGCTGAGCTGGGGCCAGAGAGGTTTGGTACACTCGGTAAAGGAGATGGATTTAGAGATGTCAACAGAATTTCCAGATGTTCAGTGCTACTTTTGGAGCTGGACTTTCTCTATGATGAAAATACTTCATGTGGTACTGTCCAATGCCATATATGACCTCTCTCCTCCTGTAGCAGGCGGAGCAGGTGAACTTCCAACTGCACTCTTACCCTGCCCACACCTGGTGAATTCACAGGCTTTGATAGGCCACCACTCACCACAGACATCAAACTCATCTTCCAGGAGCCCTGTGCCTCTTCCACACTGGCCACACAATGACCAAATCCCACAAACCCCATCTCCTCCCAGCCCTCTGCCAAAAACGGTGACCTGGTACACACAGTGTCACTCCATCCCCAAGGATTCCAACACAAAGGGTGTCTGGAGCAGCCTTCTCCAGCACAGCCATGGCTTCCCTCACTGCAAGCTCTGATGGTGCTCTTGGATCCATGTCCCATTGTGGGTGGTGTCTGCTCACTGGGGCTGTGCTCTTAACCCATTCTCCTTAACACAGCAAATGACTGCAAATGCTCTTCCACACATCCCAAGAACAGATAAATCATCCTTTGCTTTTCTGACCAACTCATTTCCAACTCATTTATCCTGTCCTGGATGGGCTGCAGGACACGTGTTCCTCCTGCAAACGCTGCTGCACCGGGCTGAGATGGGACATGGCAGGTCCAACATCCTGAACCGAGGCCAGTCTGGAGACGTAGCCCTGGTCCCCCCAGGGCCATCCAGCAGTGAGTAATCTCCGAGAGACTGCGGTTGAGGTGCCTGTGTGCCGGGAGCCAGCCTGCCTGCCCAGGCACCGCCTGCACCCTCCGGACCCGGCGCGTCCAGTCACCGCGCTGGCACGTCCTGCTGCTCCTCACATTCCTCCCCTGCTGTAACATTTCAGCAGTGAAACAGCCCTGGTGAAGCACGGCTTCAGGACAGGCTGCTTGGGGTTTATAGCTGTTGAGAAACATCCAGATTTAAATGTTGTGAAGGAGAGCTTTACTCCTCATTTTAAAACCTCAACCTTGAGCCAGAACCGACCTTCTGAAAAAGCTGGACAAAACCCTCTTTATTCAGAGTGAGTAAAGCCCCTGTAAAACAGCCTCTCCTTGGAGTGTTTGTTCATGGCAAGGCGGGCCTGGAGCCCGACCCAAGGGAGGGAGCTCAGGGTGCAGAGGGTGCCCCGTGGCTGCAGATCAGGGCCAAGCCACTGCCCGTGCTGGCAGCAGCCACTGCCCCCACCTTACCCTGCCCATTGCCAGACCTGTGCTGTGCTCCTCACTTCCCAAAACCCATGTCACTGTATGTGCCAAAAGCAGAGCTGCTGTCATAAAACCAGCCCCAGCAAACCCACAGACACCTGGGAGTGCTGGATGGGCAGGACCCCTGGAGCAGGACCCCTTTCCGTCCCTCTGACAGCGCTCACCGGCTCTTCTGGGGCCAGGCACCCACAGTCCCAGCCCAGCCAGCAGAGACACCTCAGACCAGGTGCAAGCAGTCTCTTAACTGGGGACAAATCCAGCCTGGATGATCCCCAGCCTGGAAAACAAGGGGGATCAAGTAGTCCTTCTGTGACCCACAGTGCAGATTGAGCAGTGCTCAGGAACACCTGCCCAGCTCTCCTCCCACTCTCCCACAGCAAATCCATCCGTGCAAAAGGCTGAGCTGCATTAACGAGGCCATTCATTAACCAGCCAGGGCCTAGGTTGGACTCAGGGCTGCCTCAGTACTGCACAAGCCTCCCTGTTAGTCCTGTCAGATTCTAAGTTGGTGTCCACAGTATCACCTCAAGCTGCAAGAGGCAGAAGGGACCAGCCTGGACGGGTGCACAGGTCTCTGGTGACATGCAGCGTCCTTCCTGCAGCGTGGAGCTCTTCAGTCCAGCTGAGATGCCTCCTGCTTCCCAACTGCTGTGCAGGAAGGGCTCTGCTGTCAGGAGAAACACAGGTGACACCCCCAGCAGGGTTTTGGGCTCCTTGCCCCAGTGCTGGGCCTCCAAAGAAGCAACACAGCTCAACTCACCTGGCTTTCCCCTCCAGGCCTGAGCAGGGAAGAGGAGGAGCTGTCCTGGCACATGGCAGCCTCGCTGGCAGGAGCAGCTCTGCCCTGCCCAGAACCCAGAGAAAACGGACTGGGACAGAGATGAAACAGGATGAAAACTGCAGGAATTAGAGGAACAATCACAGAGCTCCTCAGCTTTAACATCAAACTGGAATTAATTACTTTCTTACGTGAATTCTCTTGGCTGTGCTTCTTTTTCTCTGGGCTTCTCACTTGTTTCCTATGAAGTGCCTGAGCTGAAACATTACCAGCTTTCATGGCAAAATCTTATTTTAAATTACTTTATCAGCCAGAAAGAAGGAGAATGAAAGGTTCCTTCAAAATTTTTGCTTTCATTAAAATAAACTTTTTTCCTACTAAAGTCAGTTTCACAAGGCTATTTCAACCGGTCCTAATCAATAGGATTGGAGACTTTTTATTGTTATTATCATCGTGGCAGAAGCTCCTTTTTAAAAGCCTAATCAAAGACATCCCTGCTGTCCTACAGTCCCTCCTCTGGTGCTGCCTTGTCCAGTGTGTGGGACAGCCCAGCCCAGCCCAGCTGCCCGGAAGGTACCTGCCCTCCATCTCCTCTACTGCCGTGTGGGACAGCCAGGGCTGCAGAGCAGCCAAGACCACTCAGCACCTCAACGAGGATGGTCTCTGGCCAAAGCACCGTGCTGGATGTCCCAGAAGGAGCAGGCAGGGGGCAAGGAAGGGACACTCCCGCTTGCAGCCCTGGGGACGCGGTCAAATTCCCTCGTCCCGTGGCCACCGGCTGCCCCGAAGCCCTCCCTGGCGGGGCCGGGGGCTGCTGACCATTTCTCTGCTGGTTATTAGATTGTTCACGGCTCTCAGGTTTGTTTGAATAAGCCCCTTTGTTCGGCGGCGCTTTCCCACGTCCCTCCGTTCGCTCGGCAGTCGCGTGTCCCGAGTCAAAGAGGAGCCCTGGCCGCCAGTCCCCAAAGAAAGTTTTCTTCGGAGCAAGACATCTGCGTCGGAGGGAACCTGCCAACATCTGCCACACTTTCCCCCTTTTCAAGAGCCTTTCTTTCCCTCTTAAAAACTGCAGGAACAGATGTTAAAAGTTGTTTTCTTTCTCCGGCGTGTGAAATGTAGACAAATAGCAAAAAAGAAAACTCTTAAGCAGCGCTCACGCCTTTCTCTTTCCTCTTCTATTTTTTTTTTTTGGAAAGCCCAGGAAAAAAGGGAGGCTTTGTTTACAAAGGAGAATCCCCTTTTCAGTGAAACCTGGCAGTGGCAACGCAAAAGGAAAGCGGGAATTTGCAGAAAGCTCCTGTAATGCTCATTTGCATTGGGCTGTTGGGTCCCTACAATCCCCGGCACAGATGTCAGCCTTCCCCAAAGCCAGGGCAGCTCTCCCGCCCGCACCCCCCGCCTCCGAAATAAAGGCTTTTGCCGTGACTGAGAGGTGTAAAATAACTGTTTACAGCAAAAGCTGCTCTTCTTTTTCACTGTAGTGCTGTCTTACAAATGAACCTTGAAATGAGCTCACCCGGAGCAGATGCCCGTGGGCACGCCAAGGGGCTCGCCCTGCCGAGGCCGGGGCTCAGATGCCCGGCGTGGGCTGGGCACGGGCTGCGGCTGGGCACCGGGGCCACCACGCCGCCCTTGGCCTCCCCTGCCAGCCGGCTGTCCCCGGGACCCACAGCCTTGCCACCACCTCGCTTCATGGGCTCGTGGAACGGCCCCGTCGCCCCGGAGCTCGGTGGCAGCTCGCAGGACAAAGGAGGCAGGAGGGAGGGTGAGGCAGAAACCGTGAGTGGAGGCCAAGGAAGGGAGAGAGGGCGAGAGAGGAGATGCTACCGTCACAGACACCTGAGAGACCTTTCCTGGTGGCACTGGGGGCTGGCCAGCCTCCAGGGCCACTAACATGGGGGGCACACGCTGCACCCTACTGTCGCTGTTGAACCGCTAGCCGAGTGCAATAACCAGGCTGGATCGGATGAGGCAAAATTCTGATTTTATTATTTAATTCTAAAACTTATATAGACTTTTAAAAGTTCCTCCGGATTGGGTCAATTCAAAACCTCCCCCTAGGCCGATAGGCCAGGCTGAACTGCCCATCTTTCCAGAGACAGTTTCAATAACATCCAAATCTTATCTTTATTTATAAAACACAGGGAGAAGAAGAGAAAAATTCCCATGGGAAAGAGTCAGTGTTACCACACCCTATAGCAGTGCCAACAGGCACAGGACATGCTTTTTAGAGTTTTTAGGTAATTCTGAATTTGCTGACACCCCTGCCATGCTCAGCTGGGCCAGGAACTAAGGTGATCTCAGGCTTCCCCCTGCTGCCCTGAGTGCCTTGGGAAGGTGCCACTCTCTGCACAAGGTGCTGTTGGAGAGAGATGGGCAGGCACTTCCAGCCTGGCAGAAAACTGCCCAGAGCCAGGGGTGTGTTCTGTGCCCCTGCCCCAGCCCAGCCACTGCCTCCTCCAGGCCGAGCTGCTGGAATCATGTAGCAATACAGATGCCTCAGCTACACCTTTTATAAATACCAGCAACAATCCACTTCCTGGGTGGACTGGAAAAAGCTTGGAAAACCAAAGGAGTCTTCACTGGTGAGCAGCTCAGGCTGGCTGATGTGAGGGCCTCCTGCATGGGGTGGTGGGATCTCCTTTTGCTGTCTCTGAAGACAACACACCTGAGATAAGAATCCCATCCCTTTACCTGGCACAAAGGATAAGTCATTAACCTTCCCCTCCCAAGCCTCCTCTCTCAGCACAACCACACCAGCTCGTCCCAGGCCATTGCCAAGTAGGGCACTTATAAAACCAAGTGACTGCACCCCAGCTCTGCATGTGACTGACAAACAGCCTCTGCCTGCCAGATCCCATGGCTGGGGACATGCTTTGGTGATGAGCCCAGGCAGCAGGGCGTGCAGACATGCTGCAGGTATGTTTGCTTTGACACACAAGCAAACACACTCACACCCACACGGTGCTTGAGCAAGGGACAACGTGATGTCCTCACTGTTATCACTGGGGTACATCCCCACCCAGAGCTGGAGGGGCAGAGGGCTCTGCAGCCACGGCACTACCCCGGGAGCTGGGAAATCCCACCAGTGCGCTGGGAGGGCCTGCAGTGCTTCTGAACCGCTGCAGCTGCTTCCTCTCCACTTCAATAAGGTGACACATTCGACACCAATCCAAAGGGCTTCACCTGTGGGACTCAACAGGACACTGCCAAATCCTGCTCATTAGCAAAGCAACTGTCAGAAAGCAAATGCAAGGTCGTGAAAAACACCTTCATCCTCTCCCCCAAACCAGGCAGAAGTGAGGAAGTATAAAAGTGCATCCTCACCCCACACCAAGCCTCCTCAAAAGGCCCCTCTTCTCCTGCACCAGCATTCCAGAGGAGCAAACAGACAAACCCCCTTCCTCACAAAGCCACCCAAACCTCGCAGCATGAGGGAAAAAATCAAAGAAGTAAAGCTCCCACAGGACTAACTCACCTCTAGGTTTGTTTGCATCTTCAATACCCTGTAACTTTAATATTAAATTCTACAGAGCAGCCAAAAACTAGAAGAGTTACATATTTCCTACATACACTCAGGCACAAGAGATAATTCAGGTTCCTGAGAGGTAAATAAAGTTTTCCCTAGAGGATTTCTGTGATGGAAACAACCTTCCTACGGGTGTCTGCTGTCAACAGTTTTTAATCGATCATCATTTCCTTGTAATAATAATCCCTGGGAGCAGGAACTCCTAGCTGAAGTACTCTATTATTAAATTAAGAGGCTGTTACAATGATGTGAAATGACTGGGGTCAGGTTGGCAGGTAAAAATAGGCATCACTTCAAGGAGATAGAGGAGAAAAAGATGAGTAGAAGGCATTTTCCCAGGTGTAATTCAACCGCTTCCCGGCCATTGTCTCCCTCCCTGGGAATCTGTGCAAATTGAACGAGGAGCCGTGCAAGCTGCTCAGAGCGCGCCCATTTTCCTTCCCTTCTTCCCTAACAAAAGATCCCTCCAAAGCCCAGCGTCGGAGGCTGGACATCTGTCGCCGTTTGGGGGGGCTGGCGTGGTCATTGAAAAGAAGCAGTGACCTGTCAGCTTTGATTGATGGCCACAAACCTCCGGGCTCGACCCCTCGTGTGGGAAAAGAAGTCCCGCCAAGGAAAGTTGCCTTTCACATGCTAATTCGGGGTTATAAATACAGCCGAGGAGCAGCGGAGCAGCAAAGAGCCCATCTGGAAAGGCAGCGAGGCACTGCCCGAGCGCGTCCCTGCCGTGCCGTCCTGCCGGAGCCGGGCCGGCTGCCTGCTTTAGGATGACGGCCGCGGCCACCGCCGGCGCGCACAAGGTCGCCAGCACCAAGGAGGAGAGGAAGGTGGGTGTCCCCTGCACTGGGCGTGTGAATGAGGGGTGCCGGGGCACTGCTTCCAGGGCACAGAAAGGGGACAACGCTTTTTCTCGTATTAGAAAGATGTTTCCTCTGAATTTAACTCATGCCGGTGTTTTTCTGCTTCCTTTCTATGCCCTCTCTCTGTTGTGATTGGGTGAACTCCGTTTGAAATGAGTGGAAGTGGGAGAAGGGAGAGGTGATGCCACCTCAGGGACAGGCCGTGGCTGGAGCTGGCACACACTCCACATCTTGTCCCTGCTGAGCAGTGTCACCCTGCGCTGGCTTCACGCAGGGGAGGGGGTCTCTGGCCTTGCTGAACTGCAGCAGGGAAATGAGGGAAATGAAAACATCAACTGCAATTTTTCCTGCTCCTTTTCTTTGCCAGTTAAGGAAACCCCTCATTGAGCGGAAGCGAAGGGAAAGGATTAATAACTGCTTAGACCAGCTGAAGGAGACTGTTGTGGGTGCGTTTCACTTGGATGTAAGTGCTCATTTTATGCTGCTTTTGTCCTTTTGCTGGTGGGAAATGGGCTTGCAGGGGGAAGGGAAATGCCTCATCTTTAGAGAAACTGGGCATAGCGCAAACCCTTCTTTGCCTCCAACTCCTGTGCTCTTTCCTTATCAGCAGTCTAAACTGGAAAAAGCAGACATCCTGGAAATGACAGTGAAGCACCTCCAGAACATCCAGAGCAGCAAGATGATGGGTGAGTGCCTGCTCCCTTACCCTGTGTCCCATCCCTTACCCTGTTCCCCGTCCCTTACCCTGTTCCCCGTCCCTTACCCGGTGCCAGCAGGTTTGATCCACTGGCAGCCTGGCACAAGCATCTTTCAAACCAGCCGAGGCCCAGGCTGCTGCTGGGGTTTGGCTTTCTCCACTAGATGGGGAGATGGAGCTGGGCACTGCTTAATCCACGGAAGGTTTCTTCCTTCCAGAGCCGATTTCTGCTTTTTAGTGCAGTTTTGTCTTGGCAGTAGGGCAGGGGGTCTCCCTGCTCACCCTCCCCCCGCAAAGGAAGCATCTTCTAGTAAAGCCCAGTGACTTCAGCAGTGACCCCCAGCAGGAACACCCCGGTCAGCTCCCGCCCACTCACCAACTCCCCTTTGTCTCCTCTCCCATGCAGCTGACTCCAAAGTGGGTCTGGAAGCCCAGCAGAGGTACAGCACTGGCTACATCCAGTGCATGCACGAGGTGCACAACCTCCTGCTCACCTGCGAGTGGATGGACAAGACCCTCGGGGCGCGCCTCTTAAACCACCTGCTGAAATCTTTGCCCAGGTCTGGTGAAGACACCTGCAAAGCAGCACTGAGGTCTTTGAGCCCGTCTCAGCAGCCTCTCTTGATGCAAAAAAGTCCCCTGAGCCCTAAGGGCAGCACTCGAGGGACAAACCCATCACAGGAGCGCCTCTACCCTGCGGAGAACAAGCAAGCTTCCAAAAATTCCTTCCAGCTGCCTTCGCTGTCGGTTTTCAACCAGGTTGATGCTGCACCTCCCAGACAGGTTCTGCAGCCAAATTTTTCCCATAACAACCCTAGAATGGGGTCATTAGATATGTGGAGACCGTGGTAAAATATATTTTCAATTTTTGTCCTAACCTTAGACACTCTTACGTATGTATCTTATAGATATGTTTCTTTAAAACACTTGTGGAGCAAATCTGTTCCTGTAGGTGTACTAAAGACCAGGGTACTTCAAGCCGAAGTAAACCTATGTGTAGCCTGCATTGTAGAAGGCTGCTATTATTTTTTATTTATTTAATACATCTAAATTATTGTATAGAATCCTCTCATGCTCTTTAGTGTATAATAATTAAATAGTTTTCTTGTCTTACATTCTAAAATAATTAACTTTCTATTAATAAAAATACAAGACAACAAGCATCGACCCTCTCTGGCATCAAATTTACCTTTCAGATCTCACATAAGCCATTGAGATCCCACTGTAGGATAAAAGGGTAAGCGACTGGTCTCTTCTGCTTTTTATTTTTATTATTATCTCTGTGCAGTGTAGGAGATTGCAGTATTGAGTCCTGTAAAAATGCTGCAATGATAAGGAGAAAAAAAAAGAGAGAAAGGGAGAGACTTGGTCTGGACTTTTTAGGCTGTTTAGAAATGCTCTCTGGGTTACTCACTCTGGCTGTGCTGTTTCCAGCCACCCAGACATCCTGACATTGCTCTTAAACTTATGAGTACATGTGTGTGTGTGTATATATATATATGTTACATACAGTTATATTTAGGGGTTTTTTTTGTTTCCATAACTAAAAGTTCTCAGTAAACCTTTTGAAGATAAAGACTGACATTTCTCCCAGCCTTGTCCCATGTGCTCTGAATAAACAGTGTTTGAGCATATGCTTTTGTTTTCTTCTTTCACAAACAGTTTTTCCTCAATGCAGTTGAAAGAGCTGGTTTGGGGTTTGCCCCTCATACTCTGTAGGAAAGCAGTGTGCACCACACACACAGACAGCATTGCCTGGATCACAGGAACACTTTAAAAGTTACGAAGGAAATAGGGAGTTGGGTTTATCAGCCTGGGTCGATGCTTTAGTTTTTACTTGTAACGGAATCACCAAGATCATCTAAAGGGCAGAAGGTAAAATTCCCTGCAAATTGGACGAAGGAGATTGGGATCTCGCTTGCTGGCAACATTTGGTCCCCGTTTTTCATCTCAAAGGCAGTTAAAAGTTCCTCACAGCAGAAATAAAAGAGCAGGGAGCTCTTAAACAAACACCGCGCATACTAATGAATGGCCCCGCAGTTCAGAGGGGCTCATTATGCACCGAGATCTATTTGATGAGGTGCCGAAGGAGTGAAAACCAGCACCTCCGGGTTTAGCATCTTTTTCTGTGAATCTTTCCCTTTTATCCAGCCCTCTCGAATAGCCATTAGGAGCGGTGGCATACGGGTGGTAGGAGAAACAACTGGCCTACGCATGGCTACCAGGAGGCAAGGCAGGTTTCTTCAGCCGCGGGGTCAAACGTCAGGTAAAGACAGAATTGCACAGATCTTACCTCAACCTCAGTTTCCACCCTCTGCTTGAAAATGAAGACTTCCTGCTTTCCTGATGGGGCCTTTGGAGAGATCACCAATGTGAAAAATACACATCATCATCATCATCATCATCATCATCGTCCCACTGCAAAGATCCAGAGGAGGGTGGGAGCTGGGGCCACCCCAAGCAAACCACGGCAGCGAAGCACACAGAATACTCATGGATAGAGAAACCAATCAGGCAAAGGAAACTGCAAAATCATGGGAGAGAAAAGACATTAAAGATCTTCCCAGTTTACTGTCACACATACTTCTGAGTTTAGATAAAAACCCCATCTCATAAGAGCACCCACCAGAGGAACCTGCATTGCACACCAGTGTGACCAGCAGGGAGAGCAGCTCCCTACCCCAGATCGGGCCTGAAGCGTTCTTTTACTTTTAGATGGTGTCAGTAATGCACCTCATCACACTTGTGGCCACCTTATTGTTATGCTGGGAGAGACTGTGATGAAAATATTTTACTACAGTCTGACAGCATCATCTTAAAAACATACATTCCCTCTAAAAGCTGTAAATCCCCAGTGACTATAATTATTAGCTATGGTTACTGTGCTGAAAAGAGATCAGCAGGAAATATCTATTTCCCACTATCTCTGCTTGTTTATTTTGTGTCTTTGAAAATACTTTGTGGTTAGTGAGTTTTATTATTTCCTGTTTCTAATCAGTAAGGGCTTTTTTTCTGTTGTGGGTGTGGAGGGAAGGGTCACATCACAGCTGGTGAGAGAGTTTTAAAAATAGGAAAGTGAGACTGCAATACTTGGCCAACAATCTCCAGTAACAGTTTTAGTACAAGACACTCATTTTTCATTGCCTTCATTTCAAACCAAGGGTGACTTTTTATATGATCTCCTTGTCCTTTATCCAACCAGTACTGCAGGAATCCATTGCAAGTCACTAGTTTTCAGAAAAAAAAAATGTTTCTGCAGAAAGGCAGAGGATTACTCATAGTACTTCAAACACATGAATTTCAGCTTCTAATTATGTTTGACAAAGGAACTCCATATTTACTTCAAACCCATCTGGTTTTACCAAAGCCGGGACTGTACAAGAGAAATAATACTTTGCTTTTCAATATAAGCACCTCTCCACTAACAACCCAAAAATGCATTGCCAGCTGCTACCATCTTCTCCCCGGGAAAAGGAATAGAGCAGCTCCCCCAGCCAGCTGGCCAGTGCAGAGTGGAGAGCACAGTCCTTGTCAGCTGGTGAATGAAGCTGCCCCTCACGCAGGCTCTGGACACAGCAGCAGAGCCCAGACAGATGCTGCTTTCACATCTGCAGCAGGCACCAGCAGCTGTGTCTCTGGACTGCCAGAGGTGCCACAGCACAGCTCAGGGATGGACCCTCAGCACCCAGACAAGCACCTCCCAGGCTGCACCCCCATTCCCAGCTGGGACTGCATTCCCGAGGCACAGACAGGGTTTGGAAGCACAGACAGCAGGGAGGCTGCACCTCACGTGCAGGCTGGAAACAGCCAACACAAGCACCCAGACCAGATTCCTCGGCTCAGGCATGGCCAGACAGACCTGTTTGCTGGAAGCAGTCACAAGATGCATCGCATCTCCCTAGCATGTGCAGGGCTGGGACAGCAGCAGATCTGGGCTTTGTCCCCTGCCAAAGTGCTGCTCCAGACATGTATTTGTGAATGGAGAATTAAAAAGCAGAGGTTAATTGCTGCGTACACAGGGATGTGGGGAAGGCTGGAGCCGAGGCTCAGGACCCTCACATGCCTTCAGTACGAAGCAATTACTGATTTTTATAGCAACATAAGCCCAGGTGGACGAAACACCCACATGCACAACAGTTCCCTTTATATAAACTTCACTCCCAGACCTGCTCTCATGGAAACCAAGAGGAAAACTCTCACTTATTTCTCAGAAAACAGAACTAAATCCTTTCCCACTGGGAAAGTATAGAGCTTCATCAGTATGTAAGAGAAACTGGGGCCCTGCCATGCTGTCTTCTCCCAGACACGCACAACCCTTGGGGCCTCCCCACCTTCCCCCTTGCTCCTTCACCCACCCTGAGGGTCCCACAGCCACCCTCAGTAACAAGGCCAAAATGCTTTAGGGATTTAGGAGCGGTGCTGAGCCCCTGCACATCACTACTTGAGAGGGCTGAGCACAGTGCATAAAAAGGGAACATGAGCTATATCTTCAGCTGACCTCTTTGCTGAGCGCTCACTTTGGCAAAAAGGAGACTCTGTGTTGCCAGGGTGACCTCTCCAGAGGGCCTGGAGGGGCTCCTGATCCTCTGCACTCCCAAGCAAGCGGCCTTGCAAAACCCCATGCAAAAGCAATTCGAATGTTTTCAAACTGATTTGAGCCACGCTGCCATGGCTGTGAGAGCTTGCAGATCACTGGCAGAAGTGATCCTCTTGGGAGGAAAGTGAAAACAAACCCACCACCAGCAGAACACCAAAGACTTCACTTTCCCTTTATATATGCCATTATCCCACAGCTTCCAACGTATGCATTCCTGTCTTAAGAGGGACACACTCACATTTCATCTCATGAGAAGCAATGCTGTGTTGAGGACCTAACCCAAAGTCTGTCACATTTTTCAGAGCTTTCACACACTCATGAATAATGCAGCAGAGGCTGAAGCCAGCCCTGGATCTGTTCTGCACTACTGAGATATTTCATCTGTAAGTCAAAGTCCTGGTGAGAACGTGGCTTGAGGCATCACCACGGACCTACCAGAGCCTGGGAATGCTTTGTTCCGAGAATCTCCTATGGCTCCTGCATTAGGTAGCATAAATCCTACCACGTATGGGGAATTAAAAAGCATATTCATATGCATAATATGCATTAATATGCATATTAAAAAGCATATAAAAAGCATCAAGTTTTCCATGGCTAAACCCACCAAGCAAATGGACTTCTTCAATCAATCCCACACCTGCTGCCACAAAGAGATTGGGTCCTCTAGAAACAGCTCAAAGGGCTCTTCTTCAGGGCTGAAGGACTGTCCATTCTGCTTTGCAAAATGCCATTGAGGAGAAATAGGAATGATACCTCCTCTCCAGGATCCCTTCCCAAGGAGGCATAGGAAAATGGCAGCACAGAAGCTTAGTGGCTATTAGAAAGCTGCTCAGCAGGGAATGACTTGCTGGGGTAAGAGGAAGGATGGAGAAACCACTGCCAAGTTGGTCCTTCCTTTACTAGGAGTTCTTCCAAACCCCCTCCTCTCTGCCCCTGCCCAGCCTCCTCCTCCTTCACAGCAGCAGGAGTCTGCTGTAGGACAACTTCTCACTCAAATTGGCATAACCTGAAAGTGGCTAATTGGCAGCCCCAGAAGCATCTTCCCATGTTTGCACTATCTCTCACTGCTCAAGCTGTTTCTCTTCCACACAGTTGGAAGAGCAAATGTTAGGCAGGATGGTGAAGTGAGGCAGGGGAGCCGTGGCTGAGCTCCTTGGGACAGAGCAGCTCCAAAAACACAGGCAGAGTATCCCTGTGTAGGAGCTGGGACTTTCCTGGGTCCCTCTGGGACTGTGGGAAGAAACCATTTAGAAGCAACCACATAACCTCAAACCTCTCTGTCCCCTGCCCTTCCCCTGCCCTACCCTCATTAGCCTACATGGGTATTAAAGTACAAAGCAAAGCACTTTAAAATATGTACCCTTCCCACTGGAGAGGCTGTGAGAACAAGCAATCCACACAGGATAACAATCACATCACCTCACGTACTCCTCAAAAGTGCTGAGATATTATTTTGATAGATAGGTGTGATAGAAGAGCAGTCCGGTCATTGAACACAACAAAAGCAATACCTGAGCAGACAGGTTCTCCAAACCAGACACGCTGCTGTCAAAATACCCTGGGCAAAAGGAGACCAATGGCTCCTGGCATTTCCCATGGTCTGGCACTGCCCTCATGAACACACCTATTAGAAAACCTCTGCAGGAGTCCAGGGCTTTGTCCTGCCTTGACCATAAGAATGCATGAGCAGAGAGCACTTTCCACCACAGAGCCAAGACACCAGAGGAAAGCCCTGAGCTTACCAGCACAGTTGACCTGAGCCACAGCCTTGGACTTGGCATCAGTAGCCCCGTGGTTCTCCAGAGCAGACGCAGTTACAGCAGCACAGAGTGGGGCAGCTGCTAAGCATGGCCCCACGGGACAGCTGCTCTTGTTTTAGTCCCAGCTCTCAGCTCCACCTGCTCTGCACCTGAATTTCTCCAGTCTCCTGCTTGGGAGTGATGATTGTGTTCATCTCAGAGATCTCTAGATTAAAAGCACCAGCAAGATGCCAGGGATTACACAGATTAAAGAGTTGAGGCAGGACTTGAAAAGCACCTCTCCAACCAACCGCCATATGAATCACTGTGCCACTGTCTTCCCAACTCCAGCACTTGCCTCTTGCATGTCTCTCCGTGCAAACATACCCTTGCTAGCACTGGAGCCTTTCCCCCAGGGCAGGCAGTGCCTGGCCCAGCCTCCCCACTGCTCTCAGCCTTCTCCAAGTCACATTCCCACCAGGCATGGGACACCCAACTGCTCTCCTACCATTCTGCTGTTGTGTTGGCAATGGTACTGTCAGCCCAGGTCTTCCTACCTGACCCAAACTGCCCAGTTCACTCAGCGCACAGCAGCAGCCCTTTCTGAACTCACCCCACCGATGAGGGCCATGTGCCCCCCAGATGAGGCATTGCTTATCCTCCAACAGCGAACACAGAGGTAACACGAAAGCACAAAGCTGTGCTTGGGAAGATTAGTTTGTGGCTGGGAAATGCCTTGGTTATGAGGAGTGACCCTCCGTTGCTTTCATGAGAAGTTTTTTCCCATCCTGGCCCCTTATCAACCGGCTGGGACTTGATGTCCCTATCAGAGTAGCAGGCTCTGCCCCTTCCTGCTGGAGGTGGTGCCTGGCCACTCCAGGCACTAGTGATTCATGCAGGAAGCGTGTGGGTTGAGATGATACCCTAGCTTGACAAGAAGGAGCGGGAAACTTTGGCACTGAGCCTGAACAGAGCCGCTTTCTGTTCCAGCTCTTCCCCTGACCGCTGCAGGGAAACTGGCACTGCTCTGAGCACTCACCGGGTGGTTCTGCTGCCGCACCCAGGTCAGTGGTAGCTGAAGGACAGAGCCTGAAGGTGGTGAGCTTGGAGGTGCTCCTGGGGGTATTCCCTGGCCCAGTGCATCCCCTGGTCAGGCTGCTCAGCCCAGCTGCAGCACAGCCAGGGCACATCAGCCAGTGATACTGCTGGCAGCAAGGTGGCTGCTGCTGTGCACCTCCCAGCAAAACTCCTCCAACTACCAGCCCACTGCCTCCCACACCCCGATTTTCTCCAGCAGAGGTGCTTTTACAGCTGCAGAAGGCAGCAGGGGCCTTCCCAAGGTGTCCCAGGATGGCTGCAATTACTTTCCAGATCACAGGGACCCCAGGGAATACCCAGCATCTGCTCTGATGGAGGTCTCAGCAAGAAGTGGAGGAAGAAAACCATTCTGGCCATTCTCTCAAACACCTACTGTGTAAAAGAGCAGCCAATGTTCTCCTGATGGCCCATGCTGACCCTACCACAGAGGGGGGATTCTCGACCCTCACCCTGGCAGAGCAAAGCCTGCAAACACTTCAGCTCAGGCCACACGGCACCTGTAGGTGTGGGATACAAGCAGGATGACCTGTGGTCCCTGGAGAGCTAAACTTCAACACCCACTTGAGGCCACTACTCACCAAGGGCTCAAGGTCACATAAACTCAAGGGCAGTGTCTACATGAGCAAATAATTGTGTGTCATAGTGGAGATCAGCTGACTGAAGCAGCTGGTTTTGAGCCTCCTACACCTACCATCCATGCTGCTCGAGGATGTTACTTCCAGCTAGGCTTAATCTCCTGGACCAAGCCCCTAGACATGCATGTCATTCCCAGCTGCCCAGAGGACCAGCTGCTGCTTTCATCCACCACATCCTCCTCCACAGCTGGAGAACATCTGGTGCAAGCTCAGGCAGAACTACTGGTTTCCACCAAAATGAACCCAGTTTGTATGCAAAAAACTGCACTGCCAACCCATAGAGTGCGCAGAGAGTGAGGACAATTAGGAAATTTGCTTCAAAACCACACAACCGCTCCAAAATGAAACACCAGTAGAGTTAGAGCCTATGATCTCTCAACTCCCACTGGTTTTGGAGGGAAATATGGCTACCCCAGATGGAGCCTTAAGTGTTTCCATAAGCTTTTGGTTTCACAGCTTCAATCCTAGCCCTTGGGGGGGGATTTTACACACCTTTCACCTTTCATCCAGCTGTCTGTGTCTGTATCCAGCTCCTGGCATGCACATCACAGGGGCCTCGCCCAGCGTGCAGACAGCTCTCCTTCCCTGAACCCGGGGTGGGCGCCGCTCCAGCCGCGTGTGGAGAGCCAGCCCGCGGTATTCCTGGGGATCGGGAGGCAAGTCTGAGCAGGAAGGGATCTGCCTACCCAGGGCACACCCCTCCACATGAAGGGCCACTGGGCAAACCGTCTCGAGATGGTTTTGGGTAGTGCCCACCTGCCATCAGCCGGCCGGGTCCCATCACCACGAGGGCTTCTGCTCCACACCACGCACCTCCAGAGCCGCTCGCGTGGCCAGGGTGCATCCCGAGAGAGCACGGGCAGCTTGAGGCAGCCACCAGGAAACTCCCATGGCAGAGGAGCCAGCATGGCCCAGGGGCTTCCCCTCGGACAGACCGACTGCTGCCAGCTTGAGAGGACAAAATTCTCCATTTACATGGGAAATTCTGGTTTTAGTGGCTTTCATCAGTCAAAGAGGAAATACTGAGAGTAAAATGAACGACCAGGACAGCAGGTACACAAGCTGTGTGTTTTAGAACAAGAGCAGGTTCACTCCAGCAGCAATATGTCTCTGCCATTCCCAACCAAAGGTCCTTCCACAGCCGGGACAGAAACCACAGCAAGGTGGAGAATAACCACCTCCTCAAAGGCCAGATGTCCTTTTCCCAGAGGTCTTTCATAGCTTCAACAATACTCTCTTCAACCCTGCCACCTGTTCACAGGGAGGTAAAAGGCTGAGGAGGAGTGGTGTCTGGCTGCCTTAGAGTGATGAAATACCCATGGCTGAACTGAGTTCCAGACACCTGCAGTGCTGTGTGGTGCTGGGCTGACCTGGTGACTCTGTGCTCACCACTGCTACACTGCTGTCATCTGTTAGAATTCTTTCAAATATATGTGAAAACTCCTCTCAATAAATATGTGAAGGGAATACACACTCATTTTCAGGGTCACTGCAGTAATTCAACAACGGTTTCTTTGGCCCACCATATATATATCCATATACATGCATGTGTATATACATATATATATGGGTGTGCATTCATATAAACATAGAAATAAAGAGATACCTGTAAGACTTCTTGGGAAACAGAAAGATAAGGAGGCAGAAAAACATGAGGAGCCTAAAGCCAGTACATACAATAATTGCTTCTCTGAGAGCCTCCCTACATTTTTCCACAATAAAGTCAACACCACCGAGGGCAGAAGAACCAGCCCAAAGCAGCAGCAAAACCCGCAACAGTGGAGCAGATACAAACAACCACAGACAGGGAAGTAAAATGCATAAGGCAAGCAGCAAATTGGCTTGTACACACTGCCATCAGAGTCCTACTGTGGCATTTTTTGTGAGTTCTGATTCCCAGTTCTGATTGTGAAGGAATCAGAGCTCAGCTCCTGGTGTGCCCCTCGGACACATTGCAGAGACAGGGAGCCTGGCATGGGCGGGAGACAGGGAAACTTCATCTCAGGCTTCCAAAGAGTTACTGCACTCACAGGCAGGATGAAATGGTTTCCAGGATCATACAGCTTGTTTGCTGTGGAGAAGGGGCCTCCTTTTTTTAAAGGGACATTTCAGAGGTGTGAGAGCAAGAGAACCACCATTTTCAGGAAAAAGAAGGATAGAAATGCTAATTATTTCCATGCTCCCCTCTTTCTCCAGCACCCTCAAAATCACCAGCTTCTCTTTAGCATCGCCCTCTCCCCAGCTCCAAAAAGGTAATTTCAAAAAGTTATTCCTAGAGACAGCACGGTGTGTGTACGCTGAATGAAGGCGATGCTGCATTCCTCCTGGGGAGATAAGGAGGTGAGGGGAGGAATTCTTTCCCCTGCGTGTCTGTGCACGACCCAGACCCAAAGAGCAGCAGTGTGCGACTGGCAGCTCTCCAGCAGATGACTCTGAAGTGTTTGAATTCAAGTCAAGGCGGCAGAAATGATCAGCCAAAAAGCTTCCCTGCAGCCAGCCCGTTCAGACCTGTGGGACACAGCGAGAGCCCAGGGCACAGCCCCGTCTGAGGGCTCCCTGCCTGCTTAGGGACCTGGGTTTTACAGAGAGCTCAGGCTCTGAGTGCTGAAATATCTGACTCTGGGGTGCTCTGAAGAAAGACCCCCAACCTCAAGGTGTGCTGGGGTATAGCAATGTGGGCACAGGCCCACAAACACATGCATACGCTTCCCTGACACGCTCTGCTCCCAATGAAGGGAAGCCCACCACACATTCCTGCTTCTAGGGATGAGCAGGGATCAGCCATGCCTTGCTCACTACACACTGGATACTGGCTTAGGGAGCAAACACCCTCACTCATCATATTCCTGAGCCAGCAGGGACTGAAACAGGAGATGCAGTGCATTGGCTGCCAATCAATTGATACACATCCAGCTCCTGTCACCTGCCCTTAACCAGTCTTGCTGGTGCAGCTATGCTGGCAAAACTCCCCACCACAGCAAAATCCACCGGTGGAATCAACACATCAGACAAGCAAAATCAGCTTTGTTTACCCAGTGCTTTTATACTAGTATAACTGGAAGGGGTTTTGCAGTGAAGCAGAATAATTAAAATCAAACAAAGAAACAAATCTTTGTCATCAGTGCTCTGTGCTGTGCAGCTGTTAACAGTGTGAGGTGTCTGATTTGAGGTTCTCTGCAAAGCAGGCACAAAGGACTGTTTAATTACTAGTGAAAACCTCCCAATTCTTGCATGAAGTATATGTGGATTTCACTGTTCTTTGGCTGGGGTAAGCAATAGAAAATATTGTAGGCAGCTGGAAATGGAGGCAGAAAAGCAGAAGAGTTACCCACCATTACTCTGAGATTAATGTAAGTGGCCTCTGGCCTGAAGACCCTCTGAGCTGTGGGATACACCTGTGCAGTGGTGTTTGGTGTCTAACAGCCAGGTCAGGCGGTTAGAGAGAGAGGAGGAGAGAGACAGTAATTTCCCCTGTTTGCACTGTTGCTTGAAATACCTTTTACAAAACCAGAGCATAAGAATGACTTTAGATGAGAGTAGGAGCCCACCTAACCCAGCATCCCATCTCTGACAGCCCAAGGAAAGAGTTAACAGGGTAAGCACAGAGCTGTCACTCCACAGCATAGCCTTATTTTGCTTTTTTTTTATGGCTTCCATTTGCAAATTGCCTAATTTTAATGCCTGTATGTTGAAATCAGAATTAAGCAGGGCCAAAAAAAATGAAGCTTGAGGAGAGCTGAATTTCAGAAAGCTGATGTTGAGGTTCCTATTTTAAGTCCAGTCAGACTTAGGGCTGCCAATCAAAGGGTCACATTTGCCTTCAAAGGCCGCTGTGCTGTGAGGGATTTCCTGATGCTAAGCGCCCTGGCTTAGCTGCCCATTGCTGCGGCGGGCAGAGACCAATCACACCGACATATCAAATACCCGGCAGCTCAGTGCTCTTGTCTGGGGGATAGAAAAAAATATTTGCCCTAATCTCATTTTCCAAGGGATGGTGTGGCTTCACAGTGCAGGAGATGCTCTCCAGAAGGTCCTGTTCCCGGGGTCCCTTGCTGGTCTCTGCAGCAGCATCTCTCCAGAGGTACCTCTCCACCTCAGCAGCCCACACGTGAGGACACCAGAGGCAGTGAGGGACTGTGTTGTATTTCCATGGTCCCACTCTCTCCAGGGGAGGTTTTTGATCAGCCAGCACAGGTAAGGGGAAGGAGATGAGTGAGTCCCTGCATGGGTGCCCCTGGGAAGGGGCGAGCTCAGCCTGGGGCAGCTGCAGCATCGATGGAGCAGCCGGGGCAGAGATCTCCCCCACGCTTCCCCTCTCCTCCCATCACCTTGCCAAAGATTTTACAATTACTTTTATGAGTTTCCCCAAGGGAATAAAAAGATTAAGGCATGAGTAACAAAACCAGATGCGTGTGGAGTCTGGCCATGGCACAGGGACCAGCCCAGGCTCCCACCTGCACAAGGGGGGCTGCTTTGATGCCTGCAGCATGCGGGAACTCCCATTTGGATTACTGGAGACCATCTTCTCCAGGAATTTTGCCACACCTTATGCTCCCACCATGCAATCCGCCTTTGCAAACCTGACCCCAGACATGAGCGCATCTCACCTTGTCTGCCCAGGGACTGCCAGCTTTTCTCAGCTCACAGTGCATGAGTAGCAGTGGCTATTCATAGGAAGAAAAAATGTTTTCAGAGGTGAGTTTTGGCACCCCACCCCTTCCCCAGTCAAGGGGAATTTTGGATTCTGATCTTGTTCCAAAGTCTGCACAACAAATCCCTTTAGCAGAGCCACAATTACCCAGCTGCCTACAACAACACAGCCTGTGGGTGAAACCCACCTTTCTGGGTGGTATCAAATCCGTGTTAGAGGAACAGACAGTCACAAAGGAGGTGGTGAAGTGTCTCTGGAGGAGACGCAGCACAGACAGGCCAGGGGAGGAGAAACTCCATGTTGGTCTCTTTGAAATACCTCATTTCACATGTAACTTTGGCATGGATGACCACCAAGCCTGCTTTGAGGGGCCAGAAATAATACATGTACATCACCCGTGAGAAAAACAGGCATCAACAAAGACTTCCCTGTACAGGTTGTGCTCCACTTGGGAACAACCTGCTGTGAGTGACTCCACATTCCAACCTCAGAAATTAGAAATTCCAGGTGCAGCTAGAACCTGCCAAGGTTCTGAGCACAGGCAGCCCTTTCCAGACTGGGACTGGAGAGGTAAGCCAGTCTGCAGACCCTCCAGTCCAGCTCCCCATGCCTGCACGGATGGCCCGCTCGGAGGCCTCAGTGTGGGCAGGGTGTGCAACACCTCCCTGCTGGTATCTGAAATCAGAGTGCAGCGAGGGGCTCACCCACAGCCATAACTGGTGGGGAACAATTCCAGTGTGCTGTGACAATCTGTATTTAGGGAATACAATACCCACAGGAGTATGCTGGGGACTCTCCCAGCTGGCGGAAACGGGGCAGCTCCTGCAATTACACTCGACACAGGAGCAAGAGGATGCCAGCCAGCACCTGCCCTGTGTTTGTACAACACCACAATACAACAGCTGCTGCGTGCCCCCCGCACCCCAGGCCTCCTGGAAGGTAAATATACTGATATAGGATAACCCAAAATTCTCGGCAGCTAGGGCACGCACTCAATGTCATTGCTGGGCTCTGGAAAGAACAGGCACAGGGATTTGAAACATGTTCCCTAGGATGGAGCTACCAAAACACTGATGCCCACAGGTATTTTCTTCTCTGAAAGCTGCATCTCTTCCTTCCTTCAAGTGAGTGTGTTATTGCAAAAGCCTAGTGAAACTCTGAAATCACACTTGAACGAACTCTAGGAAACAGAGCCACAACTTAGAAACAAACACTAATTGCAAGAGCAGCAGAGGCCTCTAACAAGCTGAGCAAAGCCAAATTCCAGCCCAGGTGAGCTGCTCTGGGGCAGCATGGGCACACATAGCCCTGGCTGGTGCCTGTACAGAGCAGGAGCTGCTGTGGGAGATGGAGGGGTTACATGCAGATGTTATTCCAGTGTGTGCTAGAGACACTCAGTAATTCAAGAACAGAGCAAACCTTTGGTGTCCTAAGAGAGACCACACAGTCCCACATCGCCGTGTAGGAGAGCTGGGCGCTGCCCTCAGCTCTGTGCTGGCTTTCTCTGCAGTACTGGTTCCCTTTGCTCATCTCCTGCACCCACAGCGCCGTCCCCACCTCCCCAGCACTGCCCCTCATCCCTCACCCCTGCTCCTGTGCCACGGTGTGTTAGGCAGGGAGGACTTCACTCTCCTCAAAAGTGTGAGAGGTTATCTCACACAACCCCAAACAAAAGCTCACAAACTTTCACCTGAGTATTTTTAATCACCGTTTTGATGATCAGTTTCTCCCCCATCCTCCTTTACAGCCTGCATCAGGTGTGAGAGGCAATCATGCCAAGCACCAGACCCTTTCCTGGTTTCAGATGATGAAGGGACCAGCAGCACAGTTGTATTTAAAGAAAATGAACAACAGAGAGAAATGGCCCAGGTTTGCTCTGAGCAGATGGATTCTGCCAAGTTCCAGCACACAGCACTTAATCCACACAAAGCCCTACTAAATTTAGTGAACAACACTCAGTGAAAAAACAGGTAAAACTGCCAAAATACATCCCTCTGGGAGGCATGATAGACACTGCCCAGATTTCCGTGGGACAACAGCTAATTTAAAGCCAGAACTCATGCACAAAGATACCAAGAAGATCTGCTGATTTCAGTGTGTACCTTCAGCGCAGTTTCAGGAGATGTATTTCACCAAGAAAAACTGGGATGAACTGAAAGAAAAAAACTCAACAAAAGGGTTCCATGAAGAGTGAAACCATCAGGCATCCATGACCTGCACCACGATGGCGTGGGGTTCCCTGCTGTTGGAATGCTGATGTTGGTAGCAGAGCCCTGACCTGAGCACAGCAAAGCACCAAATGCTCCCACTTCAAAGCCAAGCTAAGAAACCAGCTCATCTCTTGGTTTTTATTGTGCTGCTATTACTTGTGAGGTGAATTCCAGGTGGGGAATGTAACAGCAGCCAGGCTAGGACTGCCTCATTCAGGTAAAGTTCAGGTGCAATGTGTAGCCCATAACGAAGAAGCCTGTGGAGTTCCATCCTGGGATCACTGGGATACCTGGGATCACTCAGGTAAAGTTCAGGTGCAATGTGTAGCCCATAACGAAGAAGCCTGTGGAGTTCCATCCTGGGATCACTGCTGAGTCATAAGGGTTTGTGTGGTGCAGACACAAGGTGGGATGACTGGCAGCATTTGTCACCTTTGGGGAGAAGATGGATTTTTAACCCAGATCTGGAGTTGGTAAAAGCATACAAGCCAAGTTTATTCCTGTTAGCAGCTGGCTTGGCTGTTGAAATCCCTGAATGGGGTGTTGGCTGCAAGTAGGGTGAGTTGTGCAGCTTTGTCTTCCAGATGGAACTCAGCAACCCAGACTCTCCATACCCATCCCCTCCCCACCTCGCCCCAGAGGCTGGAAGGAAGAAAGAACAAGGGAAGGGGATGTACACAAAGGAATATCATGGAAGGAAAAGTGCAGGAGCAGTGTACTTTGGTGGGTAGGGCACCAGAAGGGCTGGGTCGTTACTACATCTGCCAGCTGTCTGCCGTGTGACTTTAGGGGAAGTCATGTCATTTCTCCACCTCACTCTTCCAGTCTGCACAAGTATTTAGAGGACAGTATTTGCAAACTAAAGAACAAAAGTCTTATACATAACAGGCCTACTCAAGCCCAAGTAACTTGTGTGTATTCAGAAAATATACTGTTTTCTTTGGCCGCAGCTTTTACACACATGTAAAGCCCAAAGGTGTACACTGGTCTGTCAATCCTTGTAATGCTACACCACTGAAGTGTACAGTGTAGCAGAGAGCAGCATCCAAATACAGTGGAGAGCCTAAAACTCCCCCACACCACACCAACAAGCAGGTGATCAGTGAGCAATCATGCAGCCTGGCTGTACGATTTGGGTCTGCTGGTATATTTCTGTCAGGCAGTGACCTTATGGGCAGGCATCCCTGGAGGTTTTTCAACAGCAGAGGCAGGCCCTGGCACAACAAATCAGTCACCAGCTCAGGTTTGGCACTGTGGTGGAGATGGCAGCTGAGATACTACCAGGCAGGTGTACACATCTGGAGCAATGAACACAGGGAAGACACTCAGACCCTTCTCTTCCTAAGACATGCTGTGCATTGCCTGGATCTCTTAGGGCACTGATGCACCAAGACCAACACTACCTGCACTGACATACCCTCCAAAGAGCTGCAAATATGTCCCTGCTTTGCTGGAGTGAAGGCTGAGCAAAGGAGCAGGGAGTGTGGGGGGTGCCCGAAGGCAGAGAGGAGTGAGTGCATGCTCAAGCAGCTCAGCCAAAACAGATCAATAGGCACTAAAATGGGAGGGTCCCCATGGAGAGCCACAGTAAACAGAAAGCTGCTGAAAGGAATGGAATGTGCCAGTGAGCAGCTTTCCCCAAGATATGATCTGAATCAACCTGAAGCAGCCCCAGCCAGATGCACCATCTGCTCAGAGCATTCCACAAGGACATCGCGGTCGACGGTGTCAGAACCAGCAGACAGATCAAGGAGTGTTAATACAGAACTTATCCCTGAGCCAGCTGGCAGGGAGAGATCATGGAAGACCTTCAAAAGGGCTGTCTCAGGACCATGCCTCCCGCTTGAGCCAGACTGGAATTTATCAGTTACATCATATATGCAGAGGTGTGACTGCCACTATAATGCAAGGGCTCTCCAGAGGGGAAGGAATGACAGGATGGACATCAGACAGCAGCTGACAAGTCACCCAACAAAAGAGATGGCTGCTGTGAGACAGGAGATGGGCCACCCCATTTCAGTGCTCTAACAAAGCAATCCAACAGTACAGAAGTCCTGGCAGAGGATATGGTTTCACAAGTATCATTGGTACACTTGCAAGCAGGAGGCCACTCAGTCAGATGATAAGAGTAGCAATGGATTCACATCACATTTCTAAAAGTTCACCTACTTGGTGTGATCTCCAGAGAGCTCCCACGAGATGCAGGACATGGCCAGTACAAACACATGGCTCGTGAGCAGCTCACGATCCAGGGGTGTTGTCCGATCTCATCATCTGCTGCCTCTCTCTGGAAGGCACAGGTCACCTCTGCTTTTCTTTTCCTCTTGTCATCTCCTGCAACAACAGATGCCATTTCTGAGAGCTTGTGGGCAGACAGTGCAGCTCCTCCTGGGCCTGTCACACAAGAGAGGCCATTGTGCTGCAGTGCCACAGCAACGAGGGCACACAGGACCAGCCAGCAGTGGGCTGGCACTGCCCACTGCTCTGAGCCTCACCTCCCTGCACACTGCTGCCAGCACAGGTTTGGACCTTCACTCCCTTAGGAAACACCACACATGGAGCCCTGAGGATGGAACATGGAAGAGGCCTTGCCCTCACCCCAAGGACCGGGCAGTGTGTGTGACTCCCTCACGGACACCCTCGGGTCACTCAGCACTCTGCCCACCACCATTCCTCGGGTGTCTGAGGTCCAGCAGACAGAAGAGCAGTACATCCCTACTGTTCACAGGGAAGGAATACAGACCAGGGGGTTTTCTCTTTGCACCTCAGCTCCTCTGCATGCTTCACACACCAGTGTGGTTGTCTGAGGTAAAGGGGGAAACAGAGGGAGCTGTATTACAAACCCAGGTCCTGAAGGTTATGGAAAGGGGACAGGTACTAATGGGGAAGGTGAGAATTATATCTCTTTTCTTTATGGGATGGTAATATCAGCAACAACATGGATAATGTCTGAAACAGGCAGCTCATGACATGTTTGCTGTATCTTAGGAGTAAGATGAGTCAGTGCAAGAAAAACAAACAAGCAAACAAACAAGCAAGGGCTGGAGGCCAACCAAGGGCTAATTAGCACAGTACAGCATTGGCCAGAAGAGCCCCCTGCTGAGCTACAGCTTCTCCTGGCAAAGGGAGCCGTCAGTCTGTCCAGACAAATCACATCCCTCAACAGCTCCCAGGCAGCAGAGGACCAAGAGGGCTCTCCCAGGGGTGCCCCTCTTGCTGCCCCCCAGGACACCCTCCACAGCACCCTGCAGGGCCAGGTGCCCTTTCTTCTTCACTCCCCTAAGACAAGGCCATGCTGCGAAAACACTTAGGCTGGAGAAATGCAGTTCACCAGAGGACAAACCTTTTGTGGCAACCTGGATTTTAAGAGAGAAATGTGGAAATTTTACAGGTCTTCCTGGAAAAGTTGGAGTGTCATGAGCTGTTTGCAGCAGAGCCAGGGGACACTGAGGTGGCTCAGTGCCACCGAGTGCAGCCCTGCACACGGGCTCAGCTGCACAACATCTTCATGCTTGGCTTGTTCAGCTGATCTCATTCATGCACAGAAACAAGGCAGGCCCTGGGAACGCAGTGCATTTACTGTGTTTGAGGTGCATTTTAAAAACCTGATTCCAACAGCATTAAAATTAAATAACTTGGCAGAGAGCCTATAAAAGAGACTGTATTTCAAGACATAGCAAGACAGGAAGATGGTTCATACAATTATGCTGACAGTAAAATGCTGAACTTAATTATGACTTCAGCAATGATGACATATTTGTGATGATTAAGTTCAAGATGTGCAGATAACAGGACATGGATAAACTGTTCCCTGGACTCCCTTTTTTACTCTCTTCCCCTCCTCTCTCCTGAGGAAAAAAATCCTGCCACAAGCCTCAGTCAATCTTCTCCCAGTAATGTTCAACTTCTCCAGATAAATTTAACAAAGGAACAAGGAAGAAAAAAACTATGAGGAAATGAAGTTCATGTAAATTCTGTCCATATGGGTATCTCGGCCAAAGTGAGAGGTCCTGCAAGGGGGGGTTTTCCTTTTGCTTCGATGCAGAGCCACAAAGTATGGGCACAAAGGAGAGGGATCCAACCAGACAACACAAAGCCACAGGGAATCAAGCTCCACCACTTGCAGAGAACCTTGCTAGGTGGCAAGTTCAGGAGGAGACTTTCTCCTGGAGGTTCACAGTACATCACAAAATACATTAAAGATAGTTTCATGCCACCCCTCCTCTCTTTCACTGGCTCCTTGTGCCACACAAGTGCTAAGGACACGTGTTGTTTCTGCCCCAGGGTCTCCTGCACACAGCACTGCACACACTGCACCATGCTTGCTGCTGCCCAGAAAACCTTGCCTTGCTTCTGTTCCAAAATCCTCAGTGGGTTCAAACAAGATTCCAGCCACCTTGGCCTGCTAGAATAGCTCCCTCCCCTCACACCCACCTCCTGGTCAGGGCGCAAAAGTGACTCCTTTCCACATCTATTCCCGTTCCTGAACCAACAATCTTCATATTGAGATCATACTGCCCTGGGAAACTGGAGCAGACAGCCTCCATCTAGATCTGGGTTACTGTGTCAAACAAAAATCACCAGGCATTTTGATCCAGAAATTCTTGAAAACTCTGACAGCATGCTGGCAGTCTTACCAGAGTGAACAGAGCGACTGAAGAGCCTTTTGGAAGGGACCTGTGGAGGTCTCTAGTCCAAACCTCCTTGAAACACAGCCACTGCCAACAGTAGATCAGGGTGCCTGAAGCTTTATCTAACTGAGCCTCAAAAGCCACCCAGGAGGGAGATTCCCTGACCTCTCTGGGCAACCTGTCCCAGTGCTGCACCAGCCCTGTGGGAGAAGGGTTTCCCAGTATCTCATCTGAACCTTGCAAGCTGCATTGTGTGACCCCTTGATTTGTGAGCTGTCACCGATGGGAAGGAAAAGCCTGACTCCACCGACTCTGTAACTGCACTTGCAGGAGCTGTGGGATGTTGTTACATTCCCCTCAGCCTCCTCTTGACCAGACTAAACAAGCCCCCTTTCCCCAGGTCCTGACCATGCTGGCAGTTCCCTACTGGATCCCTTCCTCCTCCCCTCACAACCCTTCCCGCCCTGGGGTCCCAGAAGTGGATGTTACTGCAGTAGTCATTGCACAAATCCAGAGTCCTGCCCACAGTCCAGCACTCAGCATTTCTGGAGCTGTGAAGCAGCCTGATGCTGGGCAGTGTACCATGGATAAATTCTATGCAGCAGGACCATGGAAGAGGTGTTGCAGTAAACTACTGAGCAGTTCAGCGTGGAAAGAGACCTTTCAATAACTTACACTAATGAGGAGTAGTGAGCTGCTCAGTGTAAAACACATGGGCCCAGGGTGCCAGCCCTGCTCAGGGTGCCAGCCCTGCTCAGGCTGCTGCACAGGGATGGCCATCTGCTACAAATATTGAATGAAGTTTGTCCTGCCCTCCCCAGGGACTTGCCACACACCACCATGGGGCCCATCTCGCCTTGGGGGGCCTCAGGTAGTGCCTCAGGAGAAGGAGCAGGAAACTCTGATTTAGAAGCTTTCAAGATCACTTCCTCCTTCAGATGAATTCTGTGCAAATAACATTATTGACACAACAAAGAGGCAGATCACACTCGAGTAAATCATTCAGTTGCCCTCCCCACACAGGCCTGAACACAAACATCGTAAAGCCTTTTCCTGGGACCCACCACAAACAGAATAAAAGCAGCCTTATAGGCCAGGACATGAAACCACAGTTCCCCTCTCTTAACCCCTAACCCACAGTCCACATCCCTCCTTGCTTTCACAATCCCAAGAGGTGGGTTTGTCTGGCCTAAAAGGAAAAATTGAAAGCAAGTCTCCTACTTGATGCTGGACAAGGCTTGCCAAGAGACTACAACAGCAAGGGCAGTCCCTGTTCTGGTAGAAGCAGTGCTGCC
The DNA here is from genome assembly GCA_013397815.1 of Aleadryas rufinucha. Lineage (NCBI taxonomy): Eukaryota > Metazoa > Chordata > Aves > Passeriformes > Aleadryas > Aleadryas rufinucha. The sequence goes on along the minus strand of VZTH01002394.1, from coordinate 264,164 downwards.
CACGAGCCCTGTGTGTGTCCACCCTCACAAGATGGGTCTAGATCCAGGATGGATGAGCGCCTGTCTGAAGCCTTAAATCAGCTCCAGGGGTTAGGAGGGTTTCAGATACACCCACACAATGTCTCCTGACAATTTCCACATGGTTTCTTGCTAAGCATATGGATTTCCTAGAACTCCCTTTCAAGAGAGTTAACTCTCAGACACTATGGTTAGATGGTGGATGTTTAGGTTCCTTCTCAGAGCTCAACTCTTTCTCCTTGCAACTCTTCTCTTCTATAAAAAGCCATAAGAAATAAATGAATACATAAAACCAAAAAAGTCTTCATAATATATAGGAACTTTACCTAGAAGAGAAAATCCTAGAAAACAGGAAGGATTGTAGGAGAGGCAACTGTGTCAGCATAGCTGTGGGAGATGCTGGAGGAAACCACACGCTCTAGCACTCGCAGGACCTGCTAAACACAACCCACATGAGAGCCAAGAGAAACTTGTGACAGCTTCTTCTGCCTGTACTTTGGACTACATTTATCACCAGAGAGTTTCCCCAAAAAGCACCACACACTTTTGGCAGTATAGAGAATATTAAGGAATATGTGAGTGTCAGGTGATTGAGGAAAAGCAGCAAAAGAGCAGGACTAGAACCTCCATGCATCTGTCTGACCCGGCTCCAGAGGGTGCGGAGCTGCTCGGGAGAGATGGGAGGAAGAAAGGTGAGAACCCAAAGACATTCAGGATGCTGCAGGATGCTACCAGGCAGAAACATGTTCACAAGTCATGCATCACTACCACGTGTCATCCCCTGCCCTCCTGGGCTGACTGCTCCTCACCAGGGGGACAAGAGGGCAGGCAGTGGGGCAGGCATACATCCCACTCCAACAGAAGGGCTCTTGTCTGGGGGAGTGCCACACCAGGACCAAAGGTTCTGCCTCCTTGCTCCATAAGGAGCAGCATCAGTGTCTGTGGGGACTCTCTCCCAGAGGATGCTGTGACCTGTTGATCTCTCCCAGCAGAAGCACACGGGGCCCTGCACTGGCCCAGCCCAGCTGTGCTGCGTTCTGCTGCCCACGGGGGCTGGGCCCTGGCCCTGCAGTGGTCACAGCCTGCAGCCCCCACGCCCCAGGTCCCTGCCATGCCCAGGGACAAGCCAGTCCTCCACTGTCTGCGAGGCGAGGCCCAGGCTGTTCCCAGGCTGCTGCAGGAGGCAGCTCAGCCCTACCTGCCCAGTCTGGGCTGGATGAATTTCAAGCACTGGCAGGTAGGGACTTGCAGTGTTGCCCTTGCTTTCCATAATAAGGGTGCCCAGAGGATCTGTTTACATTGTCATCCAGGGTCAAGCCTGAGGGCTGACTCCACCCAGCTTAAGCCTACCTCAGAGCTTGTACTTGAAACCATCTGCTCTGTCCTTCCTGATCCTCCAGATGAGCTCTTCAGGGAATCAGTCCTGTTTCCCCTGGGCTTGTCTCTAATTACAGGTGTTAGAGACAGGAAGTGAGCTCTGCTCAAGACCAGGCAACTGAGGGTTTGGTGCTGCCAACTGCTTGAGACTACGTATTGTAGGGGGATTGTGTGATCCCAGGCACTCAGCATGGAGGTGTGGGATTAACAAGTCGATTTCTTCCCTGATCCTGAAGTCTGTCCAGAAAGCCTTGAAGAGCAAAGCTCAGGGAGGTGGCAGAGTAGATGGCCAGCAGGGCAGGAGCTGGAGGTGGCAGAGTAGATGGCCAGCAGGGCAGGAGCTGGAGGTGGCAGAGTAGATGGCCAGCAGGGCAGGAGCTGGAGGTGGCAGAGTAGATGGCCAGCAGGGCAGGGGCTGGAGGTGTCTCTAAGGGCAAGCTTCAGTGATTTCCCTTTACGGCCTGAAACAATATTCCTAACAAAGTTTGTACCACGTACCCCTGTAAGCCAGGGCCATTTTATACACCACCTGGAGCAAGGGCCACCTTCTCCAGCACGTGCCTCCTGTGACACAGATACACTTAGGAAGCCACTGGTCACAACCCCAAAGCTCTTGCTCCCCAACATCCAGCTGAGGGCACAGCTGTCAAATGAGCTTGCTGAGGGATCCAGGCAGCTCAGCAGTCCTGGGGACAAGCCACCCCAGCCCTCACACAGCCCTGGCAGACCACACAGCACTCCTCTGAAAGGGCTGGAAAGAAGGAAACAAAGAATAGCCCAGGCAGAGTTGCCCACATTTTCAGTTTGTATGTTGTTTTTCAGACCTGCCCTCTAATTACAGTTTTAGGCCATGTATCATTGGGATTTTGATTTGACCCAGCAATGTGCACTAGGCTCTAGTGGATCTAGTCCTACCACTCTGCTCAGAACCCCGTTTGTGCATGTGAGCAAACTTGGTGTTTGCTTTTCTATTAATTGCAAGAACACAGAAACTATGGCTGTGCTAAGAAATTTTTACTGGAGTTTATAGAACATCGAGTAATCCCCAGAAGCCAATAAAATGGCTTCACCCCCAAAACTAGCCATTTCAGAGTCCAGTTAAACTGGATCCTGAAGTCATTGAGTAAATGAACCCCTTCCCAACATGCTCCATTAAACCAGGTGTGCTGCAGGGATAGTGCTGCCCTTTCGCCAGACTTAAAAAAAAACAAACCAACCCCCAAACCCGAATAAAGCACTTTTAATTCTCTATAAAAAAATAACTAATATGAACTAGCATTTTTTCTCTTCTAAGTCACCCTGGAAAGCATAAATAGGAGCCTACATGGTGTTCCTGACTTCCCACGATTCCACTGTTCTTTCCTGAGCTTTTATGCTTCTGTGATTTGTGACTAGTCAGGTGAGCTGGCTGCAATGCCCTGTGCCTACTGACACAGGCAGAATGACGGGAGCAGCCGTCATTTCTTACAGATTTTGGAGGCACAGCACCTTCCCACGAGCCCTCAGCAGGTCCCTTCCATCGCCACCCCACGACAGCTGAGAGGTGAGTGGAAGTACTGAGCAGCCCCACATGAGCAAGAGTCAGCACATGGAAAACAGCAGGAAGACATTTTGCATTTCTCTGCAAACACCTGAGTCCCACTAAAAAAAGACATGAAGAAAAATGACTATCCAAGCAGAGGAATTATGTTCTTCTCTGCAAGCTGTAATCCTGCACCATGTTCATGAGATTTGGGAACCCATTGAGGCTTTGGCAACGAGAAAGCCAGACAGGTAACATTCACTGGCCCTATCCAGACAGAGTGTGTCTAGCCATCGTTTGCAGTATCTTTGAATGCATTTGTCTCTGACACCCACAAGTAGCCCAAGTGGCATTTACTGGGACTGGCTGTCCAGCTCCACACCAGTCTCCCAGCGGGGCTGGAGGCAGCGTGTTCCCAGCCAGCAGCAGCCCCTTGCTCTATGGCTGGCAGGGCTCAGCTGGGCACTGCCTGTGTCAGCAAGCTGTGAAGGAGCACCCTGTAGAGTTCATGTTTCCCTGTGCTCAAGTTCCAGAGCAATTTCTTAGTCCAAGTATTCAAAAACATTATGCTCCTCTTAAACTGTGCTAAGCTTGTCCAGAAAGGACAAATACACCTGGAGAGGAGGGAATGACAGCACTCGCCTGCTCGTTCAAATCTGCTTGCTAAGCTTCCTTCACACAACCACCTATCGATGCCTTCCAGCACCACTTTAACAATGGCTCCTCACCAAAATGGATGCAAGGAGCTTTTGCAGAGGCCTAGGGGACTCAACCACGAGCATACTGTGCCAAACAGATGAGCTGTGCAGGTCAGCAAGGCTAAAATCCACTCTAAACTTAGAGTGGTTAAAAACCACCCTCTTCCATAGTCCACAGCAGACCCAGCCCTCAGGTTCCTTTTTCCATACCATTAAAAGGACCCTGGGCTACAGAGTGTCACCTCCTTGAACAAACACCAGCCCAGAGCCAGCATATGGCATGGTTAGGACAAGATCCACAAATACCTGTTGCTGTGGCCATGTCCCACGCTGTTCATGGATACCTCCAGAAAACAGATCTGTCCAATCTGAGGCATCCCCTGCAGCTGGATCAAACCCAGTATTTGTGCAAAACACAAAATGGGGTGCCAAGACTCTCAACTGGTCTCTGCTTCTAAAATATTTCTTGTTTTGACTTAGAAAAGACCAGTGTTTATCAAAATTGGCCATAACACATATTCTGTCATTGCTAAAAAGGATCTCACAAACTTCCCCTAGGGAACAGGACTTTTCCCCACCTACAGATATGCAGTTTGTAATATGAATGCAAACCTCTGAGGGACAGTGAAAGGGGGCATTTTCCAGAGCATTTCACAAAACACACAGGAGCGAAGTTCAGAGCCTGATTATGTACATGTTAATCTGATAAAAATAAAACCTGTGTCCTGTCAACAAACTTGGAGTGTCATTGCCAGAGGTACAGACTGGGAGTTACCCTGGGCACGCACTGCATGTCAGAAGAAATACTCTCCGAAGGGCACACACTTTAAAAGCTTTCAGCCCTAGTCAGGATTGTGTTTAAGGGCTTCAGCGCCTTCTCTGAAGCAAGTGTACTTTAATGAGGATGCCTGTAAGGCATTTAGGAACTAATATAAATATCTTGCAGAGGAGGACTAGTGATACATGCATCCCTGTTACAAACATAGCATAAAGCCTATGATGAAGACAGCCCCATGATAAAGATAACTTTTTCAATTACCAAAAATATTAGAGAAATGAAATACAAGAGGCTTCCCTGGAAACATGATGAAACTGCTTCCTGAAGCACTGCAGGCAGACTACTTTTTTTTTATCCAACTGAAAGAAAACCCCTCTGTACTTGCTTCAGACAGTTATTCTCACCTCCCTGAAATAACTTCCACAAACATAATGTGCCCAAGTGATGGTCTCTCTAACCTCAAAGGCACAGGATCCTGCCACAGTCACTGACAACAGACCACAGGGTAAATGGCAGGAGCTGAAGCAGTTTGTAATGCTGTATGAGTTTAGGCATCTCTCTGTAGGAGCCCAACAGGCTGACAAGGTAAGAAGCGTGGCACAGAGGGTTTCACTGGGGCAATCCCCCCAGTGCACAACACCCATCATCACTCACCGTTGGGGAGAGGCTCTGCTCTCCTCTCTGCTTGCTCAGCACAGCCCCTCACCGTCTGGTGCATTTGAAAATCACCACCTCTGAAATGGCAGAAAGTCAAAGTACCTTTGACAGAAGGCTGGGCCCATCTTCTCAGGCAAAGGGGACCCCGAGCTTCCACAGACAGCAAATGCAGTCTTGGGGCTCTTCTGTGAATGGACATAAGACCCTTTTGAATGCTACTCATTAGTGTTTTGGCTGGCATGAACTGTTCTTCTGTGCCCCAGCTGATGAACACTAGCACTGCTGCCAAGTCTGCTGATAAATAAATAAGGATAGGAAAAGCCTTATGGTTTTTGAAAAGGGCAGCAGGAACTCAGTGCTCAAGGCAGCAAACACAATTTGCAGTTACAAACAGACTGGAGTCCAAGAGCAGCGCAGTGGTGATATTCAACCCTATTTTCCTCTTAAACATCAGCTATTAACAGCAGAGAAATTGATGGCACTAAAGGCAGCTAGGATCAAGCTGATGGGGAATGCTGCAGACCTCTCCCAACTGCCTTCCTCATTCGCTTCATTTATCACCTACAGCCTTGGCTCTTCCAGCTCCAGCCTTGCTCCTCTCCTCCTCAGCTCTGCAAGCAGGACTAATTTTCATCAGTGACAAAGCAAGAGACTAATTACAGTACACATTTCATTTGTGAAGGGACCCCAGGGAGAAGAGGTGGGGAAGAAAGCTTTTTGCTTGCTCTGCCACCTAAACAGTTTGTATTTGTTAGTGTACAAGTAAGTATGATGACAGCGAGCTGATGCCTAAGGAGCAGCTCACCCATTAACCTCGCATCCGCCACAGTTCACACCCACCACCATTTATATGCACCATTAATATTTATAAGGATGACGTGTCTTTTTGACAGGAACTTGTGCCTCCAGCGACAACAGATGTTATACCATTTATGAAAGAAACTACTCAAGCATTTCGAATGGACCTTGTGCATGCTCATCATGTCTTTATCCCATGCCCTCATTATATTATCCATGAAGAGCCTGGGTCACCTCCTGACTCCAGTCCAGGAACATGGATGGCATCACACTTGCCTGTAGAGTACTCAAAAATGTTTTGAGTTTCTTTATGCCTCTGTGAATGTTCTTCTGGGAGCCAGAGACCTTCCAAATGCACCTGACAACTCAAACAGAAATGTTTGAGGCCATTACCCAGGTAACTGGGTATTTGCCACTTACCTGGGCCTCCAAAACACATGGCACATAGCTGAGGCTGCAGGACGGACTCCCACAGTTGCCTTTGCCACTGTCACCACAGCTGCATTAGTGATCATGCATCATCTAGAAAGAATTAAAGCCTGTTATTATATGCTGTGTTACACTGCTCTACACACAAGCTTGCAGGAGAACACGAGCAGCGAGGCCCAGATGCCCTTACCTCTGCTATAACTATGCTGTTCCTTGGCTAAACTGTAATTTATAGCTTGTAGGAGCCTGTCTCTGGCAGGACAGAGCTCCCTGCTCTAGCAAAGGTTAAACTCCCACCCTTCAGGGAGGAGGAAGCAATGCCTGCACACCTCCCCATCAGCAGGGAGCAGGATGGGCTTAACCTGGATAAAATACAGATAAGTTGATGGGTTTAGTGAAATCTTCAGGAACCACCATGCATGGACAAGCACCGAGGTATTGGACAAGGTATCTAAGGAATGTTTTCTTTTACTAGATTGCAGTTGACATTTCTATTAAAATGCATGAGGTTATCATGATTCGCTTCACCTGATGTGATGGAACTTGTTTAAAGTAGTACAAAAATGTCACATTGTCCCTGTGGGCTAGAGGAGATAGCCCGCAGTGACTTCCTCCTCCAGAATGGCAGCTCTAGTGATGCCCTGATATTTATGGCACATACATTTTTAATGCCCAGCACAAACAGCTCCAGCATTTGTCAACTCATTTGACCTGCAGCTTTTCAAAGAAAATACAAAAAGACATGCTGCAGAACAAGAGCCAGCAAAGTGTACAGTGCCTTGCCATCAGCACCCGTCCAGTCAGAACAGAAACAGGATGTTATAGCCATGGCCAACTCTCTCTGGTCGTTCTTAGCCAAGATTTGCTGCTGAAGTCTCCTCGTGCATCCAGAAGTCCTCACGTTGTGCCTGCAGCTCCTCACTGCTCAAACACTCAGATCGAGGCTTGTGAGAAATCACTGCTGTTCAGCAGCCACCAGAGTTTCATCACCCAAGTCCCGACACATCTGAACTTTGACTGGGGTGAATTCAGGAGCTCCTCCACTTCTCATTTTCCAACATTAACAATGCAGCACCTCTAACCCAAGTTAGCTCTGAAACACAGCTGATACAAACACCTGCAGTAAAGAGGCCTGACAGGTTTGGGGACTGCACCTGCAGCCACGGCAGTGCAATGCCTCTTGTGTAAATCAGCAGGATTTAAACCAGTGTTAACCCCACTGTTTGAGCACCTGAATACATGCGTGTTGTGGTTCTACCCCAGCCAGCAACCAGGCTCACCCGCTTCCCCCCAGCCCCATCCTAGGAAAAGCTGAGCTTTCTCTGAAGAGAAAACAAGCTCACAAATGCTTGGAGTTCATCTTTTGCCAACATTACATACACTGTGTGTTACTGCACATTTCACAAATGTGTGTGTGCATTTGTGTGTTTTTATACACCTCTGATGACCTTATGTGCCTATTTTTGGTTCAGAACAAAGATGGTTCCTTCAAAATTGTGACACAGATTACCTTGCTGCAGTTGGCACACATACTATCCCGGTCTTCCCCTGCCACTTAGGCAGGCTAAGCATTCATCAACCAGACACAGAATGGTCACAGGTGTCTCTACTTGCTTAAATACAAAAATCTTCTGGCCTGGTCCAAACAGCATTTCTGCTTAGCCAGCATTAATTATATTACCGAAAAGAGTGAGCCGGTTTTCACATTGTGTTACACAGAGAATTAGGGGCATCAAAAGTAGAAGGATAGATTTAGACATCAAGTCCCCAGTACATCCCACTCTTCTCCTGCCTGCTGCAGGGAAACTTTTCACCAACTGAACAGACTCTCTGACACAACCCAAGCACTGATGCTTTAACATAAAAAGAAGAAACATATCAGAAACACTTTTCTGAAAATAACACCTCCTGTCCCTTGTGATACAAAATGAAGAGTGGCCTGAGCTTAGGTCTCCAGCCAGGATATCCCACGGACTGGCTCTATCCCTTATGCACTCCGTGATGGCCTTGGGAAGACAGTGCTGGACTTGTCTATCCCAGCTTGCTTTTCTGTCACGCATGGATTAGCACAGTGCAGGCACGCAGGTTTGTACGGCACTCTGAAGATGAAAAGCAGTGTTAAGCAACAGTGGGACTGCCAAAGAGCGAGCCACGCCGGCCCTTCCCGGAGCACGTGCCGGTACCCGCTGGGCCACGCGGGACTCACCAGGCACCGATCCAGGTGCGGATCCATAAAAACTAATGGAGCCGGGCGTCCCGGGGCTCTGAGCAGCTGTGGGCGCTCCAGCTCACGCCAGACCTCTCCGCAAGGAAAACCTCAGCGCCACCAGAACCAGAGAGCTTTCCATGGCGAGACAAACGGCGAGGGAGCCGGGGCAGGAGGGGAACTATGCCGGACACGTACAGGGAGGCGAGCGTGCGGCTCCGCGCCGGCAGCGCCGATTCAAGCGGGGGACGCGTCTCCCGTTTCCTCGGGCGGTAAAAATATGACATGCATTAGCGAGGAGAATAAAAGGAGGGAAACAAAGGAGCGGGAGCGAACACCTGTCGCTCTCCTCGGGGACGAGCCCTAATGCTTTTATTTGCCTCAGTCTGCTGGGGGAACTGCAGCTGCCAACTGTCATCAGCATCAAGTTACCCGCACAAAGCTGGCCTGCCCGGCTCTTTCAGCCAGGGGAGGCGGGCGGCTGCGGCGCGCCAGGGCCGGCACCGAGCACTCGGGGCCCAGCTGCCCGTGGCCACAAGGCAGGCGAGCAGCCCCCGGGGCTGAGGACGCGCTGCACCGGCGAGCGGCCATGGTGCTTCGCACAGCCCTGCGGCACGGCCAGAACGAGCGCGTCCTCCCGGGCTGTTATCCACACCCGGGCCCTGAGAGCCGCCCCATCCACTGGGATGGGGGCAGGACAAGACCGACTCCGTGGCCAGCTGTGCCTGCCTAGCCCCACGGGTTCGCGGTCACGGCTCACACTGACTCTTTCGCGCCCAGGTCGGTGCTGACGCCCGGCTGTCCCCGCCGGCAGCCGGCCGGCCCCACTGTGCCCTCCGTTCCATGAACACCCCAGCCGCACACACGGGTGTTCCAAGGCTCCGAACCCGTAACGGGCGCTGGGCTGTGGGGTTCACTGCGGGTGAGTGACGGGCCCCGCCGCCTCGGGGAGCCGCACGCTGCTGGCAGGGCCATGTCCCACTCCCAGCGCCCGGGTCGGGAGTCCCCGCGCGGCGGCCGGGCGGTGGCGGGGCCCGGGCCGCTCCGCTCCGCTCCGCCCG